>CAJQUN010000001.1:15164563-15522528 GCA_907163345.1 Haberlea rhodopensis
GATCAAGATCAGCAACGTTAAATTGAACAACATCAGGGGAACAAGCAACGATCCCGTTGCTGTGACGCTTGTTTGTAGTGGCTCTAAGCCTTGCGAAAACATTGAGATCGGTGACATAGATCTCAAATACGACGGGAAACTCGGCCCCATCACCACCAAATGTGGCAATATCAAGCCTAAGTTCACCGGGAAACAGAACCCACCTTTGTGCGCTGCTCCGGCTCAATCGGCTTAAGTTATTGTAGGGCCACAAGCATAATTATTGAGTACTTTTTTAGTGTTTAGATTAGATTTTACTTCGTGTAATGGAAGAAGGGTATCGAATATAGATTCCAGGATGTTCCACATTTATGTACACTTATTTCATTTTTGTGGACTTGCTTCGAGGATATAAAAAGGTTTTGCTGCCATAAATATTATATAAAATAGTATATTTAATGTTGTTATGGGTGATTTATTAAGTAGTGAATTATACACAACAAAATCATGATTTAATATGAATCTGGGGGGTGAATTAAAAAAATTTGACCAAAACTTGATTAAATTAAGAACCACACAAAATCATTAGATATAGGTAGTCCGTATAAAGCTAATCCACCCATCAATCAATTAGGCTAATAAATGTTGATAAGCACGACCATTATCAATCCCACCACTAACTCCTCACCACTATCACATCTACCTCCTTTAATCATTCCCTCTACTGGGTTTGGTTTACTTTCATTCTAGTAGTGGCAGCCCATTTCAAGAAACTTCCCCAGCATGAAGAAAACGTCCCGCGTAGTTGACGAGAGCTTCGTGGGCGGTGGGATTGGTGGAAGAGCATCAAGATCCCGTTGGAGCCATGGTCTACTTTCTGGGTTCGTTTGCGGCATCGTGCGAGCTTCATTCACGCTGCTTTCGTGCATATCGCAGCGCCCGCACATAAGTGGCACTGATGGCATGTGGGTTTCGGCGGAGCTGACGCAGACGTCTGAGCTCAATCATCTCATGGTCAGAGACAGCATGCGGTACGCCATCTTGATGTGATTTGGTGTTTATGCACACAACCTGTTCGATTAGTTGCTTGTGTGAGGACAAACTTATGTCCACAAATTTGGTACATACGTATCCAGAGAGGTACTTTTATTTTTTCTTTGTTTCTATCTTGGTTTTGGAGTACATCACATCAATCTTCAGTTTTCTATGAGATAGTTATATATACATAACATGGATTTTATAGAACTACAGTGCATTTGTTGCTTTGATTTGGTTGTAATTATGTACGAGGATGAAGATGAATAATGATTTTGAAAAGAACTTGTTTTAAACCTAAGCAGTTTCTGCTCAAGTTTATTTTTTGCATATTTGAATATCTTACCTAGATTTAGAAGAAGTAATCATCTTAAATATTGAAGTGAATGAGTCAAAATTTTCACTAATTGAATTTGAACATACCCAAGAAAGTAAATTAATGTTTTTGATTCAAGTATTTTATATAATCGAGTGATTGTACTGTACAAATGCACTATAATCCCTTAAAATAATCGAATAAATTAACTAAAATTAATGGGCAACTTGAATATGTAATACGTGAATCAAAGCCGGAAGAAGATACACCCCATTCATTAACATCTCGCGGCAGAGAGCAATACCAAAGAGAAACTCTAGCATCCATCAATCCCCTGTCCGCGCGGACAATTCTCTTATAAATCAAAGATATTATCGATATCAGTTATAGGATTGAACAGTTACGAACTGATGATAATTACATAAAATGAAATTTTAAAATTGTATGATACATTTTTTATATGCAATGCTTTAATCAGTACGAGATGTAAATCGTCCAAAAAAAGCATATATCAAATGTATTTATTCCTATCCATTCAATGACAAATTATTTAATGAATTATGAAAGTACGGATTCATGTTCCTAAAGTTCAAAATAACATAAAATACTTATGCAAGTTAATATTTTTATTCTATGAAATAAGATCAAGATAGATAGTCGCCCTATATGAAATGTGATGGAAATTTAGTTCGTTAAGGAAGTTTTCATTAGAGTGAAATTTTATTCGAAATGTATAAGACATTATTGTAATTTGGAATGCATTCTCGTCTAACTTGTACAAACATGTCAAAAAAAGTGAAATAAATTAGATTAAAAAAACAGTGAAATAAATTTTTTTTTAAATTTATTTAAAAATAGTGTATATTGAAATTATTATGGAAATTAAAATTATTAATTATTGTAAAATTAATTTGAAAAACAGAAGCCTCTTAGGAATATTATGAAAATTCAAACTTTGGAAGGGTGGAATAGTCAAGTGGCCCTTTTCTCCTGCCCGGCGGGCAGAAAACATCTTCGTAGCTTTACTTCTTTTTCAGCCTCGAAACTTTTCCAAATCCCATCCACTAAACAGTAGGAATTTCGTTAGATTCCATTTTTCGAACCCTAAATCGAAACTAAGGACATTATCAACTTTCAAATTGATCATCTTTGCAATCATTTAATTAATTACAGTAAACATCACGTAATAAATTTAGAAATTTGTGTGAATAGTAGTCCATAAATAAACATGTCGGAGCTACTGGAGGATATTGAGCCGGAGGCGGAGGACTTCAAGTCCTCAATGCCACTGAAAAAGATTCCATACGGCGAGGTTTTCGAGGTTTCTCGAGCTCGTGACGTTGAGCGGCTCCGGTGTCTACTGGAGTGCACGGCGAACGTGAACGAGCGGGATCCATGTGATTCAGCGGCGCTGTACTACGGTTGCGTTGCGGGGTATCTGGATGAGGCGCGGATGCTTTTAGAGAGAGCACACATTTGATGGCGAACACCTTTGAGACATTTGCTGAATCTCCGGAGTTTCGTGCGATGCTCTTTATTCTTCCAGCTCCATCTGGTGATTCTATAATTCGAACGACAGCTACAAGTGCTCCAGGAGCTGAAGAAGCACAGTCGAAGAAAATCTTCTTGACGATTTGCTAGAGAAATGGCTTGAGTCTGAACATGGTTCACCGTCGCGGTCGCGGAACGGCCGTTCCGTAACGGGAATGTTGGTGGCCGAGCCAAAGTTCCGGACTGAAACGTAGGTTGTTGTGGATAGGCGTTATGAAAGCGTAACACGGCGATTTAACGGTGGCGCGGGTAGTGGAAAAGCGGAACGGACGCGGCGCGGAACGTTATGAATTCATTGATGTGGTTATGATCATATTTTTTTAATATTTTTGTGTTATAGCATATTTTCTTAATCCAGTATTCCAATATTCTGGAATTGCGTTTATAACGAAGAAGTTAAATGAGGATTAAAGGCAGTAATCAGGAGACTTGAACCTGATTTAAACGCACAAGCTTCAGTAATCAGTGATGTATATTTTTTATAAATTTTTGACAATATATTTCATAAATATACAATCATTTTCATTTAATATGTTTAACAGACTAAATTATTCACGGAACAAATTGGAGAGTTTGGGTCTCCACTTGCAAAGATGGCCATTAAAAAGTCTTCCACGTTTGAACTTCTTTATATTATTTTTTCATAAATCTTAAAGTTATACATTATATATCATATTTTTCTTCTCAGCGGAATGGTGGAATGATTATGGTGAAGAAGCTCCCAACTTGAAAAAAATTACAAGTAAACATTTGATGTATATTGAGCATAAAATTTATATTTTAATAATGTATATATTTAAAATATAACTTATTTTTTTCAAAATAATCTATTTACATGATCATTTCGATTTACATATTTTTAAATATTTGCTCAAAATATTCAATTTTTTATTTTTAATATTATTTTAAAAAAATCCGCGCCGTGACCGTTCCGTGAATCTCATTGGAATTGGAACAATAACCTCCGTTCCGGGCATCGTTCCCGTGACGGTGAACCATGAGTCTGAAGGTGCAGAACTTGAAAAGAGGGATGGAAGTGCATTGTGTTTTGACAAGCGACTCGAGATGCTGATGCTTATGCTTATGGCAGAGCATGAGAAAATTGGTGAACCTGAGAAGTTCAGTTGAATGTTTTGAAGAAATCATCGGTTGTCATTAAGCCGGAGAGCTTGTGACTTTGTGAGTATATAATGGGAAAATGCTTGCATGACCCGTGGCTCTATTGGTCTAAAATAGTTTGTTTTTTATTTATTTAAAAGAAATATATTAATATTGAGTTGATGCTCTATATAATGTGATTGTAGTTATCCTCAAGTTTTCATTATATTCTTACATATAACCACAGATTTTGTTATAAAATAATAAAAAAAAGATTTTAGGATCAAATTCTTGGTAAGTTGTAAGAACTTGTCCAGGGATAATTTCGATTGAGATGAATAAGTTGAATGATATTTATTGTGTGCGTGATAAATTTCGTTTTTAATCTATCAGCGGCTGAAAATTAATAACGATATTATTTTATAGTGGACTCTGAAAAAAAAAAAAAGTATTAAGTGTATAAATCTACATTAAATAGTTTGTTTGATATGTGGAGTAATCTGATATATGCTCTCGCGAATACATTTCACATGACATTGTGGACAGTATCTGGTCATCTTTTGCGTGGATTGTTTGTACAAAAGTAATGAATTAAATCTGATCCCTCTCTGAAAAGTTGGATAAAATATAGTCATATATGATGAAATTTGACGGATTTCTTTCTCTCTTTTCCCATTAGCTCTGCTAATAGCCTAATATAGTCATATATGATGAAAAATGCCGGATTTCTTTCTCTCTCTTTTCCCATTAGCTCTGCAGGGGCAATACCAAATTACGATCTTAGGATGCAAAAAAGGGCTGCGCTTTGTAGAGACATTGCATCTTCTCTACATGATGCAGAATTGCAAATGTTAACCAGTCGGCACGTCTTGTTTGTCACCATCTGTGGATGCATCTGGAGTTTTATCACCTTCTTTAGGGGCATTTGAGGGATCAGATCTATCAACCTTTCGTTGCAGACTCCAATACATGATGCTCGCTGTCAAAGTTAATATCATTTTCTGGTTCACCTGCTTATCACAAAAATATATTATTTTTGTCATCTAATTTTGGCATGCACAGTTTTTTTTTATGCATTTGGAATACATGAACTTTTGCATGTCATGATCAAGGCTATATAGTGCATATACTGGCCTCCATAATGTCCTCAGGCAATAAAAATATGGTGCATCCAAGCTTTCGGGCAACACTGATTATATATGTTGAGTTTAACTTCTTATCCTCGTCTGCATTTGCATTGATATCCAATTTCAGTTCCATGAAACAATATTAGTGATACCCTTTTCGACTTCTGTTACAAGGGCGATAAGACAGAACTTGCATACCAGTTTCGCCCGTTGTTACAAGGCTCCAGTTAACGACTCTAGGCTTCACAGCACTTAACAGCTCAAGAAAGAAAATCCCATTTGCAAGGGTTTTATCCTGACAGTATGACAAAAATTTGCAGAAAGGTATAATAGCAAAGAGAACTACTACTAGAGCATGTGCTCTATGTTTCGGCATTACCTTGAAGCTGTCAATTTGCGATTCTCTACCGGATTTATTCACTGTGTCGTTTGCCCAATTAAGTATGTCACCATCTGTTATCTCTTTTCCTTGGGAACGAGATCTCAATTTTTCAATAATTGGAGCATAGTGAATCTCATTAACTGCCATAGAAAAGCTAGCAGAAAGAGGGCGCAGATTAATTTGTCAGCTAAAAAACTAAAAAAGAGTAGATTGCTGATGCTAGGTGACTTTCTTACAGAACCATGCATGCTTTCAAAAATTCATTTTGTAGATCATTTGGTCATCATCTTCATATTCACTGATGGAAATCGGAAATGACATTCAAAAAGCTTGTATGGTCCATTTTAATTGTCAATGATGAACTCCTGTGGAGTGTCTTATAGTAGGGATCAGGTCTCAAAGATTCATATGTTACGTTTTGTGCTAATTGGATGACAATCAGGGCCAAAGAACTATGGAATGTAGTTCGGTGCAAAATCGACAGAATCACGGGACATGAAGATTAATGAGATCATCACAGAAATTTATTCATAACATTTTACTAAAAACATTTAATACACAAGCACCTGTCTAACTTCTAAAAACTGTCCGATGAAGATGTGATATTCGACAATTCAGCTTTTCCAAAATTCATATTTCTTATTGTTGTGACACTAGGTGTCCATAATATGTAAAAAAATCAAACAATACAACGACATCAAACTAAGATCTGAGAACCAGCATTTTATCAAGTTTTCTTAGGACTGAAAACCGCACAAAGGTGTGTTTCCAAAAAGCTTCCCAAAAAAAGTGGTTAGTCAACGAGTCCTACCAAACTGCGACAAATAAATAGATATAAGAGAAGGGATTGGACGAAGACCTAGAGCAAAATAGAACAAGAGAAGCTCTAATCCCATCCCCTTCTAAGATAAGGTAACCAATTTTGTCCAGCTTAAAAGAACCAACGAAGTATCAATCAGTCCTCATTAGATTCTATCAAACTTACAAGTTATGCAGCATCTGGAACCCTTTAGATCCAGCTAAGTATATCCAGGAAAAAACTGAAAGGTTGTACACATGAAAAAAGTATCTACTGCTTCCAAGAATACAATAACAAGTTGAAGCAGCCTTACCTAATATCAGTTTCTTGTTTCCCTGTACAATATCATTTCCAGCTACATTCACTAGGGAGAAGCGTAATTCCTTCCCAATACTTATTACTTGGTTGCAGTTTTCAACTTTCCTAAAGGGCATCAGAATAGGGGGTTTCGTAGCCTGTTTCCAATTTACAGATCCAGGAGAAATTTTATTAAGTACTTCCAAAAGAACCCATCTGCATGCAAGAGGAATGAACATAAAGCAAAATGCAAAAATACTAGCATCTTAACAAAGAAATGTAAGCATTACCCCATCCTGACATCCTCAAATACATTGTTGACATATGTGTCAATTCCAAGGCTGTTGATCCACAGCCGAAAGCATCTCTCTTCTCGAGAAGTTTGAGCATCATCTGTCATCATCTCCGCGTAAGAAATATTTTTGTTGTCCACAGATAGCCCATTTCTTCAACAAAAATAAAATGAGCAGCAAAAAAGTCTGCTAAAATAAGAATATACTTCAAATTTAAACATATAACAATGCGGTACATGAAAGAGGATGTCAAAAGAAATTGGATCAGGAATTTGTACTGAACTTAGAAATATATGGGACAAGCATTTCTACATCCTAAAACAAGTGGGAGCCATGTGTTCTACGGTTCTTCTATGCTTATTGTGAAAGATATTTTGTAAAGATGCTTGTTAATTTTTTAAACTTGGAAGGGATTGTTCTCAAAAGTGTACGTGGTACATTGAAAATAAAATGACGTTATCCAAAATAACTTGAAAGACAAATAGGAGACAAATTTCCACATTGTATCATTCATTAACCTCTAGTCTAACCTGTGTTGAAATAATTGAGCCACAAATGCAAGATTTAAGTTTGGTGAGCCCTCAACAATGTCCTTTGGGGTAACATATCGTTTACAATCTAGTTTCTCTGCTTGCTCAAGTATCAAATTTGCTCTTTCATTAGGATTCTTTGCCTCCAGTGCCTTGGTTGTGTCAAGTTCTGGGGCAAGAGCATTGAGCAAATGTGCATACGCTTCCCCATCCTGCAATTAACATGAGACTATGATACCATCTTAGACAGAAAATACCACAAATTATTTAATGTACTTGATAGGAGCCCTATAATGCAAGGGATGACCAATTGAATGTACGTAAATGTTTGCATCCACAAAAAAAGATTCAGCCATTAAAAATTTTCTGTGCTCGTGAAGCAACACATGTTATCTATCATATACACGTAACTGCTAACAAGTGAGAATAGAATCCAACACCGAATAATATTCAGATCAAATAGAGGCTCGTTGTTTTACTTTCAACATTTTGTTATAATGGTATTAAATTTGGCACGAATTAAAAATCCTGGTCGTCAAATAATGTCTTGTTCGACCTCCTGTATCTTCATTTTTCAGGTATCAAATTACCGTTCAGTATGTTAATTATCATTGCCAGAACAGAGTTTCATAAGAATCTTGCATCCT
Organism: Haberlea rhodopensis; assembly: GCA_907163345.1. Lineage (NCBI taxonomy): Eukaryota > Viridiplantae > Streptophyta > Magnoliopsida > Lamiales > Gesneriaceae > Haberlea > Haberlea rhodopensis. The sequence goes on from CAJQUN010000001.1 coordinate 15,172,618, forward strand.
AGTGGTCAGCTGTTCTATTTAACCATCATTGTGCAATTTTATACGCACTGTCAGCATTAGTTTCTGTGAATGTTTTAAGACTCTAGAGCAATGGTTAAATAATGTATTCTTTGATAGCTTTTCTTGAAAACAGGATCTAATCATGCATTATTCACAAACACATCCGCAGAAACACAAGTCTATTTCAATGTTGCTATATGTCCTCAAAAGTAATGAGCCATTGCCAGTCATCGCATGTTGGCATTCTTTGAAATTCAAATAAACGAAAACAAGCTATAAAAAAGTAAAACAGATCGATAAATTTTTGTACCTTTAAATCAGACGAAAAATTAGTAACTGATTTCTTATATCCTGCTTTTTTCAGATGAAAATTCATCCATTTCAGCAGCACTTTCTCCGGGGATAAGCTAATAAGCTCTTCCACATCCTGCATTTTGCAACGCCACGCACAAAATAATAACGTGATTTGGCTATCAGGACATGGGGTAATTAAGTGAAAACACGTGGTCTGCATGTTACCTTGCTATCCTCCACCAGCTCAACAAGTTGGGGAGTCTTCTTCAAATTAAGATCGGCTAACAGTTGTATCTGATGTTATTTACAAAATTACAACCAATGGAGTTTGATATGCAATGTCTGGATATTTTCACTGTGTAATCCATACATAGTAATGTTAAAATAATTCATTTGATTTACCTTGACTATTTGAGTAATCAACCCAAGAACTAGATGTGGCTGCATTATAAACGAGAAGATTAAAGGATTTCATCGCACAAATGACTAACATTTGCTGTAATTCCTAAATATAGTTAGCAGTAGGTTGCTTACTCTTGCTTCAACTAGGTCTTGTGTGCCAATATTTACCACGGTGCATCCAATTGCCTTTGCGGAATTGAGACACAAAGTATGGTTCTCATTCCTCTCCCATGGATTTAAATCACTCTTGGTATTAATAGCTCGCTCGTCAATAGTACCAGGAACAGCCACATTAATGAGCTTACTGCATAAATAGGTCAAGAAAATCATAAATACTATTCTTGTCAGCTTATTTGGGTGCATCTCTAAGTATGGATACATCTAAAAAGATACCATTCCTGCAAAACTTAATAGGTGAGTCCTCTATAAGTACCATAGAAGAACACCATCCTTGGCAAGGTCAAAGAGAGCATTGGTTGATGGATCAATCGGAAGATATTTCTTCAAGAACCAATCTTCTTTGAGAAAGCTATTGATGTGGCCAACGTAAGAGGACTTCTCCGATTCACTGATTGTATGACGAAGTGTAGTTGTAGGGGCTTTGAGGAATGAAGACGAAGTTTTAAGGAACGGTGACAGAATTTTGGATTGACCCTTTTTTGCCGTGGCTTGAGCTTGTAGGTTCAAATATCCCTGAATCATAGATTCAATACATCATCCATGAAACAGTGCAAACAAACAAGATAGGTATAAAATAGACATGCCCACATAAGTCTTGTTACTTAGGATACAACTAGAATATGATGCTCCCTAAAATTATCAAATACGTACCCGAAGGAAGGATTCAAAATCAATTTCGTCGCCTAAATCAGAAGAGGACTCACTTAAGATGTCCTTAATTTCATCCTGTGTCAATGTCTCAGCAATAGCCTTCAGTTTAACCATCACTGGTGGCAAAACTTCCAACGTAACCTTCCCATATTGCTTCCTCGTTGAGAGAAACTGCAGCCAAGATAACCGCGACCTTATTACAATAGAAACCACAAGTTTAGAGAACAACACCACTAAAACGTAACGAGCCAATGCATACTTTGGAATTAAGGGTGCGCAGCTCGACTTGAGTGAATTGATTCTGAAGCCAAGAATCAGAGACAACCACCCCCATAAAACTTGACATTTTCCCGTGTACTTGTTAATATTCCCTGATGTATGTAACCAAACTAATAATTCGAAGCGCAAAACCAAAGAATAAAAGGAGGTTAATTTTGTATCACTTCAATTTTAAACAAGAACAATAAACATGCAATGATCGTCTGCAGGGTTTGCAGTAGATGTCGTGGTGGCTGTGGCAGTGATTATCGCTCTAATCCCATTACAATTTCGCTCCAAGATCGCTATCTATCTTACACATCTTTAGTTAAATAAAAGTTCCGCTAACACCACCTATAACATTTACATAGGCATTATAAGAGCGATTCCGCATATTTTAAGTCCAAACCACCACGCTCCATACTCTGCTACGTTACACCATAATAATGAAATATGACTTTCTGCATCCCCAATTCCGACACAGCCATTCTATTCACGACAGAGGCTTTCAGTTCAGGTGAACCAGTATCATAGTGTCACGATAGCATGCATGTATACGTTGTCCACATTTCCTTCGATAATGAAATTCATCAGAAGTGGTCTCTACCAAAAATTTACATCAATCTCCAATAAAAAAAATTGTAGTCTGATATCGATTACAAAAATAGTTTACCTTTGGATAGAATCAATAACTCCACCAGAAGGGGAAGATGAATTTTGTCTCCATTTAATTTCTGAATCTTTTTCTGTGCTTGCAATGATCATGTGAGAAAGAAAATTGAATCGAAAAGAGAGAAGCAGAGAAAAAAGCGTTTGAACTTGCGGACCCGCGAATATTAAGGGATGCAAAAGCAAAGGAAGCTCGCTTAGTCTTCGTCGTACACAGACACAGGGGGCAATGTCTCTGATCTTAATTCTTATATGCTCCAACACCTTTTTGCTACCCATATATATATACTAGTTTTTTTTGGGCACCGCACAATGTGCAATACCAGATATCAGTATGTTGGTCAATTTTTTCCTGATTTGATCGAAAAATATTACAATTCAAATGACCGATTTTAACAATTTTTTTTTAAAAACGACTATGTTATAATAATTGAAAAAATAACCAAATGACAACTCTATCTTTTTTAAAAAAAATAATGTTCATCTTATTATATAAACTGAAAAAATAACATTTGAATTTGCGTACATAAATCAATTAAGATATATTTTTTCCTAATCGGTTCAGGCCAAACACAAGCATCAACAATATTTAAAAACAAAAAAAAAAGTATTAAAAAAAATTGAAAAACGAAAATTAAAAAAAACAAAACAAATTGAAAAAAAAAATTAAATAGTACTTTACTATTTATTACTATTCATTAGAATAGTACTATTCATAAGTGTTAGACACTTATTATATAGTAATAATATATATATATATATATATATATATAGATAGAGAGAGAGAGAGAGAGAGAGAGAGAGATTTCTGATGTTTCTAACCACATCGCAAGATACTTCATATTCTTTATGCATATGATTATCGATTTAATCTGGGTTTTTCACCATTGTTCAGCTAAAGATATTGAATTTAGCTAGTCGAGTGCAAATTATTTAAAGTTGGAAGTAGAAAAACATGATAAATTAATTGGTAACATATATAAGTTTTTTGCAATCTATAATTAAAATTTTTAATTTTACTTTTATAGTTATTATACGATAGTTTTTTTAAATTTTTTTTTGGCCAAATTTTCTAAGTTGAATTTTTTATGAACAAAATTAAATCATTCTGAAAAGTAATTCTAATTTTTTTTGAAAGATGAAGATGGTCATAAATTGTAAATACAAATGATACGAAAAATATATATATATAACAGCTTTATAATTCCGAAATACTAATAATCAATTTCAAAATAACACAGATTTGAAGAGAAAAATATATTTTTTAATATACATATTTTGGTTCCATTTGTTCAATTTTTTTCTTCTGTAAAATCAATTTTTATGCAAATACGATTGAATTCATATCCGACTTTTCTTAATATAGAATTTATGGTATTGTTTGCACATAGCAAAACAAAAAATTATTCAACATTTTCATTATTTTAAAAGCTTTTTTCGAGTTCGTAGTAGAACTATCATCTTCAACTTCATCTCTCATGGCACTCTCAATTATCCGTCATCAGTTTATATCTCTATAGTTGTATTATTTTCTTCAAGGTAGTTCAAAAGATATTCGATATTTATTTTATTACGATAATTCAACTATGTGATTAATTAATCGCTCCGAATGGAGCTAACAGCCTAACAAGCTATGTGCTAGATAATTTGAAGAGCCAACACAAAAAAACACACTCAAGTGAGCAATAAGAACATCAAAATGCCAGAAAGAAATTCACCAAGTCGGGTGCTCAACGAAAGTGCACTACTTTTCCTTGGCCTCCGCAAGGGACTTTGGAGCTTTTGAAGGAAGTATTTCATCAATAAAAAATTTTAAAAATCAATAATATTTGAAAACGAAAGTGCACTACTTTTCCTTGGCCTCCGCATGGGACTTCGGAGCTTTTGAAGGAAGTATTTCATCAATAAAAAATTTTAAAAATCGATAATATTTGAAAATAGTGCTCCAACTTTATACAAGTAAACTAAAGAATCCTGACTTTGTACAAACTTAGACCAAAACCACTAAAGCAAAATTTAACAAATGTACATAAATATGTCCTTAGGTTCAAGAGTGCGCAATTGAATAGGTTCCTGAGATTCTTTACTTGTTGAAAAACAGACCTTTCTTCCTCCCCTTTTTCTTTTCATTAGCCTGCAACATATCAACCTACGTTTCATATTAATTAGATACGAAGCTCTTGTTATTCATGCATACTAACCAAACCTCCGCATGTCAAAATCAATACAATCAAATGTCAAGTTTGTTTGGAAATTGTTCACATGCTAACATGCACACGTTTCTATACATTTCTGGTCTAGTGTTTTTTTGCGGAATGAGATACAAGTCCAGCATAACCGCAGCACTAGAAGTTGACTGGAAAAAAACACCAAAAGCTGCACATAAGGCTTTTGAGATGGGTAGTACGAGTAGCTTGAAATTTCTAGATCAAAGGAAGAAGAGCTTTTGTTTTTACATAAAAAAATTCCTAAACCAGCGCCCAGAATTGTAAAACCGCAGTTTAACACTTCCTCTGTCAGATTTAATAAAGGAAATCAGGGATTCGATTTGAGATTAAAGAATTTATTTAGTAAGAATAATGCACCCACGGCCCCACTTGATTTATGAATCATTTGCGTTATATTAAAAGTTTACCTTCATGATGAATAACCTTAGGGTAAGAACAATTGTATCTCTCCAACTGTAAAAATAAAAGTAAAAGACATAGTTATGACAAAGTATTGAAAGAAACTAATTCAGGAGGCGCTCCTCCAATGAAATTAGAGATGTATAAGATGCATTTTTGTAATTAGGATGAGAATGGTAACGATGTGTTTTATTTAGTATGAGATATGCAAAGGAATGCATAAACTATTACTTATGTGGGGTAAAAACATATCAAAATCGTAATAAATCATCTGACTCCGGAAAACCCACTCTGCCAAATATATAAACTGAAGATAATAAGTCAATGATCATCATATCATCTTCCAAAAATGGATTGGCTCTCTCAGGGAGAAAGCTTTCACTCATTTACATTCACACCAAAACAACTGTGAACTGCCAATCTCCGCCGAAGCCACCATTCATCCACTTCTCCAGTCACCATTCATCCACTTCTCCAGTCGCAAATACAATCCTCTGCCCTCTCACCACTGTAAATATCATCAATCGACTCATCATTATGTCAACTGTCACCTTTATTCATCCCTATTCTCCTCAAATCTTCTCCTCTTTTAATCCTCTGCCTCCTTTCACTTCTCTTTTAATACTTTGTCTCCTTTCGCTTCTCCTTCACGCAATACCAACAGTAAAGTTGCACAACTGAGGCTCCATTTGTTTCGATAGAACCCCACTCAATGCAATCTATAACTACACGTTTCATCTGGCTGGTCAGTTACATGTTACCAGAAAATCAATGCTATGAATCTCGCATATATCGAAGTCAGTGTGAGTCCTCCCGTATGCCATGCCCCGGAGTCTTTGTACCCTATCTACAACTGGTAATGTGGAAGAGAATGTCGGCTTGTATCGAAATTGGAATATTTATTTCTTTATTAGTCATTTAGGTGAAGATGTGGAATTTCAGATAAAGTGTTTTGCAATTAGGAGAGATTTAAACGAAAATGTTCTTTGGAGAAATTTTTCTATGCAAGGGACTTGCACCTTACACAATTGGCAACAAAAAACAGAACAAGGATTCTACTTCTAACTTGAATTTTAATCGAACTGACATTTCCTTCCACGATGTCTATAAACCAACGGGCCTAACAAAACGGATCTCCAGAAAGGAATAGCCTGAGATATCGGTTGGAATCCAGCCTGTCACACTAATATGACTTGTAGCAGCATTTTAGGCCCCATGTCGTTCATGGGTCCCAATACGTTTTTTTATATCAAGGAATATCCCATTCAGCCAAACCCCTCTGAATTGAGGATCATGTCCATATGAAAATTTCATTCTTCATTTTGAATAAGTCCTACAGTTGCCAACCATTTTCTCTGGCTTCTTCATACCGTACCATAATGAAGGAGATATCATTTAGATTATCTCACATTTGACAACAGCAACCACGCCAGTCGACAGACACAGGAAACAAGTGATTTCAACTTACCCACTTACATCCGTCGAGCTATTCTCTGCCCTTAAAAGGTGTTCAGTCCCGATCGAATCAATAACGAAAAATTCTGTTGTACTTCCAGAAGGAATAGAGACCTAGATAATTTAGAAAAGAATAGTAATGTCAAACAAAGAAGTCTATATAAGGTATAGTGCATGAGTTCACGTAAATAAAATAAAATTCATGACTTGTTTAATAAATTATAGAGAGGACAATAGAACTAATGAAGTAGTTTCTTGCACATTGTCACTATATATACTGGTAAGTTGTCAAGAATCAGACAAAATCATTAATGCTTTTACAAATACCAATACATACGGTAAATTATAAAAAATTGTTGTTGAAGTGCAATAATTGTCTCTGCTAGAAGAGGGTGCTAGGAGAGGATGCGAAACGTGGTGTTTGGGCTGCTATACAATTTAAAAGATTTGAGTTGCACAGTTACCATCAGCTGTAACTTTTTTTTTTTATCAGACAAATAATATAATATAAAATACGATGCCAAAGGCACGAGATAGTTACTACAAGGCGTAGTTAGTACAAAATGAGGTATAACCCATAGATCTCCTATATAACTAAAATGCTAGTAAACAAATAAGCGGATACTGTCTCCAATCCACAAACGAGTACGTAATAATTGTCCATCAGCTGTAACTTTTGGTGAATTGGCAATCGTTTGATCCTAAAATTGGTATCAAAATCAAGGTCACGTGCTTGATTCTCATGAGTTGCAAGGTAGTGCAATTATTAGAAGGCGGATTGTTGAGTGCAATAATTGTCACTGCTAGGAAAGCGAAAGATGCATATTTTCCTTCCAGTTTTCCTGCTCTAGTAGGTAGAACTAAAGCTCATATTATCTGAAGAAAGGAAAATGGCAGTGACTTTTGAGAGGTTTCTAATACTTAACTCGAAGTATAGCATGCGGTTTTATTTCAAAGCTATTCACTCAACAGATGCAATCTGTAATAATATATTATCCTGGCAAAAGGTTAAAGTACTTCAAGTTAAAAATCTCGTCTGGAACAGCCTAAACAAAAAGGGATGCAATATAAAAACTAACTGTTATTTTAATATCCTAAAATCATCATAATTACAATGATATAACTATATGTACATGAATATTCCTGCCAAGAACCATTCATCTTCAAACTTGTCTGTATTAATGAGCAAAAAAGAAGGCAAACCTAGGCCAGAAAGTCCACATAATAACATTACTAATTCAATTGCTGCTAGAGGGCTACAGATTATAGATCCTTACATATTCAAATCAAAGACTACAAGTATCTTCTACCAAGATAGCAACTGATTATCATGAAATGTTACATTATATGATAAATAAATGACTCAATGCCAAGTTAAACTACTCAAACATAAGAACCAAACATCAAACCACTCTCCAAATATAGATCGATTAACATAATTTATGCTATACACACCAGGATATGTATGCTTGGTTAAATTCAAATGATTTCTTCAACATTTGCAAAATTAAAATAGAAACACGTCACACTATTCTCTCTCCACACAAAAAGAAGATGATGTAAACTCTCATTCATCGATGCTTGATGATTTTCCATTTTATGGCAGAATGTTTTCTGCTTTTCATCTTATATTTTTATAAATTCTTGTAAGGTCCTTTAAGATGGGCACCTGCTTGTACTTGAATACATGGAAATCAATCACATATTTGTTCCATTCTGTAAACTTAGATTATAAGCCGTATCAACCAGGAAGGATCCGACTTGGATCCAGTGGAAATAGAATTTGAATTCCCCAAGAGTGTCATAGAGTTGAAGAAATTTTTCCGGCTATTGCTGCTTTTTCTTTTTCGGAGCTTTTATTGAGTAGGGCAGGGTAGAGTTCGATAATTTAAGACACAAGGCCAAATGAACATAGAACTTACAATTGTGGAGGGGGAAAACTTCTCTGTGACTACATCACCACTAGGGCCACTGCACTTTATGCTGTAACCATCCCTTTTAATGGTCAATGTAGCTGGCTCCCATATGTCAAGATATCTGGTCTTCATGGTCAAAGAATAAAAGTAAGCACAAATTAAATTAATAGCACAGTTTCAAGATATGAGTTAAAAAGTGTCATTCTGCAATAAATAACTAGGGGATTGAAGAAAATATCATTTCAGCAACCGTCTTACCGACAGCGATAATTTAAATGAAGCATGACCATTATAAAGGGTCTTCTCTATGCAATTGTGCATTTCCGGATCTGCAAGATAAAAGGAAAAAATACTAAAAACCAGGAGCAGCAAGTGTCCAACAATAAGTAAAAAAGTAAACAGCTACATGCATAATTTGAAAATTTTCAATTGCTAGATAACAACGGTAAGAACAAGTTAACTACTAGACATGTTCACAGGAAAAATACTTTGCTTTGAATTAGGAACTTATGAAAGAGAAAAATGGTTGTTGTACGTTTTTAGTGGAAATCTTGTCATATGGAGAAGTAAAAAGCAGGGCAGGGTCGCAAGATCTAGAGAAGAAGCAGAATTCGGGTCAATGACGCTTGGGATTTGTGAGCTCTTGTGGTTTGGAATATTTGAAGAATATATGTGAAGGGCCGATAAGATTGAAGTGTGACAATAAGTCAGTTATCAACATTATAATCCAGTATGTCAGTTATCAACATTATAATCCAGTATAACATGATCGCACAAAGCATGTAAAAGTTGACGGATCTTTTACAAAAGAGAAGCTTAATAATTGTCTCATTTGCACTCCATTTCTACTCATTAGGATTTAGGGGCCTCATTTCAAGGTTTAGTTGACAACTTAGAATGGATAACATCCATCCATCCACCACCGTGAGGGAGAGTGTGGAAAAAACAAATTTTTATTTCAGGAAACAATTGGAAGTATTGCAGAAAAATCGGATCCCCTTTTTTTATTTATTATTGTTTTACTTGTTATTTACCATTCAAATTTTCATCAAAATTTCACCATTTTCATAATTTTATGTATTCCACATCCAATCTTCTTTTTTACTATCAAAATAAATATTACATGATTTTATTATTTTAAGCATCTATATTTTTCTAAAAACTTATATTAATGTAGTTAATAAATTAGAAATTTGCACAATTTTTTATAAATGTTTATTAATAAATATTATTCATTGGATTATTTTTACTTAAATATATTTTATTTCCAAATTAATATATATTAATATAAATTTTTAAATTTAATTATTAAAGTTTTTTAAATATTTTATTTAATTTTAAATAATAACATAAATAAAAAATAAAGGAGAATAGAGATGGGTTTATATCTTCCATTAGTTAATCAACACAAAAAGATTAATTATACCAGTAAGATATGGGATAAATAATCAAGTAAATAGTGCCATAAAAGTGGGCCCTATGGATTTATTATGGACAGTATCTAATGAGGTAAACACTTGATTGAGCTGGATTATTTATCAATCCAGGTCTAATCAAGCAAAGTAAACGCTGTCTAATTTGAACCTCAAAAGTTAATATATTTTATTTTTTAAAATAATTTATGGATAGCTATTACCTCAAAAATCCTCACCCCAAAATGTAGAAATAATCAAATGTAACACAATTATCCAGAAACATAAATCACAGACCATAGGTATAAACAGTATAGTATAGGCTTTTGATCAGAGAGAAAGGGAAGATTATACATCGAATGGCATGCAGCCGCCGTAAGAACAGAATTTTCAAATTTTCCATAAGGCAATGTTTGCTCCTATAGCTTACCTACTTCTTTTAGTTTCCACTACTTGCATGAAAATGAGAAATCTGTATGATTTTTTTGTCAGATTTTTCATCCCATGAGGTGGTCACCATGACTATTTTCAGCAAGAATGGTGCTACTCAAAATAAAAAATTAATATATAAATATAACTGAAGATTGTGAACCAAGACACACCATATATCTTAATTATAAAGTTCAAGCTGGATAGAATTGCAAAATATCCATTACCTAAAACGATTTTCCTATGCTCATTGGCGAAGACCTTCACAAGTTCACCCTGAATTGAAAAGAAACACAATCTTCAGAAATTGCAAGCAAGGCAACTTGGCTGACATTGTCGATGATGATCGCTGATGGGACATTTTTTTTTTAAGGACATGGTATTAACATGGCACAACAATTTTCCATTACACTCCCTTTGTCAAAACATGGATGATCCTACTTTGTTTTTAGGATGTTCAAAATAATATTCTATTTTATCAAACTGAAATTTCTTTTTAAATGTACCATAACATGAATTCAACTGACAACCACCAATCAAGCCCACTATTTGAGGGTAACAAAGTAAAATTTCAAATCTAATTTGCTTAATTTTCATCATTCAAAGCATGCAAAGTGCTTTTCAGGCAAATCCAATATGACAACCTCATCAATTATCTCGACGAAAATGTACATGCACTTGAAGCATGATGATCCTAGATTGTAAAAACTCGCTATATCCTGGCAAAGACCCAATTTTTCATAATCTAATACTTCCTCCATCCCTAGTTAAGCTTAAAACTTGGAGTTCTAGATGAGAGCTAGAAACGTGATTTAAACATGTTTTATTTATGCTGAAAAGTAGCTGTGAGTTAATGTGTGTCCATTAAATTTCAGGATAATTTTAAAAAGTCAATTGCCATTGCAGGACATTAAAGATAAACTCCAGTTTACCAGTGCCCTTATATTGCTTTCTGTCCACTAAAGATTCAGGAGTACATTCATAGATGACTTTTTCGAGTCAAAAATAGCCAAATAGGCAAATAGGCAACCATTGCAGAAAATTTGAAAGCACGGATAACTAACACGAGGCTACACAGTCGCACATGTGAGTAAGCAAACATAAACACATACATCTGAAACTACCTTCCGTTTCCGGTCATCAAGTGGCTGCACTTCAATGGCAAGATATGTATCAACATCATCAGCAGAAACAAGATAACGTGGTTGCTTTGCACCTGGAATCAACAACGTGAAAATGGTTAAATATAAGAAAAATAAACCAGAAAGAGTCGATGCCAAAACTACCAATAGAAACCATACCATCTATATAATTGAAAGATCCATCCTCCATATGGTGTAACCACTGCAAATTATGGGGAAAAACTAGTTAACAGCAAGAAAAGGAACACATATTAAGTATCAACAATCATCTGAAGCAATAAACTATAGCTGTAACAAAAGAGAAGAAACCACGGTTTATAACCTCAAAATTACAACTGGTTGTTCCATTAATAGAATATCCACTAGCTTGGAGTAGCTGTCCGGGATAAGCGTCCCCTGATATTTGGAGACCCTCTATTGCTGGTAGTGGATCATCATCTGCAGCTGGTGAAAGTTTACCAAATTTAGAATTTTGTACAACATAATTATGCTTAAAATAGAGAGAATATTAAATTAATTAGAATTTTGACCATCAGAGAAAGAGGACGATGCTTCCTCAAGAACTGTTGTTAGATAAGGAGAATACGAGGAGTTAGGATCATCAAGATTTTTGGTGTATGCAGAAGCTTTAGAAGTCCAATTAACTAAAGGCTCTCTATCACTCCGGTTTCCTTGAATGTCAGGTTCATCAACTTCACTACTTCGAACCAGATCACCAAATGTGACCTTTTTACTCACAGTTTCTTCATTATTTCGAACAGGATTTGATTCAGCCTGGTTGATTGCAAACAGTGCAGGTACTTCCTGGGATGCAGAACTCCTAAAGAGCAAGAAGGATCGGTATTGAGGAATAGCTAACCTTAAACTCGTTGCAAATCAAATAAAATTTCTAAATTACAAGTTATAGCTATCAGCTGGTAAAATGTACAAGCCTAATACCATTTTTTTCCTTTTTGAATCGATAGTAATTCATAATCATTAACAATGATAAAAATAAGTTATTCGAATGCGCACTAACCACCACAACAGATGAACACTGGCAATATGGGATGAGAAAAGATCTTCCACATACCGGGTAAATCAATGTTAGTCAGTGAAAATTTGACTTTACATCACTACCATTTAAGAAGTTCATTAAATAAACAAATAGAAACAACAAGGTCAACAGACACAGACTAGCTTATAAAATAAGTGGAAACCAAAAAGAACGATCAAACTTTTCGACCATGCAAATCTTTCATCCTGTTTGAGGGAATAACAAGTAGGAATTGACATCATTCAATGATTCCTGTCAACACAGCATTAAGAAACCAAGAGCCCCAACAAAAGGTAGCGAGTAGAAAATGCATTTCAGTTCATCAACAACGTCATAGTCTCCATTCAACCAGACTCACCTGTTTGCAAAATGTGGATACCTCCCTAATTCATCGTGCTCCGAGTTCAGACCACTTTGAGGTCGACCCAGTCGATCTTCATCAACTGTTGTTTGATGTTCTGACAATGGCATATTTCCATTAGAAAATGTTGGTTGCTGCACCAGTTCCAGCCCATTTTTTATCTGAAAGTATCAATATATTTCACATAAAGGCCGTTATTCAAAAGGTAAAATACATTTAGAAGTCAATATTCAAAAAGATAGAATCGGTACAGTAAATAGAATCGGTACAGTAAATTTCACAAATGTGTTCGACAAGTTTCAGATCATTGTCAATTTATACAATGTCCATGAATTCCATCCACACAAAGTAATTACCCTCATTCATCGAAGTGAAAACTGCACCTTTGCTACCATTATAATCATCTAATTTAAATATAATCCTACTCAACAAAACCCATTCTAATTTTTTTACCATTTAATTTACATAATAAAGAGAGAGAAAACCAAAAGCTGGAAGCTAACTTTAAATTTCTAAAACCAAAAGATGGGGAAAAGAAAGTATGTGAAGCTGAATTGGACTTCAGATGGATAAGAAAAGTCGGAAATCTTTTTTGCCCAGACTATTCTCCTAATAGATAATTGAATCTTTTTTGGGAAAAAAAAAAAAGAATAGTTGTTTTCTTTATTCAAAGGGCAAATAAACCTGATTCTAACTTTGCAAATATAAACCTCACAGGGTAGCAATAGGGTAGAAATATGTTCGCAAGCTTTTTTATAACTGTCATGGGTTGGGTCAGATTAAGCAGTCCTTGAGGAAGGATCATAATTAGCATCTGTTTTGTCAATATTCAATTGCAAACCATATAAATTTTATAGTTCACTTACTTTAAGAAATAAAGCTAGCTTGGTGAATCGCATTTGGAATTCAACTTTTCCCCTTTACCCTTTGTTTATATGAAAATGCAAGTAAGTTCCCATGAACCACCGTATGTGAAGGAAATGTGCTTGTGAGATTCAAGGAGGACTGAATTAGAATAAGAAATTCACCACCACATTACTGCATTGCAAGTGGCACCGCACCATCTTGATTCACAAACTGGTCAAAACCATTGTTCACTTCAAGCAAAAGAGGGTAAGGGAACTCCTAATTTGATACCGCACAATTTCAACAAAAATAAATTACCCACATATTGGCAAAAGTAAAATGTTAAGAAACAACAACTATAATTTATACCCTATCCAGATGTGTCGAGTTCAACCTAGTTGACTGGATCCAGATCATGAGATGAGTTTGTAGACTAATCCAGATCCAACATCCTAAATAAAGATCATTACAATACCTAAATCCAATACAACTAGATACCCAGACAAGCAATGACTGCCTTATATAAGGTCTTTCTTAACTTGGAAATATTTTAATCTGCAGCGTCCCTATTCTTCTCTTGCTCATTTCGCATACCCTCAAGCACCAACTCTCAAACCACCTGGCTAAGGCCACTCCACTGCCGATTCCCGAACTTATTCTTTCATCCATGCCCGCTTTTTCAGCACCTATCTCAGTGTTAGTATCTTCCAAAATGCACCAGCAATATCCTTTTATGTCCATCTTGAGTCCAGCCTCCACCGTAACCCTACAATTGCATCAGTCAGATACCAACCCCTAGGCCACCTCGAATCCCCCATCTTGTCTCGACCATCCCAACCCTGTGCATCAACCCCTGCCCCGGTCCCCAAGTCTGTCCAACTTTTCCTCCTTCCCTGCCTCTATAGGGGAAGACTTACCAGCTGAGTCTTCAATCGCGTTCTTGCATGGATATTTCAATTTTTTTTCTGTTTTTTTCCCTGCACCTCCTTACATGTTCCCAATCAGCATGTATGTTGTTACATACTGACAATTGAGCACACAATTACCTGAATGGCCATAGTAAAATGTCAACCTACCTCAATAGGATGAAATGACGATTGACTCAAATTTGAGGGATTCACATCAGAGCGCCAGGGAGCTAATTGGTACTGAGATTCCTTGAGCTTTCCCTGGAAAACAATCGACTTACATGTGACGCAAGAATTCGAAAAATAAAGCACAGTGCAGCATCAATCAGTATCACTTGGATATGCATCCCTCTCCACTTATATTTTGTACAATTTTTTGTGTTTCTACAACATACCTCGGTGACAAGAAGCTGCTCTCGTAAATGTCTAAATAAAACCTGAAATCACAAAGAACATAACTTTAGTGGGAGAACTGCAAACACAATCCCCAACCACAAAGGCATGATCGTATTCATCCCACCCACATCTAGAGGTGGTAGTGGCTCATCACTTTTTTTAGGTATTGATATTGATCAATCAGTCAGCGAAGCTAATAGTGTAATATATTCAATAAAAGAATGGTAAAGTGAAATCTTTACTCTATTGGATCTCATATGACTAAGCACTTCAAATCTAAATTTTGTTTCATTTTCATAAGCCGAAGGAATTTCAGAATGTTGGACAACTGTATAATATGGATTTATGTGCATTACGGTAATTAAAAATAGTAAAACATCTGTAAAAAATCATATGGAAAAATTCTTTTGAAACAGCTAAGTTCACCTTCAGTTCACAGAAATGACGAATAAATTTAAATTGAAATCTAAAAAATATTGAATACACTGAGCTGGCAATAAAAGATTGTTTACTGCACAATGAATATACAATTCCGAGGAAGATCATGCCATCCTTCTCTACTACAAAACAAAGCTATTAAATCTATGAGCTTGGTGTATAAAATAATTAAATCGCTGAAAAAATATTAGCAGCTGCAATGCCCACCTGCCCACAGATCCTTAAATTGGGAAGTGATCTAACAACTTCACATATTATCTCAAATTTCATCTTGTTTCCATCCTAACATTAATTTGTATAAGCTCAATCCAACATAAAAACTTCAGGAATTCGAAGACTAACAGAAATATTGCCTTTCTTACTACTTTTAACTCCAATCGAGACAACCACAAACACGCAACTCCACTGACTCTAATCTGAATAAAACCACCCATAACTACACAATGTAAACTGCAGCAAGCGACATAAATGTTATATCTAGATAATATCTTACATTACAAGAATTAAATAGGTTAGGATAGTGCTTAATAACCTTCATGTTACTGACAATGGATTGGGCCTCAGCAACAGGTGGCCGAAGAGAATATTCAGCAAGAAGAGGCATTAAAGAAGTTACAAACATTGATCTTTCTAGTTGTGCAGCCTGATAGAGCAACACCATAGCTTCAGCATATATATAGTTCACAGTTGTGTAATAGGAGAGGTAAGTAACTAAATGATTGGTTAGCTAAATAATGTCCCGTCTATCATTTGCTATGGTAAATCATCATCATCATCATCTTATAAAGTATGAGTAAGGTATAAACAAAAGTGATTGGTAGATGTGCATAAGATATTTAGAATTAATGCTGCAAAGCACAATGACATTTAGTTAAACATTTTAGTGTATCTCTGGTACCTATTAATAAATTTTCTTTGCCTGATAAAAAAAAACAATGACATTTAGTTGTATACAATCAAGGTAATAAATTTCATCGACAGATGCCAAACAAACTGTATCGAGATCACAAAAAACATCGATGGGCAAAACCTGTTTCCTCATCATCAGTCAGACCAACTTTTCCAACTTCAGTGATGTCATTTTGTTACACTTTAATTTCTCAACAAGTTGGATTTGGTTTTTAGCCATCAGAATAGGTGAAGTGAAGTTGCACTCATTCAGAGGCAACCATTATCAAGCCAAAGGGACCAAAACTAGCTTAGTACATGAGGCAACAAAGGGAAATGGTTTTGTACAAGTACCTGTAATGCATACGTAAGCCGTACATTCTCCTCCATAATATCTTGTCGGTAAGAATTTGCTTTAGAAGTAGCATCAACAAGTTCTTGCTGTTGCTGATCAAAGGCCTTGGAAAAGAATAAAGCATAGAACCTCCATTAAGATTCAGAACAAAATGACTATCTTAATAAGTAGTAAAGCAAATACCGCCTACCATACGCATATATGATATGCGCTTCGCCAAAACATATGTTTCATTACGAATTTGTGTTTCCTATAAAACAAAAAAAAGCCACAAACCCAGTAGGAACGTAAAAGTATTTTCACGTCATTAAGATCTCAAAGTACAATTCTCTTCCACACCTTTACGGAATACTCCTCGAGATGTTTTTTCAATTGTAAAATCTCCTCTTCATGCTCCCGACCCTTTGCAACAAGATCCTACACAGAAACAGTCGTAAGAAAAAGCAAAGAGAAATACGAGTAACTTATAGCTTTGTACTCGTTTAATTTAAAGAGATCGTTCACCAAATTTTAGAAATGATACTTGCACAAAGCAAATTTTGAAATCTGATTCGAAGTTACAGCTTTGAGCTATTATTTGATTTCAAAATATAAAGAAACTTCAATGCCCATATTTAGCAAATTCAAGAAATAATACTTACCAAAAGCAAATTTTGAAAATATAGTCCTTTTTCAGTTATAGGAGATACCTGCTTTTGACTATTAATATTAACTTCACCCATTGAAATAAAACCCCTTCCAGATATTTTTGGCGGTGAATCTGTGCCTTCTAGTTGGTACCTATAAAAGCAGGTAATGGCAAATACATATCAAGACAACAAATTCATGTTTAGGTCAGATCATTTTCATAGGTTACTTGCATATGACGTACCTGATAGGGGAAAATGATGTATCAGATGGTAACACAATCTGTGAAGTACCAGAATTATCTGATGCTATCCCACCACCCCCGTATATATTTTGATGATCCATTTTCCTTGTTACTATCAAAATGGTTTTCCATATGAGTGTGCATTGCCTGGTCCATATCATTTTGAATCAAATCATTTTGAAGAACGGGATTTGATAGATCACGTCCAGAATTGATATCCATAGTTTTCATTCCACTCATTTGATTATTGGCCCCTGGAATTATTCGATCAGTTCTATGAGGTTCATCAACATGTTCACCCCATTGATCACCCGATTGAGGATTTTGATATCTCGGATTGCCTAATTTCTGCATGAAGCACAATAGATGAGACAAGATTCTGATATTCGTAGGCACTGTGGTTAAATTAGTGCAAAAATTCAACAATTCCTGTCATCATAATCAAATGATTATTATCACGCTGCTGAAAAGAATTATGGGATGCCATATGTAGATAATTTTGTCGATAGCATAGTGGCTTTTGAATCATAGTTCCTCGATATCAATAACCAATGTGAAACATATCCTATACTTTAACCAGTCACGGTATGTGGCTATATCCTTGGACTTTGTGAAATTTCTGGGATCTTTTAAATCTTCTAACGGCATTCCAATCATTAAGTCGCATCATCCAAGACAGGATATAATCAACACTTGTGCAAATAAAATTTATCTTACAGATTTCTCAAGTTCCTCATTTTTTTTCTGGAGTTCAGATCTCAAACGATCGTTCTCTTCCACCTACAAATAACAAGGGAAACCATGAATTGTCTGTTTTAGGTCATTATTATTGGCTCATGGGAGTATATAAAAAGCTCATCGGTGAGCAATATTCGTGACTTAAACTACAATAAGGAATGTCATAGCATGTAATTTCATTAGACTCAAGATATCGATAATCTTATCTTCGTGACATGTCATTTTATTTCAAAGGACGGCATGTCAAATTACCATCAAGAGGTATAATCTTCTCAAAGATTCTTTTCAGAAGTAATCTATTGTACGCTAGTTGTTGAAAGGAGGGCAACATTCGAGACAAGAAAGAAGTAAGACAACCAATTTTATTTAAGCATTCCTAACCAATGAGGGTGTCATTGAGATTGCTCAAGTACTCCTAGAACATACCTAGCTGAACCATGAATTGACGCCATATATCAAAGGTGTGGGTCAGTTTAATGACATCCTTAAACAAGTCTACTGAGCAGCGGAAGACCACGTGCATCAGTTGGTGAATATTTTCCCTAGGAAGGCTTTTAATCAATTTAAAAACTGCTAATTTATGATCGTCGAAGTAAGTTGCTTAACTTATGCCAGCCCTGATACTATGTGAATTTTTTACCTAGCAAAACTGTTGGAAACCAAGATTATGTTAAATAATTATGATTATAATTGTAGGCATAATTTTAGGGATTAGATTACATATAATCTGTAACATATCTTTAGGATTTATTTACTGCACAATTATAGGGTATTAGATAGGTACTTTCCTTTTTTCGTTTCTCTTGTATTTACCTACAAATAGGTGCTCTATGTCTCTAATTTCATAGTGATAAATGAGAAATAATTCTATTCTCAAGATCATTCTTTTCAACATGGTATCAGAGCTTGTTATTAATCTTCAAAAAATTAACCCTGGCCGCCATTAACCTTCGAAATTAACCCTAGCCGTCGCCATGTCTTCCGAAGTTACATCCGAAGCATCTACAAGAATTACAGAAGCCATTAATCCGAATCCCACCAACATTAAGTTAAATGGTGATAACTTTCTGCGATGGTCTCAATCCATTCGCATGTACACCAGGGGTCGTGGGAAAAGTGGCTACTTGACTGGAGAAACTAAAGAACCAGAGAAGGATGATTCAACCTACTCAACTTGGGATGCTGAAAACTCTATGGTAATGACCTGGTTGGTCAATTCCATGGAAGATGAGATAAGTTCAAACTACTTATGCTATTCAACAGCCAAAGAACTATGGGAGATGTTGGCCAAATGTATTCAGATTTGGGGAACCAATCTCAAATCTATGAATTAACTATAAAACTCGGTGAAATCCGTCAAGGAGAGGATAATATCACCAAGTACTTCAATTCCCTAAAAAGGTTGTGGCAAGATTTAGATCTATTCAACGATTATGAATGGAAATCGTCGGAAGATTGCAATCACAACAAAAAAATGGTGGAAGACCACCGTATTTATAAATTCCTTGCAGGCTTAAACATCGAGTTTGATGAAGTTAGGGGAAGAATCATCGGACGTCAGCCATTACCACCCATTGGTGAAGTTTTTTCCGAGGTTCGAAGGGAAGAAAGCCGCAGGAACGTAATGCTGGTGAAAAAAGTTGCTGCTCCAGTAGAGAATTCTGCCTTGAATATATCTGATCCCGCTGCAAATAAAGCCTTTCATCAACGAAGGCAACAAGAAAAACCTAGGATCAAGTGTGATTTTTGCAACAAACCAAACCATACCCAAGAGAATTGCTCCTTTCATCAACGAAGGCAACAAGAAAAACCTAGGATCAAGTGTGATTTTTGCAACAAACCAAACCATACCCAAGAGAATTGCTGGAGGATTCATGGGAAGCCCACTAACTGGAAAAACAACAAACCGATTCAGGAGCATCTGACCACATGACTTTTCTTCCAAAGCTATTCAATAAATATGTGTGCCTACCTGAGACAAAAAAAGTTAAAATTGCTGATGGCAGTTTTACTCCCATTGTAGGAAAAGGCCAAATTAAAATCTCACATAACATGACACTTCAATCTGTCCTTTATGTTCCAAAACTAGCCTGTAATTTATTATCGGTTAGTAAAATTTCTAATGATTCTAATTGTCGTGTTATTTTCTTTCCATCTCACTGTGAATTTCAGGACCGGAACTCGGGGAAGATGATTGGCAGTGCTAGAATGGTCAACGGTCTTTACTACTTTGATGACACCCCCGAAAATATGAATGCTCAAAGCTATAATGGTTGTGTTAGTTCTACTTCTCCTCGTGATGAAATAATGCTTTGGCACCATAGATTAGGTCATCCAAGTTTTCAATATTTGAAGTATCTATTTCCTAAATTGTTCAAAACATTGGATTGCTACTCTTTTAATTGTGATAGTTGTTTTTTATCTAAGAGTTATCGAACCACTTATATAACAAAACCATATCATGCATCAAAACCGTTTTATTTAATTCATAGCGATGTGTGGGGTCCTTCGAAGATCACTTCTCTGACAGGTAAAAAATGGTTTGTTACGTTCATTGACGATCATACTCGTCTTTGTTGGGTATATCTGATGAATGATAAATCTGAAGTTAAAAATGTTTTTCAAATATTTCACCAAATGGTTGATACTCAATTTGGAACTAAAATTTGTTTGTTTCATTCAGACAATGGGAAGGAATATTTTAATGAATATCTAGGAAAATATTTTGAAGAACATGGCATTGTACATCAATCCACATGTCGTGATACGCCTCAACAAAATGGTATTGCTGAAAGAAAAAACAAACATTTACTTGAGGTGGCTCGTGCAATGATGTTTTCAATGCATGTTCCCAAATACTTATGGGGAGATGCGATTTTAACAGCCTCATATCTTATAAATCGAATGCCCACTCGTGTTCTAAAATATGTCACCCCCCCTTAGTTATTTCAAGAAAACCTTTCCCGATTGTAGAATTACTTCAGATTTACCATTAAAAATTTTTGGATGTATCGCTTATGTCCATATACCCAGCATTTTTCGAACAAAATTAGATCCCAGGGCTGAAAGGTGTATTTTTCTTGGATATGCCTCGAACAAGAGGGGATACAAGTGCTACAATCCTAACACAAAAAAAGTTTTTGTCAGTATGGATATCTCATTTGTTGAAAATCAGTCATATTTTTCCAAAAATCACCTTCAGGGGGAGATAGAGAGTGAAGCAAATTTTTGGGAATTAAATTCGAGCCCCTTACCGAATATTATTCTCTCATCCACTGAACAAAAGGAAATGGAACATATTGAAAATGAAGAGGACAAAAATTTAAACTTGCAAAATTTTGATCAATCACAAGCAGGGGGAGAAATGATAAAAATAAATGTTTCTGAACCTAATTACTTGGTTTATACCAGAAAGAAAGACAGGAACAAAAACCGGGCAGCTATTCTACCACAAAGCCAATCAGAATTCCCGAAGGATGATCCAAGAAATTCAGGTACTTTCGATCCAACTCATTCCTTGGTTCCTCCATCTAATATTCCTTCTGATTCTCTTCCCATAGCACTTAGAAAGGATGTTCGAAAATGCACTCAACATCCCATTGCAGATTATCTTTCTTATGACAAGCCTTTCCAACGATTATAGAACATTTATTTCAAATGTGTCTAACCTTTTGTTCCAAGAACTATTAAGGAAGCACTAGATAACCCGAATTGGAAGCCAGCAGTTATAGAAGAGATGAATGCACTGGAAAAGAACGGGACTTGGGAATTGGTAACATTGCCTAAAGGAAAGACAACTGTAGGTTGCAAATGGGTTTTCACAGTTAAATGCAGGGCTGATGGAAGTGTAGAAAGGAACAAGGCAAGACTTGTGGCAAAAGGGTTCACACAAACTCTCGGGATTGATTATCAAGAAACGTTCGCACCAGTGGCGAAGATGAACTCAATTCGAGTTCTTTTATCCCTAGCTGTTAATCATAATTGGCCCCTACATCAATTGGATGTAAAGAATGCATTCTTGAATGGAAATCTTGAGGAAGAAGTATATATGAATCTTCCTCCAGGCTTTGAGAAGAAATTCGGAGAAAATAAAGTGTGCAAGCTAAGAAAATCCTTATATGGACTGAAACAATCTCCAAGAGCGTGGTTTGTACGCTTCGGAAAGGTTGTTAAAACACTTGGCTACAATCAAAGTCAAGCAGACCACACTATGTTCTACAAACACTCAAGTGAAGGTAAAATCGCAATCTTGATTGTTTATGTAGATGACATTGTTTTGACAGGAGATGACATTGATGAATTGCATAAGTTGAAGACGGGACTGTCTAAAGTTTTCGAAATCAAAGATCTAGGAACTCTCAAATACTTCCTAGGTATGGAGTTTGCACGATCGAAGGATGGTATATTTGTCACTCAACGCAAATATACGCTTGATTTACTCACTGAGACTGGAATGCTCGGATGTAGAACTGCTGAAACTCCGACTGAACCCAACCAAAAGCTTCAACATGCCAAGCCTGAGGACAGAGTTAATGTAGAGCCGTTTCAAAGGCTGGTGGGAAGACTAATTTATTTGTCCCACACCCGTCCTGATATAGCATTTGCAGTGAGTAGAGTAAGTCAATTTATGCATTCCCCAGGACAAGAGCACTTTGAAGCAGCATACAGAATCCTACGGTACCTAAAAGGTACACCGGGGAAGGGACTACTATTTAAAAAACAGGGGCATCTAAGGAACGAAGTATACACTGATGCAGACTGGGCTGGCTGCACCAATGATCGAAAATCCACCTCTGGTTATTGCACATTTGTTGGAGGAAACTTGGTTACTTGGATAAGTAAAAAACAAAGTGTGGTGGCAAGAAGTAGCGCTGAAGCAGAATTTAGATCATTGGCTCACGGAATTTGCGAAGTCTTATGGATAAAAAGACTACTAGAAGACCTAAGGGTTCAAGATACAATACCAATAAATGTGTTATGTGACAACAAGGCACAATTGCAATCGCTCACAACCCAGTTCTCCACAATAGAACTAAACATGTAGAAGTTGATAAGCATTTTATCAAAGAAAAAATTGAAAAAGGGATGATCAACATGAACTACATATCTACAAATGAACATATTGCAGATGTTCTTACCAAAGGGTTGTACAAGGGACAATTCAACTACTTAGTCAACAAGCTGAGTATGGAAGACATTTTCCAAATCAGCTTGAGGGGGGAGTGTTGGAAACCAAGATTATGTTAAATAATTATAATTATAATTGTAGGCATAATTTTAGGGATTAGATTACATATAATCTGTAACATATCTTTAGGATTTATTTACTGCACAATTATAGGGTATTAGATAGGTACTTTCCTTTTTTCCTCTCTTGTATTTACCTACAAATAGGTGCTCTATGTCTCTACTTTCATAAGTGATAAATGAGAAATAATTCTATTCTCAAGATCATTCTTTTCAACAAAAACATTTCATGAGAATGATGCCAACAGTTTCCATTGCTTGCCATTTTCTACTAGTAAATTCGTTGGATAGTAGCCACACCACCATAAATATTAAGGGAGTCTTTAAATGGTTGGTCCAGCCAATGAGAAACTTTAATTGAGGTGCACTGTGAAGATTTGCATGATGGAAATGAACCAGAACTAACTCAAGAGGGAAGAACAAATTCTTACTCTAATTTAAGTTTCGTCGTACTAGATTCTGCTAGGGATGGTATGCCATAGAATATTTGCTTTCGACTTAGATTTAAGACGATACTGCCACTAGTTCTATCCTGCAATCCTTTGATACTAAAAAGCCTTTGATCTTTTGCTATAGTAGCATAAAATTTATAAAATATTGACGAAAGCAACGGAAAAATATTTCTGCTCACAGGGAAAAAAATTTCAGTTACCACTTTTTTGAGTTCCTTTTTATGGAAACTCCCAAACAAGATCAACAAAGACAATAAACAAAAACAACAATTCTCTAGATGCTTGCATTGAGTCATAAAAAGGAATGTCAAAAGGAAAGGGGATGAGAATGATAAAGTATCGGCATAAATGAAATACAATATGAAGTGGTAATTACTAGTTATGTAATATATACAAGATACCATTTTAGAAAGCTTACATTTGTCTCTGAGTTGGCATGGTAGCAGTTACAAGCCAACAAAAAAGTTATTTAAGTACACGATCACCTTCAGATTACAGTAATCCTAGTTTCTTACCGCATTTTAAATAAATAAGTACCAAGTTTCCACACTAAAATTAAGTAGACATTATCGGACCTACATAAAAGATCGCTGCTTCCTCACAATTCAGATTGTGCTTACTTCCAACATTGTTCCGCTTAAAAAGGTCAGGCTTTGTATTTAGCAATTCCAAGTTTAGATGAACCATACAATTGAAATTAGGAAAGCATTTTTTTATGAATCATATCCACCTCTAAGCACAAAATAAGAACTCAGCAGCAGAATTCCGAGAGTCTATGCTCATATTTACCATGACATAATAATTTGATATCAACAAGATTTCCTAAGCTAGCTCTCACATATAAAACTACTACAAATAGCTACATGGTTTAGCTCATTTTGGTAACTTACACACTCGTGGAACAGGTAGGATAATCATTTGGGGTATCCAACACCAGAACCTCTTCCAGTAGCATGTCGGGGGGTACCAACCAAAAAAATTGATCCAGGGTAGAGCAAATTTTCAATATATATCTGATTAAACTGTGAAATCTATGGCTTGAAAATAATAACCAATCATGACAATGTTATTTTCAACCGCATGGGAGGGCTGGGCTCCAGTCGGGCCTATTGTCTACACCTACACTATCGTTGCAGGGAACGAGGATGATAGATGTGTAAGAGAAAAAGACCTGCTGTTTAATGGTGACCTCGGCAGCTTCAACAGCTTTAATTACCTGAAACAATCCATCGTTGCCATTGATATTTCTGTGATCGTTCATCCTCAACCCAGAAAATTTACTTTCCAAATCACCATCTCCATTCTCCATCTCTCTCTCAAATTGACTGGTAAGAATAATAAAATTGCTCACTAAAAGCTCGAATTCAAAGAACGGTACAAGAGAGACTAAAGATTAACAACATAAACCCACCTGGATCAGCCTCCCCTGGATTAAATCACCAGTTTCTTAACAATTATTCCTGCACGTCTCTGCAATTTCTCACCCTAGCTGCCCGAGATTGTATATCCCTAACAGCCTATTCGATTCTGATCGAACAACGGATGATACAGTTCAGATCAAGCAAAGCCTAATGCATATGCAATGGTGAAAAATAATAGGTTATGGTGAGTACGGACGTAATAAATACAGAAAATGATCACCGTATCGGGTGGGTCAGGGTCTCAGGGAGACTTGGGAAATTGAGATGAAGGAAGTAACATAAAAATAGGGTTTTGGGTTTCGAGCTGATTCGATGCTTCAGATACTGTCCTGCTAGACTATGGTGCGAAGTAGTGAAAAATAGGTCTCCTTGGTCTCGGACGACACACGGGGTGCTGGTGTTTGTTGGACTCTTGTTTAGTGACCCTGACCGGTGTACTAAATTTTATTATTATTATTATTCAGTATTTACTATTTACATATTTAAATGGTATTATTTGGGTTCAAATCATCTCATAATTAGCTAAAAGCAACAAACTATAGTTTATACTTAGTTTGATGTCGATGAGATTAGAATCGGAAAAATATCTTCATATTACTGGACTGAGCACTTCAGATGATATTATTATATTGATAAGTTATGTTGTGATTATTAATATTATTATATATGATAAGAAATTGCTATAGATAAATAATAATATGTTTACTTCAAATGAATAATATTGAGAATGTGAATCTGATTAGATGATAAATTATTATTTTGACAATATCCTTGTTAATGTTATTATTGTTTTATTATTATAAATTTTATTTAATTTGATTGCAATTATGATAATACTAGAAATTATAAATTTATTATTTTTAATATTATTAATTAAAATTCATATTTTTTCGATTAACATTTATTATCATTAATATTATTAATAAGGTTTTTTATCTTCCTGCAAACAATTACATGTAAAAATTAACTATCCCACTTATTTATCATTTGGATAAATCATATTATGTCAAGATTAGTGAGCCTCTAATTATTAATAATTAGTCATTATAAGGAAATAACATGAATGGTATTGATGTAAGTAAACACAACATATATATTTATATTTGGCCGATAGCAAAATTTTACTGCGAGGATTCAGTTGTATACTTGGGGGTTATATTGAATAATGACTTTTATTGATTTTCAAAAAATTTAAAAAGTCCACATGTATTCAATCCAGACTTTTATATACTTTATATAAGTCTAGTGGTATCTAAAATAGACTTTTGTATAGTTTTAAAAAGTTAAGTGGTATTCAGTATAGACTTTTTTATATACTCCATATAAGTCAAGTGGTATCCAAAAACTTTAGAGATTTTCAATGACTTTTATAGAATTGTTTAGGTACAAATTTTAAAGCAAAAATAAGTCAAAAAATCTCTACTATCCATACCAAAGACTTTGAGAGGCTTTTAAAATATCCTCACATTTTGAAAAGTATCTCACTTTCTCTCTCATTTACACCTCTATACGGCTCTTGTTCCCCTCACATAATGAAATTCTTGAATCGTAATCCTCTCTTGAAGCGTAGGATGATCCGGTGATTTTTGTTGGGTGAGGTCGCAGGATGACTTCAACGAGCAGATCATGAACTTGTTACTGATCACATACGAGCATGCTTTCGGGACCATGAATGTTTGTTTGAAGTCTTGAAAAGGCATATCCTTCAGGCCGCACATCCAACGGTGCAGAAAGAAGTGTTTAGAGAACATGGCTCATCTGACCTGGAGGCAAGGGATTAAAGTACCCCTGTCATGAGTGCTGCATATGATGCATTTCTTGAGGATGTATAAGTTGTAGCGAATGTTGATGGTCAGGTGTTATCACAATCTGAACCTTCAAGTCAACCCAACACCTCTGGGGTAAAAGAGTGGGAGTTGAATCTTAGGCCAATGACTTGCAATTCTAAGGTTCAAACTAATGATGATTTAGTTTCTTCACCTATGCAGGATTACCAACGTACTTGGGAGAAACTAACTACCAGGCGAGGTATCAACCCAGATAAATCTATAGTTGATATCTCCGAAAATATTCGAGAGTTTGGATGAAACCAGGCAGCCATAACGATGTTCAAGAATGGTATAATTTTGGAGCTCTGGCTTTGGTTTATATTATGGCACCAGCATTCTCTTAAATTTCAAAATTAGCAAAATGGATCAGAGAAGCTGTTCACGAGACTTGGGCCCATAATCCACATTTGGCCAGATGAGATATCTTGGAGTTGTATTTTTTCAGTGCTGCTCCAGAACCAGCGAAGAAAGGCTTCATTGAAGCTTTTCATTTTATCAAGCTCAGAAGACCAGACGGAAACGCCTTAAAAAATATAAAAATGGCTCTACCAGAAGGTATACCAATTGTGGCTGTGACTATCACGGAAGATGAAATTTCAACCAGACGTGCATGGGGTCTTTGGGTTTGTCTAATGAAAATTGACAAAGTCAAATACTCATTCAAGTTCTTTCAGACAGCCAACAGAACTTTCATGCTGAATTCCACGATAGGGACCTCCACAAGATTTGCCGAAGAACTCTTTGAAACAAAAAGAAAGATTCTTTTGGAAAACAAGATTTCCGGCGGGAAAAGAAACTTACCAAAAATTCTGCAACATGGCACACATTGGCCATAGTACTAAGAAATGGAATAATGAGATAATTTTTTTATAAAAGTATTCAGTAACTTCTAAATTAAATGAAAACTGACTCTAAACTATATTTTATCCCAAATGACATATAAAATAGCTGAAAACCAATTAGGGGGTGTATTCAATCTAGACTTTTATTGACGTTTAATGACTTTTTAAATGATTGACTTTTATGGAGTTGATAGATTTCTATTGACTTTTATAGAGTTCCATGTAGTTATAAAAAGATTTGTATAGTGTATCGTTTTTCAATAGATTCCTATGGACTTTATCGACTTTTAATGACTTTTTTAAATGATGGACTTTTATAAAATTGATAGAATTCTAATAACTTTTATAGAATTACAAGGAAGTATCAAAAGAATTTTATAGGCTCTATAGATTTTATAACTTATAATTGATTATTTTGCTAACAATTGAACATAAATAACTTCTTCAACATATAATATTTTTTTTACTATTAATGTAAACACATTTTACTTATTTAACAGTAAAAAATGTGAAAAATACATATTCAATTATTTTGCATGGCAAATATTGAACAACTTTTTTGCATCTTCAAGATGACGACTTTGAAGATTCAGTTAATGTTGCTATATAATTGTAATCTATAATTTTGTGTAATAAAACAAAAGTTTTCTATTAAATAACATTTTATAAACTTAAAATAATTTTTGATGATAGTTGACATCAATAAAAATTCTTAAAATATATTTTTTAAATTAAACATGATAATTTATATCGTTATAAATATCTTTTGTTTTAGAAAAATATTTATTATAATTGTTTATAGATATAGACTCATACAATCGTTTTAAAAATCTATCATATAATATAAAATTGAGCACATTAACTTGCTATTTTATCAAAATACTTGTGTAAATATTAGTATTATATTGGATAAAAAAATAAGATGTGAAAAAAAACAATAATTGAAGAAAGAGCCGCACATTAGCAATTAAAGAAAGGATACATGTACAAAACAGGGGAGGAAAAGCCAATGGTGAGGTGGTCGTGTCGGAAATGAAAATAGCAAAGAGTAAAGAGATACGAGGGTAATTAGGAATTAAAAGTCATTCCAAATCTTTACTATGAGTGGTGGAGAATTTTTAACTTTTTTGGGATGTACATGGGGCATCAAAGTTTGTACCTAAAGATTTCAACAGAAGTCATTAAAAGTCTATGAGATTTTGGATACCTATAGACTTTTATGGGGTTTTAAAAATTCAAGTTTGAATACTACCTGACTTTTTAAAACTCTACGAAAGTCTGTCTTGAATACCATTAGACTTTTGTAGAGTATATAAAAGTCTGGATTGAATATCTCTAGACTTTTAAACTCAATAAAAGTCATTAAAATTCAATAAAAGTCATTAAAAATCAATAAAAGTCTATAACCAATACACCCCACTTAAACTCGAATCAGACTTTTGTCTATTCCTTTGTATTTAGGGGAAATTACATGGAAGTCCACTTTGGTGACACAAAATCCACTTAAGTCTTGAGAAAAAATCTTAGTGCATAAAAAGCCAAATTGGAAACAATTGTGTTGAAATAAGTCCACTTTTCAAATTTTCAAATCAATTGGGTGTTTTATGATGACTCTTTTACCCCTCAATAGTTTGATATATTGCATTCTATCCTTTAGGCTTTTGTTTAAATTACAAAGAAGTCCATATATAATATTTAATTATCTTTTTTATCCTTATATTTATAAAAAGCAACATTTAACATCGTCTTTTTACAAGTCCTCGTTTTTGCGATCCTTGGCACAAAATGGTATCAGAGCCTAGGTTTATTCTGGAAATACTATGATAATATCTTGAATATTGTAACCTATACGGAGGAGACGATTCAAGAAAAATATGGACCCGAACGTTTGTTCGAAGTGTCATTCTTACAGGTGATATTTCCAGAAATTGGAAAAATTAAACCAGAAGCATATGGCAGAAGCTCAACGTTTCAGCCATAAGTGGAAACAATTACGAGGAACAGGTTTATGCACTCCAGGCATAAATCATTATAAGAAATTGGAAAGGATGGCGAAGAGGCTTCATCAAGTGAACCTCAAACTTCAGTTCCAGTTAGCCGAACTTCAGGAAGACAATCATCCTGAACATGAGGACGTTGTACCAGACCCCAATGATCCAACAGGGTCCGGACCGGATGATTAAGATGGGTGAGCCAACCTTTCGAGAAATCGAGCCATATTCTTCTAAGATTTCCCAAGATCTTAGAGAGATCCAGACAGCGCTATGGATACCTTCAATACCATGTCCCTGCACAAATCCATCAGATCCAGAGTCAGATGGAGACCATGATTAAACATCAGAAGGAAATTCTTGAGAACCTTCAAGATGTTCAAACTGATCGCTTTTATTTTAAACAATTATTTCCAATCTAGCGATTTTAGACCGCAAGTGCACGGTGTCAAGTTTTAGTATAGATAGGAAGATACGGATTGTCGAACCCACAGAGACTAACAAATAAGTACCAAATAAGATGTCTTTTAACTATATTTAACCTACGATAATAAATTGATAATTAAACTAAACTAAATTAAACTACTCTAATCCAAGCAAGTCAATAAAAGTAAACGAGAAAAATCCACAAGATAAGATTATTGAGACTTTGGCTCACCAATGTAATTCCCTACAATTCTCGATTGAATATTCAAATATTTATAAGGTGACGAGTTCTCCCAATTTATCTAATACATTCTCTCGAGCTATATTAAACCTAACACCAAATTGCAGTAAGTAACTCTCGTTCACTTATTTAACAATTCAATGTTGCATAAGATCCATGAAAACTCCTAGCTTTCAATTACTAGAATCTATGGCTATCACGCATGTATTTGACATCATCTCTCGATCTCGGTCTTAAATCCATGGTATGAGTTATTAATTCAGTATCATAAAATCATCTCTCGATCTCAATTACGATACTAAAATTATTCAAAGGTAATCAATCCTCTAAAAGCATGAAGAACATAAAACCATACGCAAAGAACTATAAGAATTCAATCATTAAATCATCAAATCGAAGGTTCATAACAAAAGTTCGCCTAGCCTCGATAAATAAAATTAGTTCCTCATAATAAATCAAAACACAACAAAACTAAGAATTTAAATACAAAAAAAAAACTCCCAACGTCGACTCCGGTTGTAGATCTTCGCTCCTTCTCTTGCTTCCTTCTCGATCGTCTCTTTTTATCGCCTTGTTGGGTTGTTCCAATTCCTAGGGTGAAGTGGTGATGATGGATGATGGTGATGGAAGGATGGAGGTTGATGATGGGGAAGAAAAGGTGGACGTGTGAGAGGAGTGAAGGAAAGAGAGGTTTGGATGGTGAATGGGTGTATGATATATGGAAGAAAGATGGAGGTTATGGTGGACGTGAGATGGATTGGAGGAAGAAGATGGTGTGTGGTTTGGATGGTGAATGGGTATGGAGGTGTGGAGGCTTTTCCTAGGGTTCAAAATCTGATATGGGTTGTGATTTTGTGTATAATATATAGGGGAAAGAATTATGGACTTCCCTATTGCATACAAACTCTACAATGAAGGTATTTTAATGAAAATTGCTCGTCCCGATCGATCCGAACAGAAGAGCCGATCGATCGAGCCTTCCAGTAAGATTTTCGCTCAATTTTCAGCCTTTCTCGATCGATCGGAAAAGCTTGCTCGATCGATCAGAAATCACAGTAAGTTTCTTCGCCTTTTTCAGCTTCTGGCGAGTTTCGTATTTTGGCCGTAACTTTCTCATACGAACTCCGAATTTGATGAATCAGCTGTCAACGCGAAGATAAGAGAAAGTTCTACAACTTTTATATGGAACACATTTCCAAAACATGGCTCAAACATATAGTAATTTGAGGAGAAAGGAGCAACATGTGTCTTGGATTCTGGTTTCTTCCTCTTTTCTTCAACTTAATTCATTTTTTCATCATTTTAGCTTGATTTCTTCCCCTTTTATGAATTTCAACATTGATTCCTGAAATAGAGAAATATATACCATAAACCATAAAATTATCCAAGAATCAACACGAAAATATATACATATCATAGCATAAAAACGCGTAATATTCAACCCTATCAACGCCCCCAAACTTATCACTTAATTGTCCTCGATTAAGCATTAAAATCACAAGGTAGAGTTCATTCTTGATACTTGAAACAATTATTTCATGACTTATTTTATTCTCAGAAATCTCATGCACATATACAAAAGTTGACAAGACATGTTTTCTCCTAATTCAAGCAACATATCTCAAAATCGGAACGTGTGTGTGTGATATAGTCAGTCTCAAGTTTCATGCACATATTCAAGATCAAATCATGTTAATCAACTCAAAGTCGAGATTATTATCAAGCACCCTATAAGCTTATTTTCAAACAACTTCTCCACTAATGATAGTTACTCCCTAGACTTGGATCAAAAGGACTTTTTAAGCTTGTAATGTAAGGCCTTTGGTGTTGGCTTCAAAGAAAAGATAGGATAAGCGCAAAGAAAAGAGTATAATCATTTACAGTTCAAATTTTTCGCACACATCGAGCTTCTCTTCTTTTTCTTTTATAGCCTTGGCCACTTTGGGTCTTATTTAGTCAATCTTTTTCTACAAGGCTTTTTATCTATCTTTTTCTTTTCTCATTCATCAATTTTTTTTCAATAAGCTCATCAAGATATAATAATTCAAGTGCATCGAATGATATTCATTATACTCCCTTAGGGTAAGGATAACTTTTTCATTTAGGCTCAAATAAGGGTAAGTATAATGAGTTTGCCAAGAATGTCGAATGGGGTCTATTATATACAATGCATATACCATTCTTTTTTCAATAAAGCTCAAATGGGACACTAGGGATTGATATGAATCATGGTAAGCTTGAAAGGCTCAAACGTTTCAAAGATCGCCTAGATCATTTCCAAGTCGAGTTTGTAACTATAAAATTTCGCCTCAAAGTGTCATCATCAAATAAGTTCTAGGATAACTCTAAGATGCTCAAGACAAATCATCAAGTTCACAATAATTATCACTATTCAACATGCAATCCACAAGATCATGACTCATTGTGCTCAATATATTTCTCATTCTTGACATGCTAACTCAAATTAGGATATTCATGTACCAGTCCAATAATCATCACAAATCAAGTTCATATGCATAGTGAGATCAAAATCCTCATTGAATAGTCACTACTATAATTCATTCTTTTCTCAAGTTTGAACTCATAAAAAAAAATTTTAGCTCATAATAATCGGACGATTCAAGTGTCATTTAAGCACACAACATGTGGTTAAAACAAGTAAAACATGCAAGCTACTACTGCCCCAAACTTAAATCAAAGATTGCCCTCTATGTTTAAAAGAATCAAAAGGGAAACAGTGAACTCCCCTGATCAAGACGCTTGCATGAGGGTTGAGGAAGATTTGCTTTTGAAAGCTCCACTGTTGTAGGGATTCATCGCACCAACTAAGTACCTAGCAAGAGAAGAATGCAAATGGTAAAATAGTCGACTTGAGAGATAAACAAAACTAAAATGCAAAAACTGAAAAAGTAAAATAAAACTAAATAACTAAAGGATACGCTTGGGTTGCCTCCCAAGAAGCGCTGATTTTTAGTCGTCGGCTTGACCATCAGAAGCAACCATCAAAGAGCGGCTGCCGCCCATAGTAAGTATCGTATGATACCACTAATGGGTCTTCATTCAGTATGCCCTCAAGATTGGCAAGATTGTCGCAGTGTAAGCTCGTCGCTCCAACAACATTCGTCTTTAAATGGCAGGCATGGGAGAATGATTCTTGATTTGGCTTTGCATTTTGGAGGATGTAGTGCGGTGAAGTTGGCATCGATGGAAAATAAGGATCCACATATGGCATAGAACATGTCTCCATCGATGGGCTCAAATCAGAATCTTCGAACGTCTCTTCCTTCTCCAACATCACATTCGACTCATCTTCACATGGGAACTCCTCGGATAACATCTCTGAAGTAAGCTCAATCTCTTGTAGAGGCTCAAGTTCCCTCGACTCTTCCACACTAGTAGGATCACTCCCCCAAACTTGGTTGGTTGAGTGATCGTCATCATATAACCAAACTTGATTTCGTCGCCTCTTGATTTGTAGCCCTCATCTCTTCCTCTTGGTAGCTAGTTGAAATTGTTTCCATGAGGACCGCCATTTGCTGCTCCAGGTGACGCATAGAGTTGGTTTGGCACTCCAAACTGTTCTCAGTTGATGCCATGAATCTCACTAAGGTATCCTCTAACTGAGTTGTGACATCTGCAGAACTATCTCTCCTCTCTTCGTGATGTTCAAATGGTTGTGGCGTATCAATAGGGTAGTGAAGCTCCGGTGGGTATTGGTGACTCCAACCTTGTAGTGAAGGATCACAATGCCAATGATGATCGAAGTCCGCCATATCATTGAACAGGTGCACCACACTGTTCTCATCTCTATCAACCAGGGGACTCCCAGTCACCAGTGCTCCGCTCAATACCCAATCTCGTGTCTGTGCATCCAACCCGTTGAAGAAATATTGCAAGAGAGTATAGTTCGAAAAGTTGTGATACCGGAATGTGTTGGCCAATTCATTGAATCTCTCCCAAACAGCGTAGAACGGCTCGGAACGTTGTTGGGCAAAGCTTGTGAAGGCTTGTTGATGTAGCATCTCCAAGTACCTCACAAGACAAACAAACAAAATAATTTAATAATTTTTTTTTTTCGAAATAAATATATACAAAGGGAAAAATGGTTAAATTACAGTCAAAGCTTCTCGTATGATATTACTAAAGTTATTCCCCGGCAACGGTGCCAAAAACTTGATCGCTTTTATTTTAAACAATTATTTCCAATCTAGCGATTTTAGACCGCAAGTGCACGATGTCAAGTTTTAGTATAGATAGGAAGATACGGATTGTCGAACCCACAGAGACTAACAAGTAAGTACCAAATAAGATGTCTTTTAACTATATTTAACCTACGATAATAAATTGATAATTAAACTAAACTAAATTAAACTACTCTAATCCAAGCAAGTCAATAAAAGTAAACGAGAAAAATCAACAAGATAAGATTATCGAGACTTTGGCTCACCAATGTAATTCCCTACAATTCTCGATTGAATATTCAAATATTTATAAGGTGACGAGTTCTCCCAATTATCTAATACACTCTCTCGAGCTATATTAAACCTAACACCAAATTGCAGTAAGTAACTCTCGTTCACTTATTTAACAATTCAATGTTGCATAAGATCCATGAAAACTCCTAGCTTTCAATTACTAGAATCTATGGCTATCACGCATGTATTTGACGTCATCTCTCGATCTCGGTCTTAAATCCATGGTATGAGTTATTAATTCAGTATCATAAAATCATCTCTCGATCTCAATTACGATACTAAAATTATTCAAAGGTAATCAATCCTCTAAAAGCATGAAGAACATAAAACATACGCAAAGAACTATAAGAATTCAATCATTAAATCATCAAATCGAAGGTTCATAACAAAGGTTCGCCTAGCCTCGATAAATAAAATTAGTTCCTCATAATAAATCAAAACACAACAAAACTAAGAATTTAAAGACAAAGAAAAACTCCCAGCATCGACTCCGGTTGTAGATCTTCGCTCCTTCTCTTGCTTCCTTCTCGATCGTTTCTTTTTATCGCCTTGTTGGGTTGTTCCAATTCCTAGGGTGAAGTGGTGATGATGGATGATGGTGATGGAAGGATGGAGGTTGATGATGGGGAAGAAAAGGTGGACGTGTGAGAGGAGTGAAGGAAAGAGAGGTTTGGATGGTGAATGGGTGTATGATATATGGAAGAAAGGTGGAGGTTATGGTGGACGTGAGATGGATTGGAGGAAGAAGATGGTGTGTGGTTTGGATGGTGAATGGGTATGGAGGTGTGGAGGCTTTTCCTAGGGTTCAAAATCTGATATGGGTTGTGATTTTGTGTATAATATATAGGGGAAAGAATTATGGACTTCCGTATTGCATCCAAACTCTACAAGGAATGTATTTTAATGAAAACTGCTCGTCCCGATCGATCTGAACAGAAGAGCCGATCGATCGAGCCTTCCAATAAGATTTTCGGCTCAATTTTCAGCCTTTCTCGATCGATCGGAAAAGCTTGCTCGATCGATCGGAAATCACAGTAAGTTTCTTCGCCTTTTTCAGCTTCTGGCGAGTTTCGTATTTTGGCCGTAACTTTCTCATACGAACTCTGAATTTGATGAATCAGCTGTCAACGCGAAGATAAGAGAAAGTTCTACAACTTTTATATGGAACACATTTCCAAAACATGGCTCGAGCATATAGTAATTTGAGGAGAAAGGAGCAACATGTGTCTTGGATTCTGGTTTCTTCCTCTTTTTTTCAACTTAATTCATTTTTTCATCATTTTAGCTTGATTTCTTCCCCTTTTATGAATTTCAACATTGATTCCTGAAATAGAGAAATATATACCATAAACCATAAAATTATCCAAGAATCAACACGAAAACATATACATATCATAGCATAAAAACGCGTAATATTCAACCCTATCACAAACCCGAGTGAAGGAATTGGAGTCAAGGACAAGTCCGACAGGAAGAAGGAACGGAGGCTGGTTGCCACCATCTTACGGAACAGAACCCCTTTTACACGAAAAAGGGAAAGCAGAGGAGGTCCGGCGGCCTATGACGGGGACTGAAAAAATGATTGCAGTCCTACGAGGAGAACCATTACATCCCACAAAGTGATGGAAAGAATCAACCTGGAAGATCTTCATGATCTTGCTGATTCATTTGCGGGATTAAATCTCGTAGAAATCAAGACAGGAGAGCTTGTACAAAGACCTCCACCACAAGAGAGCTTCGAGTCACACAATCCACCCGAAGGAGACCAAAGTATGCCACACAGAGATGTTTTCACCTCAGCAACTTTGGATCCCCCAGTTGGAACAAGGAACCGTTCCCGAAGGCCAGATATTCATCAGACGCCCTACGGGAAGTCACAGCTAGATCCAATCCATCCATATGGACTTATGCTCAACATGGATATTTTGGATTTCAAAAACAGAGAAATTCTTATTAATGAATGGGCTTCAGCAATGAGAATAGCAGCAGGAACACTTGACTTAGGCAAAGAAGGATTCATTTTACTTCTAAAAATGAGTCTGGAAGGATCAGTCAAGATTGCCTGGGATCTTGGAGACCCAGGAACCAAGGAAGAAGTTCTAGCCGGAGAGTCCCTGAAAGAGATCGTGGACAAGATGGCGAGATTCTTCAAAATCTGTTTCATCGGAATAAGCTACTTCGAGGGAATGGAGGAAGAAAAGGCTAAGAAATACAGACAAGCTCTAATTAGCCTGGAACTACATGACATCTGCTATGTAGATGAGTACATCAAACTCTTTACAGAGTATCGATGGAAGTTGAAGATAGCGGAAAAAGATGCAGCGGAGCTGTTCTTTGCCAAAATTCCGAGCCCATGGAGAGAAATGCTTATCCAGGAATATACACCGCATGCAATCGAGACGGTGTCCAGGAGAATGTCATTTCTTAAAGTAAAGCTGGCGGAGTGGTGCTATCAAGCAAAGCTCCAGAAAAATTTCAAGAAGCTCAGAGGAATCAACAAAATGGCTCCTCTTTGTTGTACGGGAAATGATATCCCTACAATCATCTGGAACTACCCACAAAGGCGAAAGATGAAGAAGCACAAAAGTCATCCATATTCCCAAAGAGGTGGTTCAAGAAGAAGTAGGTCTTCATGGAGACCTATAAAGTTCTGGTCAAAGCAGAAAGCCCGAAGCTATAGATCGGGGCAAAGATCAGGATCAACAAGGAGTAGAATCTCATCGACAGGTTCTAATCAAGCAAGTTCTAGCAGGGCACCAACGAAGAGAACTTTCAGGCGCACACCTAACCATGCAAATGAGAGTTTCAGAGATTGTAACTGCTGGACATGCGGAGCAAGAGGACATATCTCTACCAATTGTCCAGAGAACCAAAGCCGAGGAGTAAGACAGTTCGAGCATACCAAGGAATTTGAGGATGCTGTCTATTTTCAGGATTTGGTACAGGTGTATCAATTTGAGGATATTCCCTCAGATGAAAGCATCTACGAAGAAGAGATCTATTCTGAGGATGGAGGGGAATCTAGCTCAGAATCAGAGTGAATGAGAGTTCCTTCAGCACGTGATTAGAGAAGAGTCGTCGGGGTTTTTCTCGCATACTACTGTTTCTCATAAAACCCTTATGAGGATCATGAAAGAAGAACCAAAGCTTCAGATGTATGATGGATTTACAATTGGAGCAATGGAAAAAGCCATGGATATGATTGGTCTTCGTAGCAGGAAGCATCAGATTATCCATAGGGTGACAACAGGTGAATTTGCGATCCCAATGGAATTCACGGGAAACCAAATTGAGATGCAGTTAATCCCCTACAGAGAAATCCATGAGATTAAGAACAAGGTCAAAAGAGAAGTTGCTGACACACTCTCATGGATTCATATTGGAGCCATTCGAGTAATCATCAAAGCAACATTCAAGGAAGGAATTAATTCGCCCCTCAACCTGGCGATCTTTGACAAGAGAATCCCGAACCTCAAAGATTCTTGTTTGGGAGCAGTGACAGGAAATCTGTATGCAGGAAAGATGGCCTTCAACATCTATCCAAGGATTGCATACAATTTAGGAGATCGAGACTTCAACAAAGTTCTCACGCTTCATCAAGATTTTAAAAGAGAAGATTTGATGAAAGAAGGGAACAGGCCTTACTCGATCACCTACAAAGTGTCATACGCACTCTCGAATACTCATCATTCCGAGGTATTCTTGAGAAAAGAATTCATCGAAGTCCCCAGAATCTTCGAAGACTTCGCCAAAGCAGTATTGCCGGACATCATTGATACTTCGACAATATGAGAAATCAACATGAGGATACAAGATCAACCTGTTTTGAACAGAAGTAGGAGCCCCATGATCGAGCCAAGAAGGATGTCTTTCCAACATGATAGGTTAATCAGCAACTATCCCGGGGAAAAACAGAAGGCAACCTCAAGCAGAATTCAGAAAGTTCCTGATGTATTCCAAACAATAGGAAAACTGAAATGCCCAGAAGGCTGGAGAGAAGTGCAGATAGTTTTTGATATCACGGAGAAGAACAATATCTTCCCCTGCGATGTCTTATATTATTTGCAACAACCTACAGTTGGCAAGTTTCACGGAAACCTTCAAATTGGTGAAATTGATCTCACCATTGAAGGCATTGCTGGACGGATCCCAGAACAGCTTATTCTAGGGATTGAATTTCTCGAAGAACATAAACCTTGGGAAAGATTGCAAGATGGAATGGAGTTCACGGTGGAAGGAAAAAGATATCGAATCAGATGACCACCAGTCCATTATCCATATACAAGTCCATTGGGATGTTATACGAGAAGTACATGGCATAATATTTTGCAGCATACATTGACTCAGGAGCTGGAATATGCACTGCCAGGCGAGAAATCTTCCCCAAAGACGTTGGTGAGAAATTACCAGCCATTGTCGGAAGAGACTTTTCCAAACGGATCCTTATTCTTAATGAAGGAGTCCAAGGAGTGGAAATAATTATCGGCGGAGCAGGCGGTACCCCATGGTACAAAGTCAAAACTCCACCTATATATTTCCATGATACAGGTGCAGATATGCTGTTAGGAAACAATTTCCTACAGACGTTCAAGACATTCACTCAAGAGAATGAAACGAGAAGACTTATTTTCACAACTCTATGTGATCATACGATTATGGTACAACGATTACGGGAGGCGTTTCACAAAAAATTCCCTATTCATTTTCGCAACAAGCGTGGTGATGAAGGAAAACTTCGACACCCAAAGATGAAAGATCAGCTGGAAATTTGGAGAGGCAATTCTTCAGTTCCGACAACAAGGTCCTAGTGAAAGGGAGTCACAAACTTTTGACTTGGTTAATATCATGTCTTTCAGAGAACATGATGAGGAAAGAGTAACTCCAGAAACCCTGTTGCTACTGAAAAATGCTTTACGAGAAGAAGTTCCACAACCTGAATCTACCCTGGAAGAGCGAATCACTCTAAAGGATGTAAAAAGGAAGATTCGTAGGAACTACAACGAGGATCCACTGGGATGGTGGAACAAAATGAGCTCAGAGCTACTTTTAAGGTGAAAATTGGAAAAGAAAATGAGTTTGTGAGGTACAGGCCGATCCCCATGAACCAAGAAGATCGAAGGATATGCATATCATACTTAAGGAGCATCTTGACCTTAAGTTAATCTCAGCAGGTATTTCTCCATACAGCAGCCCCGATTTTCTGGTAAGAAATCATGGAGAAATTAAACGAGGAAAGCCGAGATTAGTGATCAACTATAAAGGGATCAACGAAATCTTGGAGTTCGATGGATATTTTATCCCAAGCAGAGAACATTTGGTGAATAGCATCAAGAATGCCAATGTATTCTCCAAATTCGATTGCAAGTCTGGGTTCTACAAGATTAAAATGGAGGAAACAAGCAGAAAGTTCACAGCATTCTCCACACCACAAGGACATTATATCTGGAATGTCATGCCAATGGGATTGGCAAATGCTCCCCAGATATATCAAAGAAAGATGGATAATCTTTTCAAGGATCACTTCAGCTTCATGTTCGTTTATATTGACGACATCCTCATAAGCATCAAAAAACATGAAAGATCATCTTAAACATTTGGAAATCTTTTCAGATGTTTGTTACAAAGAAGGGTTAGTGCTTTCCGAAAAGAAAGGAGTGATTGCTACAAGACAGATCGAGTTCCTTGGAATCGAGATCGACGAATCTGGAATCATCCTACAAAATCATATTGTTGAAAAAGTACAAGGATATCCGGATGACCTCAAGGATTTAAAACAACTTCAGAGTTTTTTAGGAGGTGTTAATTTTGCTGGAATGTTTATCAACAATCTAGCAAACCACAGGAAGGTGTTCAGTTCACTACTCAAAAAGGAATGGAATGAAGATCACAGACAAGCTGTTTAACAGCTAAAGGAGGTTTGCAGGCAACTACCAAAACTCGCAATACCAAACGACGAGGATGAACTGGTATTATACACAGATGCCAGTGATCATTGGTGGGCTGCGGTTCTCATGAAAGTTACAACAGAAGGAGAAGTGCCATGCAGATATTGCAGTGGATTATTTGATAACAACGAAGTTATCAGATGGCACATCAACGAGAATGAGTTCTTTGCAGTTCGAAAGGCTTTTAAAAAATGGCCATTATTTTTACTTGCAAAGAAATTTATCTTAAAAATAGATAATACGAGTGTTAAGTCTTTTCTGAAAAATAAAATTGAATCAAAACCAGAAAAGGCTAGACTTTTACGTTGGCAAGCTGAGTGTCAATATTATGATTATGATATTGTCATTGTGAAATCTGATAAAAATATTCTTGCAGATTTCTTAACACGAGATGGAGGGACACATTGCTAGCGATACCCTCAAGCGAGTAAGGAATCTGAGGGAAAACCTAGAGATCCTGGAACGAGATTTTGGGACTCTTTGTCTCAATGCAGAGGTCGCGGGACGACTTCAACTAGCAGATCAGGAACTTGTTACTGATCATATACGAGCATGCTTTCGGGACCACGAACGTTTGTTTGAAGTCTTGAAAGGGCCTATACTTCAGGCAGCACCTTCAACGGTGCAAAAAGAAGTGTTTAGAGAACGGGGCTCATCTAACCCGGAGGCAAGGGATTTAAGTACCCCTGTCACGAGTGCTTCAGATGATGCATTCCTTGAGGATGTACAAGCTGAAGCGAATGTTGAGGTCAGGTGTCATCACAATCTGAATCTTCAAGTCAACCCAGCACCTCTGGGGTAAAAGAGGGAGAGTTGAATCTTAGGCCAATGACTGGCAAGTCTAAGGTTCAAACTAATGACGATTTAGTTTCTTCACCTATGCAGGATTACCAGCGCACTTGGGAGAAACTAATTACCAGGCGAGGTATCAACCCAGAAAAATCAATAGTTGATATCTCCGGAAAATATCTGAGAGTTTGGATGAAACCAGGCAGCCATCCAAATGATTTTCATGAATGGTATAATTTCGGAGCTCTGGCTTCGGTTTATATTGTGGCACCAGCCTTCTCTGAAATTTCGAAATTAGCAAAATGGATCAGAGAAGCTGTATACGAGACTTGGGCCAATAATCCACATTTGGCCAGAGGTGATATTTTGGAGTTGTATTTTTTCAGTGCTGCTCCAGAACCGGCGAAGAAAGGCTTCATTGAAGCATTTCATTTTATCAAGCTGAGAAGACCAGATGGAAACGCCCTGAAAAATAAAAAAATGGCGCTACCAGAAGGAATTCCAATTTTGGCGGGAACTATCACAGATGATGAAGTTTCAACCAGACGAGCATGTGGTCTTTGGGTTTGTCTAACTGAAATGGACAAAGTCAAATACACATTCAAGTTCTTTCAGAATTCAGCCAATGGAACTTTATTGCTGAATTTCATGACAGGAACCTCCACGAGATTTGCCGAAGAACTCTTTGAAACAAAGAGAAGAATTCTTTGGGAGAACAAGATTCCCGCAGTAAAGGAGACTTACCGGAAATTCTGCAACATGGCACACATTGGCCGATGGATTGATCATATCTGCCTAGCATGCCCATAGCAGAAAGAACCAGAGTTCGGGAAAGGATTCCGATCCAAACCCGACAGATCAGAGGCAGGAAAAGACAAAAGACCTGCTGACAAGAGAGCCCGTTTTCCTAAAGCTCGGGGACCACAAAAACCACTAATATAAAGATTCCCCGACAAAGGAAAAGAGGTGGACCATTAGAAGTTAGTGCGGATACTGTTCAAACGCACTCAGACAAAAAATAATGGACCACTCACGGGAAAAGTTGGCACAACCGAACAAAGATGCCAGACCACGTGAAAGTTAAGGCGCACTCAACAATTATCAAGATTTGGAATCCGCATTTGAAGTCCGGATTCATGCCTATATAAGGGCACTCATTCAGGAAGCTAAGGACATCAAAAATTCTCCATAGTTTTCTGAGAAATAAATTTAGAGTCTCCAAGCTTTGTAATATTTCAACTTTCATAGCTTGGTAATCTTTCTTTCTTTTATTTCTTTTGTAATCATTTGTAATATTGTTGGTTTTAAGTTTATGTGTTTTTGAGTCAAGCCTCATCTATATGGAAGGCTAAACAAGTCCGTCTCCTCCCAAAAGGAGACGTTTTAATGTAATAGATGTTATAAGTATTCCAGAATAAAAATAAGGCTGTTGCCCAGCTATCTCCCAGATTTCTTTAAATCTTTTTTATATCTTGAATATACCTTACGCCCTAAGGTAGGAAACGAATTAGGGCTGTGATGTGCGGTTTCTGAAGGAGTCGGATAACTGGCAGACTAACCTCGCCCGTGTGCCGAGGTTGGATGGTGAGGAGCCATTCGTAAAACAGTCTGGAGGCAGTAAGTTTTCGACTGGTGGAAGTTGCGACCCACCTCACCCGGTGCCGTTATGGTCAAAATGGTATTTTTCAGTTTGTTAAAATTTTATTGTAATACGGAAGCATGTTGGGCCTTTTATTTATTTTTAAACACGATCTTCAAATCGGGTTGAATTATAATTAGACGAACATTATATAAACCGTTAGTATTTTGCAAAAGTATGCTCTTGGGATTCATTTCGAGATGACAGAAACTGAAGGATCTCATGTTCATATAATGTTTCTGTTTGGTAAAGATTAGGATGAAAACGATGATGAATAGTATATTGTGACATATTTTGTTCTTTAAACATTTTCTAGGGGCTAAGAATGCAAGTTTATTAAAGATTGGTTGGACCGCGTGGACCGCTTGGACCACATGGACCACATGGGGTTATTATGGTCATTTCAACCTAGAATGGACTTATGTCAACTAATGTTTTTTCGCTGGACTAGGGATAGATTATGTTTCACGAAAGTGTACTGGCCCGTAATTTTCCCTTGTATTTATTTCAAATACTGGGCCTAGATCCCCATAGCAATCTGACAGTCCAATGTGAAACTTTGAAGCCCAATAAAAACCCGACCCGACCCGACCCGACCAATCCCTTAAACGGAGCTTCGATTTATATGCTTTCATACACGTGTGGTCTAGGTTAAATCCTTATTCACCAATGAGGATTGAGACCTTCACCGATTCTCACACAAAATATTGATTTCAAGCGGATGTAAGAGAAGGCAGTCCCATAGCACGGCGACGGAACTATACGCAAAAGCGACGCAGAAATTCTGCGGAGCCGATTTCGTTCCAGGTCGACTATTCATTCCTTGACCGTTTAAGTTTTTGTGGATTCATCTCAGTCAAATCAATTAACTCTTATTGTTCAATTTTTTCCACTTAATTCTTTAATTTAATGAAGGAAGAACAAACATTGTTCTCTTCTATGAACAGATTTGTGTGGCTTTGCATTGATATGGTGTCTTCAACTCTTTTTCATCCTATTAGTAGCGTGACGGAAAGATATTTCCACGAGTGTGAATCTTCTTTTGTAACTTTCGGGACGAGGATTGAGCTATTTAAATCGGAAGATGGCATAGAAAGTGTGGATGATGGTTCCTATAATAGTCCTTGTTTGTTTAATGTTTCTTCGTCTGGATGTGACTGTGATAATCAACTCGGAGCTTCGACGAGCTGCGAGTTTAATGGGAGTGACATTAATGATTCACTACCTGGCAACGTATGCGGGACCTCAAACTGTGACAATGGGAATTCTGGGCATGCGACACCCCTGCATGCGACTGGATGGATGTATCTTAATCAAAATGGTCAGTTGTCTGGCCCTTACATTCAGCAGCAGCTTTATGATGGGTTACATACTGGTTTCTTGCCG
This sequence comes from Haberlea rhodopensis, assembly GCA_907163345.1. Taxonomy (NCBI): domain Eukaryota; kingdom Viridiplantae; phylum Streptophyta; class Magnoliopsida; order Lamiales; family Gesneriaceae; genus Haberlea; species Haberlea rhodopensis. The sequence continues at coordinate 15,217,573 of CAJQUN010000001.1, forward strand.
GAGGAGCTTCCTGTTTATCCCATACTAAATGGAAATGTTAACAATCCTGTGCCCCTTAAGTACTTCAAACAATTTCCTGACCATGTTGCCACCGGATTTGTTTGCTTAAATGTAGCTTCCCGTCAGGTAAAAGAGTTTACAGATGATGACCATGGCAACAACCATGAAATTTCTATATCTGAGAACGCTGATATCACGGAAAATCTACAACTGGTAGGAGAAATTTGAACTATCCTCAGAAGAATTTTTTTTAATAAGAAAGTTTTCTTGCTTCTGAGACAATCTCCTGAAAATCTTTCATTATATGTAAGTTTTTGTAATTTGGTCATTATGCCGTTTGAAATTGCAGCCAGAAGATGAACCTTGTTGGATTTTTGAAGATGCAGAGGGGAGAAAGCATGGGCCACACTCTCTCAGTGAGCTGTACTCCTGGTGTCACTATGGATACATCAACAATACTATATTGGTAATTTATAAGCAGTCATGAATTTGGTTCTCTTTTTAATGGAAGTAATGTTGATGGATTTATGCTTTCACGTGTCAAGGCATTAAACCTATGTGTCTTCCTTTGGATCACTAACTTGTGTTCCTGTAAATCGTTAACAATCGTTAACATCGTAGTTATTTTTTAATCTTGCTTCTCATACCAATTTGTCTTAGAGATCTCCAACCTGTTTTCAGATGAGGACGCCTCAATATTGGTTTTGCAATTCAGATGGATATTGAATAATTCTTAAGAATCTCGTAGTGCCCATTGGCATTTGATTTGCATGAATTAAGAATTGGTGTTGGTTGAGAAATTTTTTTTCTGTTCGATGACTCTTTTATATCAAGCCATTCCTTATTGCTGCTGTTGTGGTGATTTGGACAGATATATCATGCTGGTAACAGGTATAAACCTTTGCCATTGGAATCACTCTTAAATACTTCGAGAAGGGCTGGAATTGGAGCTGTCCCTGTGTCTGATGCCAATGTTCAGGCATCTGGAGCAGCATCTAGTTTGATATCTATGATTTCTGAAGAAGTTTCCTCTGAACTTTACCTTGGAATCATGAAAACTGCCCGTAAAGTAGTACTTGATGAGATTGTTGGGTGCATAATTTCCGAGTCACTTGCCACACAGAAAGTTGAGAAGAATATTAAAGATGAACCGGTCTTCCAATCAGCCATATCATTATGCTCCGATGACGTAATGGTAAGTAATTGTTGAGAGTTGTCCCACATTAGGAAACTAGAAGATATGTAGCACATTATAAGATACACGAGTTGACAATTGGTTTTGAGTTGGAACCCCATGTATTCTTATCATGGTATCAGGTATCAGAGCAGGCTTTTCATGCAATTGGCTACTCCGCCCGCATACTTGCCGTCACCAACGTTATCAATCCACGTGTTTGACTTATATAATGTCACACGTGAGGGGGCTTGCTGAGAATTGTCCTACATTGGGAGTTTACAAGCTATGCTAGCTATGCTAACTTTTTATAAGATACATTGACTACTCAACTCATCGCCAATTGGTTTTGAGTTGGAACCTCATGTATTCTTAACATGGTATCAGAGCAGTTTTTTAGTGTGATTGATTATTCTGCCCGCATGCTCACCGTCACCCGTGTTATCAATACACGTGTCTGACTTATATAATATCCCACGTGATGGAGCGTGTTGAGAGTTGTCCTAAATTGTGAAACTAGAAGTTATGTTAGCTCTTTATAAGATAGATGAGTTACTCCATTCATTACCAATTAGTTTTGAGTTGTAACCCCATTTATTCTTAACTGTAATCACCTTTTGAAAGAATATGACTTACCACTTGAAGTGTATAAATGTGGCTTTACTGTTTCATGTGACAGTTTGATAAGTGCCACAAGAGTAAGGACTATGCTTCCATTGGGGATGAAGTAGGATTAAGCAGCACCACCATTGGAAGTTTTGGCGAAACAGTGAGATCTCCTGGAGTTAAATGCGTTGGAAGCCTTGAGAACTTTTGTGCTGCATCTATGGCTCTTTGTAGGACGCTATATGATACTTGTATGCAAGACATGTGGAGTGCCATATTTTGTGATTCTGTGGCTGAATATTCATCTGCATGGAGAATGATGAAATGTTGTTCCTATCCTAAACAATGCATCCCAGACAAGGAATACGCTGGGAATTTTGAAAATATACCAGCTGAATCTGTATGCAAATATTGCTTGTGAAATATTTATTGAATTTTTTTTTATTTGGTGGATAACTTATGTTCACTTTAATGGCTTGACAGCTAATACATGAACGAGATTCTTCTAGCTGCGATGCAGATTGTCCCCCAGGTTTTGAACCAGTGAGAATGAGAATGCACGTACAAGCACAGGTAGAATCTTTGTCTTCGTTTTTGCGTAAGAGAGAAAACTCTTCTAAAGCAATTCCTTTGAGCTCTGGGACATCTTATGATGACATGAAGATGATTCTGGAATATGTACTGAATGATCTACATTCATCTGCAAAGTTGTCTTTGTCACATTATTTTGGAGGAGTAGTTGATGAGGAAGTGAAGAAAGTGGTTGATTTTCCACAAAAGAGTCACGTCCAAGAGGTAGAAGCCACCCTTCACTACTTCCCTTTCCCCTTGGAATAAGATCCCTTGGCTTAAATAATTTGAATTTTTTTTATTGACCATGTTATAATTGTTTGATATAATCCCAAGTATTTGCAGGTCACTCCGGGCTCCGCTGTTCTGCCCAACCAATCTTGTGGTTCTCCCAAAGCTCTTTACGTTTCAAATTTGTTACCATCAGATGATTGTGGATATGCTTCTCAATCTGCAGAAGTACAGTTGTGTCAGGATGCTTTTCACTGTCATGAAGTGTATATGACTAATCTATCGAAGAGCGCATTTCAGAAATTACCAGTGCATTTAGATGACAAAACTAACATTGGAGTAGATGGATTGCAGCCAGTTTTATATGAGGAAACTATGGAACATTGTTCTTTGTCACAACTCTCCAGTCTGGCATTTCAGAACTTGCCTGTGCATGTAAATGATGCTTTTAGCACTGAAGTTGATGGACTACAGCCACCTCAATTTGATGAAATCACAGAAATTTCGACTCTGTCTCAAATTTGTGAAGCACGGTCATTTGAAAAATATGAGCACACCTGGAAAACCTTTCTCCAGGTGTTGTTGATGATGAGCCGAGAGCGACTATATAAATGTGTCATGAGTGTGTTGAAACAATTGTATGTTAACGACACAATTGAGAAAGAAATAATGGCGTGGCTCTCTTCAAGGAGACGTGAATCAAGCTGGTCTAAGGTAGTTTCTCACATTTTTGGTTCCTGTGGTTGCCTTCTTTGTAGTCCAATGAATGATTTAGTTTTTTTCCCTTCATTTCTTTTCTCTGCTTAAACAGGGGGCAGCAGAATTGAGTAATGAAGACATTCATGATGTGGATAAATACCCTGGGGCATCTTTATTACTTGGAAGATATACTTATTCTCGTAAGAGAAAACTTGGTCAGCAAAGATCAGTTTCCTATTTTGAGTCTCTATTATTGGGAGAGGATTATCAGAAAATGCTCAAGAGGTCAAGGAGAGTTCAGACTACCAAAGATTTACCAGAGAATGCAAAAGTTAAAAAAAAGATTACAAGTTTTAAGAAAAAGGGCAAGCCGTGTGTTGAAGCTAGTGTATTTGGGGAAAACTCATCGTATAATCGAATATCTGGGGAAATTGATCTCATTGACAAAGGTAATTTATTCTTTACAGTAAAATACTTGGCAGTTTGTTAGCCATACCTTAAGTTTTAGTCCATTGATGCATTACAAACATTTTAAAAAATGGTTGTTTTAGAAGAAGATTGTAGTTGTAGCACGCAGAATGCCTCCTTGCTTCCCAACAACCAACACAATGTTGAGTGGAATACTTGTGCCAGGAGCCTGGAATCCAACTGTTTGGAATTTCAATCTAATGGTGATGCCACAACAGTGTCTAAATGTTGGTGCTATCTTGTCTATCTTTATTACATTTCCTTTGACCTACCTCCACCTATGGTGGCAGATTACTGATATGAAGTTTAGGGTAATCTAATTTGTTTGATATCAATTCTCTCATGTAGCAAGAAAGGTCAGAAAGCTTAAAAAGAAGCAACTGATTGATGAAGCACCAAATTCTCGACCAGGAAAAGTCCAGAAACTAGAAAATGGAGATGCTAAGAGAGAAGTATGCGAACATATGGGCACCCGAAAGATCAATATAAGTAAATCTAGGGCAACAAAAGCTTCTCCCCGATCTGATGGTTGTGCTCGGTCATCTGTTGATGGCTGGGAATGGCGTAAATGGGCTTTGAATACTAGTCCCTCTTATAGAGCTCGTATCAGGGGTGCTCATATTCATTCCCATTATATTAGTTCCGATTGTACTGGATCTCATTCATCTAGTGTTAAGGGACTTTCAGCTAGAACAAATCGGGCCAAGTTGCGGAACCTTCTTGCTGCCGCAGAAGGTGCTGATCTGTTGAAAATGACACAGTTGAAGGTAATCAGAGGATGAATCAGCTTGCTGTTTTTTTTTTCTGGCCATTTCTAATTTGTATTTCAATAAATCTTCTTGACCAGGGAAGGATTAAGCGTTTGCGTTTCCAAAGAAGCAAGATACATGACTGGGGTCTTGTTGCATTAGAGTCAATTGAAGCAGAGGACTTTGTTATAGAATATGTCGGAGAACTTATTCGGTCTCGTGTAAGTGTCCCATCCTATTATGTTTATATGAAGGATGTCATGGTGAATGTTTGTGTAACTTATGCAAAGTCAATTTTGTCCCTTCTGTTTCAATATGGCCTTTTATTTTTTTCACGAGTTCACGGAAAATTGTTAAAAAAAACTAGTATAGCCGCATATATATCCAATCCATACGAATAAGAGGATAAGCCTTCAGTAACCATGTAATTAACTATTGAAGTGGCATGCTTATTTGGATTTATCGTCGGATATAGTGATGGCTTTGATGAATTTGATGAAGATTCTAATGTATCGATGTAAGATATGTTTCATTATGGAATAGGAGATGTTGCCATCTCGTATTACTAACGGAAGTCTTGTCTGGTACCGGGTGTTGCCCATAAATTTGTGGAGAAGTTGCTAAAGCTAAAGAAACATTCAGATGTATCTCGTCCTGAAAGTTGCATGGCATACACATATTTTTGGAATCCGGGCATACTCACTGTCTATGGTCATTCGCCTCTCTCATTAGATGCTATCTGGCGAGATTGGATATTCCCATGGGTTTGAAAGTCCTAGTCTATGCTTTCCAGAACAAGAGAGAATTCTTACGTGATAGAGTAGCAAACACATGTTCTTTGAACTTCTGTACCAAGAGAAGTTCAAGAAGTTTAAGAGGATTGCAGAAGATTTTTGACCGATAGAAACGTTTGGAGAATACTGACGCATGTGTCCAACCCGACTTGATTCTCTCTTTTGTTCATGTACTCTAACCCAATTCATTGTGATTAAGTGCTTAGTTGTTTTTGTTGTGTTGTACCAAGAGAAGTTCAATATTTTTGTAGAGACCTTCACACTGTAAAGGAAGACATGAGATTTCTCACCCACTACACTAACTAATGATTTGTCATGCTTTTTCAGTTATCATACCTTTTTCTGATGCCCTTTCAGATTTTAATGTCAGCATCTTCTACTGATGCATTCTAATTCAAGTTTGTTTTTTAACTTGAGACATTATATTTCAACTTTGTAGGTATCTGATATCAGGGAACGCCAGTACGAGAAAATGGGTATTGGAAGCAGCTATCTTTTCAGATTAGATGATGGTTGCGTGGTAAGAGAATATTTGAATGTATAGAATCTGATACTTATCAATTTTTTTTAAAAAATTAGGTATTTTACAATGCCTACAGACAATAGTTCAAATGGCAACCCATCGTTCCTCGATGTTAATGCCTTGTATTTGCTTTCATTCCAATCATCTTTATGGTCATATTTTCCCTAGGTTCTCAATTGTTTTTGTTGCATTTGACTTCTCCCGTGTTGCTTTCGTTGATTTTGTTTTTTTTTTTGTTTTTGTGATTATGACTTTTTACCTTCTCAATTGGCCTCCTCATGTGAGGCGGTGAGTGTTTTCATTTTTATTATTGATCTGATGCTCATTCCCATTGTAACAAAAACTGTGATAGTTTTGTATTACTTCTCCTAGTGTGACAAGAATATAGTTGAAAGAAAGCCACATCTATATGCACTAATCTGCAGTTTTTTTTTGGCAGGTTGATGCTACAAAGTGTGGAGGGATAGCTAGATTTATAAATCATTCTTGTGAGGTGAGCACTGGAGGAAAGGTTATTGCTATGTGGGATGGAGTCATTTATATAATATTATGATTCTACCGTAGGAAATTACATTAATTTCAATGCAGCCCAATTGCTACACAAAGGTCATAAGTGTTGAGGGGGAGAAAAAGATATTAATATATGCAAAGAGGCATATTGCGGCAGGTGAAGAACTCACTTACAATTACAAGTTTCCACTGGAGGAGAAAAAGATTCCTTGCAACTGTGGTTCTAAGAGGTAAAGCCTAGTTATAATAGTTACTTTGATAATTGGACTACTAACCTGTTACATACTGGACTATAGTGGGTTTCATCTTTCTCTCAGTGGAGACTTAATTGATGGGCCAACCCCAAAGTTTGTGTGAAGTTTGCCTTTGTAATTGAATTACCTTTAATATTTAATATTTTGCTTTTGATCTGGGTTTTTGTGATGTTCAAGCACAATACTGATCAATGGATTTCTAAAGGATTGCAAGTGATCTTACTGGTGCCTTGAAGTTGCCGAATGATTTTTAATTAGTGGCATCGCTGGAGATATTTATCATGTATTTTGAACATCTTTGTTGCCTGCTTTAGGCGACTGTGTTCCTTATCAATTTCCTGATTTATTTTTCTGGTGATATAAAATTTTGCATCTTTTAAGCAGAATGCGAGTTTGAGTTTGTTCTCTTTCCTCTTGTCAATTGTTCTTTTCTTTGAATTTGGTTTCAAAAAGTGTATCTCAGCTTCTCTCCGCTTCTTAGTTACATTATTTCGTGAATGATTTTTATGTGCTATACTTTGGAATCCTCATGGGTTCTGTTGGGCTCGAGAAGTGGATCGAAACTTGTTATGCTGATGCTTTTAGAGTGACTCTTTACACAAATAGAACAGTTTCAGCTAATACTATTAGTTGAGGAAAAAATTGAGATAACCTTGATTCACAATTCTTCTTGTTAGCTTCCTTGCAATATTCCGTTAATGTTTCTGCTTCTTGGGAGGCAATATCTTTCTCAAACGGCGACATATCAATTAAATTTCTCCAGGATTACAAATTCTTGATTTCACGGTTGTATCGAGTTACAGTTTCTTGGTGGACCAAAGCCTGTAATAAATTATAGATGTTAGTAACTAGTTTCTCTCCACTTTTGGTGATTTTTTTATCAAGATGGCCTGACAAAAATAAATAAATCACAGAGTTCAGGTAAAATCACCTTAATATTATATATGTGTCTCTCTGTGTGTGTGTATATGTATAATTTATAAAATCTGATTGTGATATTTTCAGTATCTTTATATTATGCCATATTCCAAGATGATAAGGTTAAAATGCATTACAGGGTTTCATACTTCATGTGGTTTTTTCTCAACAGGAGAATTCTCACTGATGTGGAGATCGTGTGTGTAGCTACTTTTTAGATTTACTCTTTTTCTGTTTATTTTGTTTCGCTTTTTTGTTTTGATCGTGGATTGTCTGCTATTCACTGGTTTTTGTTCTTTTTGGGCTTGTTCTAGGTGCCGTGGGTCATTGAACTGAAGCTGGAAAAGTTCGTCTGCTGGTAGATCATATTCTCATATTTCATTTAGTTGTTTTGGATTTAATGGTCCTCATTTTTTCCCCATTCTGATAGGCTACACGAAACTCAATAATTCTCTACTAGCTTCCCTTTTACAGCTGTTTTCCGGGTAATCTCTTTTATCCATTTTGTTGAACTTTTTTTGTACCCTTTTGAGGTAACTCTGATGTGAATTCTGAAACTGCAATATCGAAACAAGAATGAATTTCAACCTTGACCATTTTATTGTCCTATCATGGCAGTCTTACTATCCTTAAAGCAATTGTGATGTACTTCTTTTAGCAGTAACCATGCATGTATAGTTTGGCATGTTTGCTGATAAAATCCTCTGTGCAAGATGTAATATATTCCTGTTATCCCAGCAAGGCAGCGACAATGAAATTGATTAGTATGTCATGGCCGAAATAGTGAGATTACAAGATTTTCAAGGGCTGAGTTGTGCAACATTTTCCGACAGTTAAGACTGAAAAATGGAAAAAAAAAATGGAGGTTGTCTTTTCCTACTGGATTATTTTTTTTTATATTTGATTTTAAAACTATTTATATCTCCTATAGCTTAAATGATCTGATTGTGATTTAGTTACCTCACTTCTTTCAGTCTTGGCTTTCCTATCCGTCTCTTATAGGTTGATGCTGCAACTGAGGGCAGGGCAGTTGCTGATTTGTTAGGTTCATTCAGTTAAGTTTCTTGATGCTTAGCAGCTCACTGAATGAGTCGATATGGCATGCTCCACCTGCTTGATCCTGTCCCTGCCATTATTTTGTGCATTTCTATGAATATTCAAATGAAGGTATATGTCAGTTGCAATGCTTAGTCATTAGTTGTTTGTTCAACTTTCTTTGGGTGATTGTGACAGTAATATGAGATTTTTCCATTTCCTTCACTTTATTCATTGTTGGAAACTACCTTGCAAAAAAAGTCGTTCATATTTTCACATTTCTGACATTTTCCTAATGTTATGCACTTTGGCATTCCTATGCATGCCTTTCTTCATCTCCTAAATATTCGCTCTTATATCTCGTGGATTTTTTATTCTTTTGAACTACAGTATTGCACTCTTATTACTGATTATGACAATTCTTCTGGATTGGGATTCTATGTTGATTTCACTTGGAACTTTTGTCAGGTTATGAACTGCATCAAAGTGTTTGTAACTTTGAAACCGTGGTATTCTCACCTTGGATGTCCCTTTCATCCTAGGACTCGACGTCCCTTTCATCCTAGGACTCGGTCAATGATGATAATGCCACACCCTTGTCCATGATCCCGATGATATCTCTCAGTTGCAGATGAGTTTCTCCTCTCAAGAACTGAAATAAGTTGTCTTTCTTTGCTGCTTTTGAGACAAATTTTGGAAAATTCAGTTATATGTACAAAATACTATCAGCTTTTAAAATTTTCTTATGTTATTAACAAACACATTCCTGTTGGTATTATTGGTTGTTATTTTACAATTTGCGGCCGTACAGGGCAGTTTGTTAGCATGTTCATGTTTGTTCATATTACGAAAATGTAGGGAAAACGGTGAGAAGAAAAATTTGTAATTTGAAATATTAATAATAAATAAAATACCGATTCCTCTGCTTGCTATTTTTTCAGAATTTAAATAAATATTCACTCGCATTTCTTGTATTAGATTTGGAGTTAATTTTTAGTTCATTCCGACGTATTGGGTTACTGTATTATTGGGCTCGTCCCATGTGTTATATTCTCTCCTAAATTGATTTGAGAACTTCTCCATTGGCTACGTGGCCAACATCCATTGAACTTACAGGATATCCGGTGAATATCATGTAGCAAATGGCATGCAATTGGATTTTCACATGAGATTTGACACAATCAACTCAGTCGATTTCACCATACAATGGATCATAAAATTTTGATTGTTCAGCATGAGATTTCTGTATAAGACGTCCTATTTTGTGATATGGATTAAATTATGTGATCTGGATTTAGATTTTGCCTTCAACAATAAATGCTTAAAAATGACAAATGCCCCATTTGTGATATTAGGTCGCTTGGGGAACTTGAATCGCTCGCAATGTGATGTCGAATGGTATCAATCTGTTAAATTTTATTATTATTTAAAGACAAAATCATATGCTGTTTACCTGTAGTACTTGCGCTACTCAATTAACACAAAGACTTGTCAGCAAGTTTAATTTTAACTTTGGATGAATAATGATGCAAATCCCAATTATTTCTTTGTTTTTCACTTCATATTGCGCAGGAAGAAGCAAAAATGCTTAGTGGATTTTTGTCCAGGCCTTCTGGTATGTGTTTTCTACCATGCTACGCATCATGTCTCAGGTAGATCTTGTGTCTTGATTGCTAAGACACGTGTTATTGAATTAAATAAAAAAACTATACATGCCGTTTATATATTTGAATGAAACGAGAGATGGAAAGTACGTTTAGTAACTCACCCTTCACCCTGATGGTTTACTTGACGTGACTAGAACATCTAGTCATTTTATTCAAGGAAAATGTAATTCGCAACATTAAGCTAGCCATGCAAGACAATAGTTTTTTTTTAAATCACATTATGACACTAGTTAATAAAGCAAAATCGAATTAAAAATCACTTTTATACGAGGGAACCATTGATATGAGGCAATGATGACAATTTTGGTTCGGGCTCCTGTTTATCGACCCTGGCGTATGAGTTCGTTTAAGTGGTGCATGCACGATCCTCTTTTGAGGCCCCATTCCTCATCCTTGAAACTCAAAGTGGAACCATAATGGTTTTTGGATTAATTCTGTGAGTAACGTCTGCCACCGAAGCTAATTTAAATCTTATTTTTATACGGCTCAAATCGTAATGATCCGTTAGCTGAATATTTTAGCTACTGAATGAATATTAAAGTTTACATTGTAGTGGGTGGGCAAAATACTGGGATATGTCAGTTCTGTAATAATTTTCAAGTGAGCGAAACATTTATAAAGGGATCGGCAAAATATATGCTTTTGAATGATACAAGTTTGGGGCCATTTTTTCATAAAACAAATCCAGTATTTTGTCTGCAAGCCATATGGTGTGGCAAAAACGTTTATTTTGATTATTATGAAATTTCATATTTTCCACTGACCTTAACAAATAACACCTTTGGTAGAGGAAGGGGATTGGCAAAACATGGTCGGCTGAAATTGCCAAACCCTTTGATTGTCGGTTTGAATCCGCATGTAGGAAGTATCGTGTTTTGCTGAACTTGTTGAACTAATGATATAATCCTTGCACCACTCTCATTTTGTGGTGTGGTGAATAGTATTGGGGTGGAGTTGGTGAGGAGAGAAGGGGGAAAATATCAAATCTTTTTAATTTTTTTTTTTAAATCGTGTCTTCATTTTTTACTTTGTTTATATGTGAATTTTATAATAGTTAAATAATCATATTTATTGGAAGTGGGGTATTGAGGTGCATGAATATACTGAGATGTAAGGTGGAGTACTTCTGATCAAGGTGCATGTGTATTTTGGGAAATTCAGCATAATCATTGTCCTAAGGCTAAGCCCGAATTTCCCATGTTTCTTAGAGTCTAAGCAAGATGTAAGGCGAGGAACACGGACATAACTAAGTGAACCATTGTAAGACTAACATTATATAATCAAAATATGATGAAATTTTAATTACATATTATGGATATCGTTTTACAAATTATTGTGCAATAATGAAGTAAAATTTTTTGTTATTCCATAACCGAAAATGAAATTACTATTATTTTACATTTTAATTGAATTCAGCATTCCTACAATATTTACGGACCCCTAAAAGGGTCTTTAAACCACTGCTCTGTCGTCTAATTCTATGCCTTGGCTTGCATCAAGGTACTGGATCTAATCAAGTCAAAAGTCTATTTGAGCTTTAAATAACTACTAGGTAAACATTATCCTAAAAAAGATTTGAGTACATTCTTATGTTAAATTGTTGTAATTATATAAAAATATCAAGAAAAACAATTGATCGAACAAGCCGGGTTGAAATAAGCAGGGGTTATGGTCTTGGGGTACTCGCTATTGAAGATATTACAGAATCTACAGAATCTTCTATTGATACAAAAGATTAGATTTGTTTTGTTTTAAAACTTTGATAGGATTTAGTCAATCTTATAGAATCTTGTAGATTGTATTTCTTATTCTTTGTACACTATATATATATGAAATACAATGGACCACCAAGGTTTAAGGTGGAATTAAAACTCCTCTCATGGTATCAGTATCCTTTTAAGTTAAACTCCTATTCTCTTTTTCGATCCATGGCCGACCCTACCATTGATTCCGCGAACTCCGTTGGCGGTTCTTCCACCACCGCCGCCAACTCTGTATTTGACTTATGGCATGCACGTTTAGGGCATGTTGCCCATAGCACTGTTTCTTTATTAAATAAGCAATGACATTTAGTTGTTTCTTCTTTACTCCTCAGTCCCACATTATGTTCCCCATGTCAGATAGCTAAGAGTCATCGTCTTCCATTTACTGTCAATAAAAAACGCTATGCGCACATTTTGGATTTAATTCATTGTGATCTTTGGGGCCCCGCGCCTATTCTCTCTTTGGGTGGTATGTCTATTATGCGTTATTTGTGGACGATCATTCTCGCTTCTCGTGGTTATATTCTATGCGGCATAAATCGGATTTCTTTGATATATTTCTACAATTTCAGTCACTTGTTGAAAATCAGTTATCCCGAAAAATTAAAATTTTTCAAAGTGATGGTGGTGTAGAATTCAATAGCCGGCGTTTTCAGAATCTTCTGCGCGCTCATGGCATTCGTCATCAATCTTCTTGTCCTTACACTCCTGCCAAAGTGGCCGGGTTGAGCGCAAACATCGTCATGTTACAGAAACAGGTTTGACTATGCTTTTTCAATCACACATGCTTATGTCGTACTGGGTTGATGCTTTAAGTGCTGCAGTTTTTACCATTAATCGTCTACCTACGCTGGTGCTCGACAATTTATCTCCTTTTGAGTTATTGTATGAGGTTGCACCAAATTATGCCAATTTTCGTCCGTTTGGTTGTCGTGCTTACCCCTGTTTACGAGATTATGCTCCTTACAAGCTCGATCCACGCAGTCATCCCTGTATGTTCATTGGCTACAGTTCTTATCATAAAGGTTATCGATGTTTGGATCCTAACTCTTCTCGAACTTCTGTCACCCGCCATACCCAGTTTGATGAGCTCCTATTTCCCTTTGCTGGATCTTCTCAATCTCGGCCCCTCTCTGACTTGGATTTCAGCAGCTTTATTGAGCCTTCCTGTTCCGTTACGCACTCCGCTCCTGTCGTCCCAGTGTCCCCATCTACGTCAGATCCTCCTCACTCTGGCGTCTCTACGGCATCACCTTGTCGCGTTTGCACAACATCCGATATTTCTGCTCCGCCTATTATTGCTTCACCATTGCCGCTGGCATGTTCTCCTCCGCAATCGTCGGCCCCTGCACCTTCTCATCATATGATCACTCGTGCGAAAGCTGGCACCTTCGAACCACATTATCCTGTTCTTGTTGCGGATTCTTCTCCTGGTCTTCTTCATGCTTTGCTAACCACCACGGAACCAAAGGGTTTCAAATCAGCTGCGAAACATCCGGAGTGGCTTGCTGCTATGGATGATGAAATCCGTGCACTTAAATCAAATGACACATGGGAACTTGTCCCTCGTCTTTCTAACATGAATGTTGTTGGTGCCAAATGGGTTTTTCGCACCAAGTTCCAATCTGATGGCTCCATCGAGCGTCTTAAAGCCCGTCTTGTGGCTCAAGGGTTTACCCAAGTTCCCGGCCTCGATTACCACTGCACATTTTCACCTGTGGTGAAAGCTTCTACCGTACGCGTTGTTCTGTCTCTTGCCGTTATGCGCAACTGGTCTCTTCACCAACGACACTACGCTCATTCAGAATTTTATCTCTCGGCTCCACTCTACCTTTGCCATTAAAGACCTTGGCAAATTAGGGTATTTTCTTGGTTTGGAAGTCACTTATACCGCTACTGGTCTATTCCTGAGTCAGGCCAAATATGCTCAGGATATTCTCATTCGTTCTCAATTACTAGAAAGCAAACCCGTTTCAACACCCATGGTTGTCGGTCAGCATCTTCATGCCACTGGCTCTGTTTTTTATGATCCTACTTTGTATCGCTCTTTGGTTGGGGCGCTTCAATACCTCACTATTACCCGCCCAGACATCTCATTTGTTGTCAATCATGTCAGTCAGCTTATGCAATCCCCTACTATTCCGCATTTTCAGGCTGTCAAACGTATCTTGTGCTATGTTAAGGGCACATCCTCCTTTGGTCTCCCCTTTACTAACGCTTCGCCTACTCGTTTATTGGCGTATTCGGATGCTGATTGGGCCTCTTGCCCGGACACTCGTCGTTCCACTTCTGGTTACTGCATTTTTCTTGGCTCCAATTTGGTATCTTGGAGTTCCAAGAAACAACCAACAGTGGCTCGCTCAAGTTGTGAATCCGAGTATCATGCCCTTGCACATGCGGCTTCAGATGTCATTTGGCTTTCACATCTCCTTCGTAATCTTCGCGTTGATCTACACTCTGGTCCTCTTCTACTCTACGACAATAAAAGTTCAGTTTTTTTCAGTGCCAATCCAGTCTCTCACAAGCGTGCAAAACATATTGAACTTGACTATCATTTCACTCGGGAACTTGTCATGGCTGGCAGACTCACTACTCAGTTTGTTCCTTCCAATCTCAATATTGCCGATACCTTTACCAAGAGCTTATCTCGCACGATGTTTACATTTTTTCGTTCCAAGCTTTGCGTCGGACCCAATCCCACGCTTCGCTTGAGGGGGGAAATTGAAGATATTACGGAATCTACAGAATCTTCTATTGATACAAAAGATTAGATTTGTTTTGTTTTAAAACTTTGATATGCTTTAGTCAATCTTATAGAATCTTGTAGATTGTATCTTATTCTTTGTACACTCTATATATATAAAATACAATGGACCACCAAGGTTTAAGGTGGAATTAAAATTCATCTCGCTCGCATGTGGATCTCGATTAATAAAGTAGCGATTATTTATGGACTTGTACGAGGATAAGAAGAAGAATCTCTATTTTTGAGGTACTAAAGCATAATCAAATTGCAAATATTGAGTTCTGATTGTATAATGCAGGTAATATGGTCAACTATTCTTGTGAATCAAATAATATATTACGTATGGTACCCTAGTCGTCTTCCAGCAATCACACAACAGAGGAAAGGGCCGCAATTCGCAACACAAAAAGGCTCTGATTGCATCTTTACAGCGCCGTGAAGCTAAAAGGAGCTGCTTAGATAATAGCTCTTCTGAATGCTAGGATAATCAGTTCAAGGCATAATTTGTGCACCGGTACACATTCTTGCGTTCCTGCATTAAGCAGCCGGGGAAAAAGTTTCTAAACATTTTTACTACTATATATTTTCGTGAATAACTGTTATTTTTCTTCCTTTGAACTGTAAAAGGTTCTGCTAAAAATAACACCAATAAGATAATGGGCACAACAGAGAATTTTTACGACTTGTTTCTGAATGGAAAGCATGTGTCAGTTTTTTGAACATAAATATCGACAAAGAAAGGTGAAAAATAGCTTGGTGGGACAGTTGATTAGTAAAATCTTGAATTTTCATTTTAATAATTTTATATAGTTTCAAAAAAATTTGATACACAATGAATATGTGATGATTCTCACAATAACCTACATGAATTCCAGTGGTAAATATTTACATAAACTTGTTTATAAACTCAATTTCGAGTCTCATTATCCCATAGATAGGTTGAAAAAGAAAGTTATGATTCGCCAAATAATTTATTATTAGAATTATTAGGCTTAAGTATAGATATTCTAGCCTTAGTTATTTACACAGTTTACGTTTTATAACGAATAGGAAAAGAAATTGTTGCCTTCGTTATTTACTGATGATGTTTTATTACTTAAGCTAAAAAGGCACGAGAATTGTGTGTTACTCCCTCAAACTAAACAGGGACGACACATTGAGCTAGACGGCTTTCGGGATAACTCAAGTTCGAGTCGTCCAGTGTATGCAAAAGACATTCGTCCCTCCCCCACTATAAAAAAAAGGCACGACACATGGCTTTGTTAACATCACATTATAATTTAAGATTTTATTGAAAATGTGTCGCTCTACAAAATTATAGTCGGTGATAACGATAATATATTATAATTATTATTAGTTGTTAGACTCTTCAATATATATATAATTATCAAATCGCCATTTGATTTAAAAAGTTATTATACGCCAAATGATCCAAATAATTTACTATTAGAGTTTTAGGCTTTTCAATATGTATAATTATCAATTGACCATCTGATTTAATATTATTATATATTTATATCAAATCATGCGAGATGATTATATTTTTATATTGAATTTCAAATAAATCATATTCAAAGAATTATATAAATTTATGGTGCACATAGAATGTGAACAAATTGCATGTCAACCTTAGCTTATTTTCTTATAATAATGCTTTCGTGTATTTTACTCAATTCATGTGTGTACAAGAAAATTTTCAAATGAAGATCTACATATATACGTATACGTAACTATATATATAATAATATGATTGTAAGTCACATGCACATTATAAATATCAATTTATAAAGATTCGGTAGTATCTCAAAAGATTCAATAAAAAATGTACCCATTTCCATTTGAGAATTTGACTAACTAATTAATCAAGAACACCTTTCTGACTTTTTTCCAAACTACAATCCATTTCAATATTGTGAATGCAAGTCAAAATAAACGAAAATTGTAATCAAGAATTTGAATAAATCATCAACATCCTCTCCATTCAATTGGAGTGCAACTTGGCCTACATTACATCCAGATCATTTGGAACTGGAAAGTATTTCCCACGAATCAGGTCTCACGAGAATTTTATGGGGGCGAACCACGGGTCCAGGAATCGATTGACGGAACCGAGCGAAGAGGGATTTTGTATATTTTGAAAGTGAATCTCATAATCAGAAAAAGAAAATTGCAAAATTTTCAGGCCACTAACCCCCCTCAGCCAGCTTGAGCACTGGTAACTTGATTTGCATACCATTTCGAAGTTCTTCAATCCGCGTGGAGCACAGATCCTTCATAAATGGTGGAAAGCCTGATTCTGAATGATAGAACGGCCAATTTAGCTCGTCTGGAAGAGAATCTTTGCATCTTCCTCGTTGAACCAGATCTAGAAACCCCTAGCCCTGGCGTTTCTCTACCATTTCGAGCCGAATAAGGAGAATCAAAGGAAACCTTATTCTGAATCTGATAATTTGCTTGGGGATGCTCCTCCGCCACCAAAACAGGAGAAATCCTCGCTTTACTATTCCGTCTGCGACTGCTGATCTGGTCAAGGGCAACGCTAGCCTTCACCGCTAAAGCCGCCATGTCGGAGGCAGCCAGCCGATACTGAAGCTTATTCCTAGACAACACAAAATAGATCTGATCCGGATGGAGCTCGACTTCTCCGTCGAGAGCGGGGATAAAATCATCAAAATACAAGGAATCAGAATCGCAGAGGAAGATGGAATCCGGGGAAGAAGATTCGAATCGAAGAACCTGAGAAACTGTAACAGGAACAGAATACTGGCGCAATTGTCCACTAAGGGAAACCACATTGGCCGAAGGCTTCTGATCGATTGATTGGGAGGAGAAACAAGAGCCCATGAATCTTGATCGCGTAACGAAATTTGTTGATCCCGGAGAATTTTGCAGAGAGAAATGGAAGGTGGCGTAGAATTGTGAGTGAAGAAAAGCGGTGGAGGAGTATAAATGTAGGGTTGCGAGAGAAAGAAGGCGTCGTTTGGAACCATGTGTTTTGATTACCAAGCGATGACGTTTCATGGATCACGTGACGTCATTCCTGAGTCAGTTTCTATTCAACGTTGACCATAATAATAAAATAAAATAAATAACATGTTTCTTTATATAATTATATATATATATATATATATTTCTTTGGTAGTATAAAAATTCAACATAATTTCGAATAATATCACGAGTCATATCGGTTGATTTTTTCTTCGTTATATGTGATCTAAGGAATGATAGATTGTATTGAAACAAATGACCTTATATTGGGTAGTCTTTTCTTGGTCATGAACCAAAGAATAATGTATATTGAATAAGTCATCGTTACAATTGTATACGAAATGAATCGAGCTTAATTTAATGAAACTTTTATTGCTCGAATTTGGTTCTAGTCAATGTTCGAGTTTAAGCTCGGTTTGAAATAATCGAACATACTCGTGAGCTAGTCGAACTGTAATTAGAAAATAGAAGCCCAAATTACTCAAAATTTGTATATTTAATATATAATTATATTATGTTAATAAAATATTAATCCCAAAAGTGGCTTGCGAACTATCGAACAAAATAATATAGGCCCTAGTTTGCCTCAAATTCGATAATATTCGAATATAAATCAAATATTTTTGAGCCGGCTATATCTCTATGTCGCACGTAGCTAGTTGCTATTGTTGATTTAGATTTTGAATTTTTGGAATTTAAGGGAAAATTACTTTAAAAAGAGTTTGAAAAATAATCAATTTTGACCTTGAGTAGTCGGTCTCAAGCAACAATCATAATTTTAAGACCATTTTCAAGTCGATGTGATTGAAGGGTGCTGGGCTTTGGGTTTTCAAGTTTTAAGTTTTTACCAGACAGTCTTGGTCCCTAACAAATAGATGGGCCAAATCCTTTGTTCTGTTTATCGGTCTTCCTATAATGGGCCTAATACCCATTTATCAGAATAACTAGAAACGTGTGTTTATTTTTCGTTTAATTCATTAAATTTTATTTTATAATAAAAAATTGTACTTTACTCTCAAAATCAACTTCGAGATAGTTCTTACCAAACATACCTTGTCCTTAATAGTAACCAGTGTTCCGTTGCACACGTTGCATACATATACAAAATTTGTTTTGTAAAGTGAGGTAGTAATTATAAATTTAATTTTTAATTTTTGCTTTGGGATGTAATAAACATTTTTAAAATTGATTTTGTAGTTTAATACCCTTCTAAATATTTTTTGATGTTATTGTGATTATTTAAATTAGCAAGGGTCTTGCGGTTATTTAGCACATAATAATAAGGATATTTTTAAATTTGCAAAATGGTCGTACCATTAAGATGCTTAGCTATTATATGATAGTAAGATAACAATAAAAGTTGGAACAGACACCAGATAGCTTTTTTGAATATTTGATTCCTTTTAAAACAATATACAAATCGTTTATCAATGCTTTACAACTCACACCATAGAAATAAGTGGCAAATAACACCAAATTGGGGTTCAATATTTGATGAATCTTTGAAACTTTAAACATCATAAAAAAGGCTGCAAAATTTTCTTTGGCCTCCACTTTATGTTTGGAATAAGAACCCATATATTTGCAACCCTCCTAAAGATTTTTTATTCTTTTCATCCTTAGTTAAGTATTGAAAAAGTATATATATATATATATATATATATATATATATATATATATATATATATATATATATATAATGGTCCACATAGATTGAATTTCAATCAATTCCCAAATAATTAGTTAAAAGATAAAGATTAATCTTGACTTAAAGAACCTTGTCATTTAATTTAGTGTGATGATAGTGCATGCACACTATAAAGATATTCCCAAGTGCCCCATACAAATAACTTATATCATTGAGCTATTGGGTTTAGCCAAATTGGTAAGAGTTCACACTTTGGAGAGACTCGAATTTGAGTAACGTAATATGCGAAAAAATATATAGTCTATCACCCTCTCAAAAAGAAAAAAAAGTACACCCTTGATTTACATAGCTCGTAAAATGTCAAATTGACAACTCTAATTAAGAACCTAATTTTATAACGATATGTGATGTTTAATATTATGCTTTTCTAGACTTTTATTGACTTTTTTAAATAATAGACTTTTATGGAGTTGATAGATTTCTATTGACTTTTATAGAATTCCATTAAGTTATAAAAAGATTTGTATAGAGTCTCGTAGACTTTTTCGATAGATTTATATGGACTTTGTCGCCTTTAATGACTTTTTTAAATGACAGTCTTTTATGAAATTGATAGATTTCTAATAAATTTTATATAATTACACGGATGTTTAAGAAGAATTTTACAGACTCTATAAATTTTATTACTTATAAATTGATTTCTTTGAACTAACAATTGAACATAAATAACTTATTCAACCTATAATAATTTTTTTACTATTAATGTAAACAAATTTTACTTATTTAACAGCCAAAAAATGTGAAAATCGTTATTCAATTTTTTTGCATCGCAAAGATTGAACAATTTTTTTGCATCTTCAAGATGGCGACTTTGAGAATTCAGTCAATGTTGATATATAATTGTAATCTATAATTTTGTTTAATAAAACAAAAGTTTCCTATTAAATAAAATTTTATAAACTTAAATTTTTTTGATGATATTTGACTACTATAAAAATTCTTAAAACATACTTTTTAAATTAAACATTATAATTTGAATCGTTATAAATAAATTTTTGTTTTAGAAAAATATTTATTATAATTGTTATAGATACAGACTCATACAATCGTTTATAATCTAATATAAAATTGAGCACATTAATTAGTTTATGAAAATACTTGTGCAAATATTAGTATTATATTGGATTAAAAATAAGATGTGAAAAAACAATAACTGAATATTCTTTCGGGATTCACTACAATTCCACGTTTTTGTATTGCATCTTCTATATAGTACACATATATAACATACTCACAGCCGCACATTATGAATTAAAGAAATGATACATGCAGAAAACAAGGGAGGAAAAGCCAATGGATAGGTAACCGTGTCGGAAATGAAAATAAACGTAAAGAGAGAAGCTGGAAATAAGGAATTAAAAGTCATTCCAAATCTTTACTAGGAGTGTTGGAGAATTTTTAACTTTTTTGGGATGTACATGGGGCATCAAAGTTTATGCCTAAAGATTTCAACAGAAGTCATTAAAAGTCTATGAGATTTTGGATACCTATAGACTTTTATAGAGCTTTAAAAAGTCAAGTTTAAATACCACACGACTTTTAAATTTTTTACAAAAGTCTGTTTTGAATATCACTAGACTTTTGTGGAGTATGTAAAAGTGTGGATTGAATACCTCTAGACTTTTAAACTCCATAAAAGTCATTAAAAATCAATAAAAATCTATAATCAATACACCCCCTAATTTTCCAATTGGCTCAGCACGTCCGATTTTTTTTCTTCATAAAAAATGCACACAATGAATTTATTATTGTATGATTTTTTTATAAAAATGACAAGAACAGTGTTAAAAAATCCAGGTCAATGTATCTTGTTTTATTTGGTTTGAGGACCCAATTCGGCTAGTATGGTTTACGATTTTTCTTATAAAAAGGCCCGGAACATGATGTGTCAGGCAGTTTATCTAGTATAGTTTGAAAATATATGCAAAACACTACGTCCATATATAATTTGTATTCTATGCATCATATGTTACATCAGGGCTTTGAAATTACATGTTAAAAGATCAATTGTATCCTTAAGGGTGTGACTTTTACCTAAATATTAATATAAGGGGGTAATCTTCTTATCTTGAATGACATTGGTAATCTCTATCTAGAGAATAACATAAGATGATAAATTGTACCTAAAATTAGAAAAAATTAATATAATGTGGCTATTTTGCCACACGTGGTTTCGATCATGTGCAACTTACCTATATGTGGTATGAAAATAGACAGAATAATGATATAGTTTGTGAGTATGTGCACAATAGAACCGCTGAACGAAAATACTTTTGTCATTACAAGACAAAAAATCTGAAAAATTGTGGAGCGAGTTGAGCTATATATCGCAAACTACATGAGTAAATGTCTATTTACAAATTAACGTCTATTAACAATATTATATGGGATAAATTGGCAATAACTCTTTAAAAATATATAATCCGGAAAAATAAATTTTTGAAATATATAAAATTTGAGAATTATATGCAAAACAAATAATGATTATTTATTAATCTAATTTTCGAACTAAAGTAAACTTTTGGCGATTTGCATGCACTAACTATTTGATCACTGTGTCCTCACTCCAAGGCTGCATAAATAATATTCCCTCCAAAGAAAACTCGCACCATCCATCATTCTATCCATGAGAAAATAATCTTTCAAGAAATCTCATACATTACATCAATTAATTTCCAAATGAAAAGATCTTCTTCTTCCTTTAACCAAACGGCCGCCGCCGCCGCTCAGGTGACAGAAGATTTCGGGCCGCCACCTCCACCGCCGGTTTTGGGTGAGGAGATCACGCATTTGATCCACTCCAAACACCCCTTGAAGGAAGTAACATCGCCGGATCTGTTCACTTGCTCCGGCTGCAAGGAGTATGGCGCTGGCAAGAGGTTCGCGTGTCAGCAGTGCGATTTTCAGCTGCACCTGTTTTGTGCAAACTCGGCTCCATTGCTAACGAATCATCCACTCCACGCCCAGCACCAACTCGTTTTCCACTCTAAACCTAAACAGGGTACGCATATAGATCTCTCTTAAAGTGTGTGTCATAAAAGTTTGAAACGTATTTTAGGTTCTGCCCTATAGTTTTGATCCTATATTTGGATTAGTGATGTTAAAATATAAAATAATTATGAACCCATTTCTTATATACAAATTCGATCATTTGTAACATAATAAAAGGTGGATTAATGCCATGGCCAAGATGTGATATCTGTGGCAAGTCCTCGAAAGGGTTTACCTACCGATGCAGAGCATGCAGCTTCCAAATGCACCCTTGCTGCGGCATCCTCTCAACTCATATCAGCTTCCCAATCCATTCCCACCCCTTGAAACTGCTGCCACCATCAAATACGACCGGCGACATGATATGTGGTGAGTGCAAGAAATTAAAAAGATCGGGACGAATGTACCGTTGCACCGTATGCGAGTACCATCTCCATGCAGTGTGCGCCAAAACACTAGTAAATGGCCTCCATGATAACGGGATCACGGCTCCCGAGAAACCGAGTGTGCTCGGTGCAGCTGCACGTCTTGCATCTCAAGTTGTTATCGAGTTTATTGGTGGGCTTATTGAGGGGTTGGGAGAGGGCATGGGAGAGGTACTCGTTCAGAATATTACAAGAGGTAGGTTTAGCCGCAATAGAAGAGTGAGAGGATAATGACTTCGAGATTCTATTTGTTCAAATTTGGTTCATCATAGTTTTGTAATAATTGCATAATAAAACGGAATATTTGTTACTAATGATGAAAATCACAATTTTTGCTATTTCTTTTCAATAGATCCTACCTAGTAATATGAAGGTCTTATTAAAACGTGCTTCACGGCCTTGTCAGGATGAATAAGAGTGCATATTCACTTTGGACAGACTCGAGTTCGAGTCACGTTTAATGAAAAAAATTGATTTAACCCCTCACACTAAAAAAAATCGTATTAAAATATTAGAAAATACCGAAAACAACCCACACCAATAAAAAACGAATTTGGAATATAATTAGTGTTTGACATAAGGTTGATTTGTGTTTTTTTTAAACAAATAATTAGTTCTCATACTTCGGAGAAGGCATCTAAAATTTGGCAAATTTTCAAATCAAAGTATTTTTTTGGTATGGTTAGTTCGATTTTTTAACATAATTTTTTTTTTAATTTCATCAATTTTTTTTTTGATTTTTAATAAAATATGGCACCACCCATATTTCCATCTATTCGAGTTTATGTCAGTCGGGGCTAATTATGGAATTTCAAAATGTAAGTGAGGCCTTTTGAATTTAAAAAAATGTTACCGTTGTTAGACCAACGCATATACAATCCCCAACGGCTCCGCTGCTACAAACAGAAACAATTTCTTCTATTCTGCGACATCCAATTTTGATAACAGATTGTTAGATAAATGGAGGAGAAGGCGAAATCTGCAATGGAGGCATTCGAGAAACTGGAGAAAGTTGGAGAAGGAACGTACGGTAAAGTGTATAGAGCCAGAGAGAAAGCCACTGGGAAGATTGTGGCTTTGAAGAAAACCCGTCTCCATGAAGACGAAGAGGGAGTGCCCCCCACCACTCTCAGAGAGGTCTCGTTGTTGCGTATGCTCTCCAGAGATCCCCATGTCGTCAGGTACTTTATAAATTATATGTATAGCACTTAACATTACGTTCGCCCATTTTCGTGTGGAATTTCTGTTTTTAGGGTTTCGTAGTTCGATTTCTTGATTGTTTGTGATGGATTCACAATCGTAATTTCGGGTTTCTAGTGATTTTGATACGTTTTTAAAAGTTCGATTATGGGAAATTTAGTCTTGGGTTTCGGCAAAAGTATTTTAGTTATTTGTTGCTTAGTAGTAGTTGGTTTCTTTTACTGAATTTGATTTCTTCGAGACAAATTTCAACCTTATGTATTACACTATACTCTGTCACAAAATTGTGCTACCTTTGCTTCAAATATTTTCTAGTTTCACGGCCTTTCCCGTACATAAATTTATGCAGACTGATGGATGTGAAACAAGGCCAAAATAAGGAAGGAAAGACAGTTCTTTATTTGGTGTTCGAGTACATGGATACTGACATTAAGAAATACATCCGCAGCTTCCGTCAAACTGGAGGACACATCCCACCTGCAACTGTCAAGGTATTCATAGCTTCTTGACTAGTAGGTATTTATCTTCGTCGTATTGATGTAATTATCCTTATATGTCTTGAATCTTTATGTTGTTTATACGCAGAGCTTAATGTATCAGCTTTGTATGGGAGTTGCTTTCTGCCATGGTCATGGTGTTTTACACAGGTAAGCCATGGTTTTTTCATCAGAGTTTTACATCATCAATCCCAGTTCTTAGTTTTTATATTTGATCATAATGTTCACTATTTCAATTATGTAGGGACCTTAAGCCGCACAATCTTTTGATGGATCCCAAGACCCTGATGCTTAAAATAGCTGATCTTGGATTGGCCAGATCGTATACAGTACCCATCAAAAAGTATACTCATGAGGTACCATTATTGCTTAGATAACAATTCCCAAATCCGAGTACTGGCTTAATATTTTTGTAATGATCACAATATTTCAACGTTCTTCTACCAGATATTGACCCTCTGGTACAGAGCTCCAGAGGTGCTTCTGGGTGCTACACGTTACTCACCTGCAGTGGATATCTGGTCTGTTGCCTGCATATTTGGTATAAATCTTATACTCTCCCTCTACGAAGTTGTATCTCATAAATAAGTTATCTAACGAGAAAATCAAAGTCATTTCTCTGTTTACTAAATTTCAGCTGAGTTAGTGACAAACCAAGCTCTCTTTGCCGGAGACTCGGAGCTTCAACAGCTTCTACACATATTCAGGTTTGATAGATAAAAACCCAATCTTTGAGTATCATTTGCCTGCATTTTGTTCTTATTGAATCTAATTTCTGCAAAAGATTGTTGGGTACTCCAAATGAAAAAGTGTGGCCTGGAGTGAGCAAGCTTGTGAACTGGCATGAATATCCACAGTGGAATCCACAGCCACTGTCGTCAGTTGTTAAGGATCTGGATGAGGATGGACTAAACCTCTTATCTGTGAGCTATTTTACTTCGTTTAACTCGTCTCACAATCGAATATTGCCTGAAATGTGTTCTAAGATTTGATTTGTCTTTTTTTTGGGTCGTATTTTCAGGAAATGCTGCATTATGAACCCGCAAAGAGAATTTCAGCCAAGAAAGCCATGGAACATCCTTACTTCGATGATCTTGACAAGTCTCGTCTCTAAAGCCGCTTACATTTAGATGTTCATGATAAACTAAGTTTTGGTCATTTGCTGCTCGACTCGAGCATGTATTTGTCACGTTTAGATTTATCAGTTTGTTTGTCTGTATGCAAGACATAAGATTATTAATCATTACTTAAAGGTGGCTAAGTATGAAAGTTCAAATTAAAATGTATGCATAAAAGCTGTCAAAAGATTAAAATGACCGTTAGATCTGATTAACGAAGAGACAACAAGATTTAAACACATAAAAGTCAAGATCACAAATTAGAGCTGATTACTGTATTCATTCGGTATAAATACTTCTCTTATTATATGTTCCACGTATTATATAACTAATGACATACATCAACAATTTTATTTCTTGTATTTCACTGGATGTAGGTAAGAATTTAATGCTATTTGCACGATCATATTTCTATACATCATATCTTATAAATATCAACACACATACATATATATACATATTCGAACACAAGGTTTATATAAGTATTTTCCCTGTTTGCACTGCATTGTACGCGCAAAAACATGCATCAAATCCAGTGATGGTAAATTTTTACTAGTGATGTGGAAATTTGTGCTGGAGAATTAGTGCTTTTTTTCTATCCTCAAGTCTTGATACTCCTCTACAAACTATTCTTACATTGAATAAGAAAACTAAAGAAACCAGTTAAAGAAAATCAAAAGACTAGGAAGTTAGCTATATCTGGCAAAAAGTAAGGTCACAGAAGCCTTTGTATTGGAAAACAGTTACAAGTACAAGAAGATTGAAGCTTAGTGGTGCTGCAAAGAAGAGAAGAATGACCCCAGTGAAACCACAATCTTACATAAAAAAACATACACGACACATTCAAGAAAATCATACTCTACATCCTACTCATACAAGTTTACACCCAACCACAACGTTCAGTATCCCATACACCAGTACATAAATACAAGGATTATAAGGTGGCCCACAATAAACATCAAACAATACCAATCACGGGTTAAGAAAAATCTTTGACCCGTTACCCGTTCATTCCTAAAAAAAACCAGACAAGATGTTAACGTGGAAATTCTTGTATGGCAGGACCCGATCCATACATGAATTTCCCATATTAACGTGCAGATTTCGGTTCACTAATTATTGAGTAAACGGTATGAAGACTCAGGGGGGCTTCATCTATTTTAAATCATTTGCTCGTCTCCTCATTCTTCGTAGATCTTATCTTCGTCCCAGCGGCAAAAATACTGAGTTACTAGTTACTACAGCTACTCAAAAAGGTTGTTCGGGGGACAGTACTAGGAGCTCATTTTAGTGATGTCCTTGCTAGATCGGTTGTATTTCATGTGACTTTTAACGAGCTGGCCAGCGGCAATGGCTGACATTAGAGACAGCTCTCCTGCTAAGACTGCACCGGCTACAATGGTGGCTAGGAGCCTCGAATTTGAGCCAGGGGATTCATTGCTCGCACCCCTGACGCCAAGCAGGTTGAGACAAGCTGATTGTGAGGCTAATTGAGTTCCACCACCAACGGTCCCAACCTGAAAAGAAATCGAATCCACTTCAGCGTTTGGGGATTGATTCATAAAGTTTGCCGCTTGATTGAAATATTTTAGTCAGCAAGTCGCTGTTCATCCACATGTCTTGTTATAACAACCCTTCTTCGATAAAGATGAATGACGTTAATAAGTCAAATACTAGAGCTCAAATCCAAAAGAATAACCTACTAGCCACTAGGTGAGAGCAATTCAAACTAATATATCACTTACAATTTACTTTGGAGCCATTGTGGGACATATGATATTGTCCACGACTTAAGATGCCGACGCTAATATGCAGGATATATTGACAAGGGATTTCTGTCCTACAACGGGAGTAACGGGACTGTTACTCCCGGTGAAACACTATCGGTGTGGATATAACCATTGATAGTATGGATCCCACGTGGGATTCACACCATCCAATGGCTGGAACTACATGGCAGTGTTGCTGCCCATGTATGACAGAAATTTCCTATCGACAAAAACATATGGTAGTCCTTTCTTAGATCATCTACTCCATTGCATTGATTCTCAACAAGAAAATCAATGTTGGGCTACATGCATGAGACAAGATTCTAAACCCGAAAAATAAATTTAGTAGGTTGGAGGGTCCTTTCCCAGTTTACAGTGAAGCCGGCATGAAATGTAACAAATGGTGCAACATTTTTGCAAAATAGAGGTTAAATACCTCAATAGATGGCATGGTCACAGAAACATGAAGATCATTCCCATTATTAACTGCCTCCATCATAGTAATGCAATGAGAACTTTCGATATTTTGTGCTGGATCCTGCCCCGTGGCTATAAAAATTGCAGAAACAATATTGGCTGCATGTGCATTGAAACCACCAAGAGCACCAGCAATGGCGGAGCCAGTGAGATTCTTGAGCATGTTTAGCTCAACAAGAGCAGGCACAGTAGTTTTCAACACCTTCGCCACCACGTCTGCTGTTATTATAGACTCACAGACAACTGATTTTCCGCGCCCTTCAATCCAATTTATTGCCGCAGGTTTCTTATCGGAACAAAAATTTCCTTCCAAAACGACATATTAAGTTCAGCAAAAAAGAAACAAAAATGTTCGTACATGAAATATACCGACATAATTATAAACTACCAATGTAGATAGGTTTGTCCCAATAAAGATGTGCTATAAACGAAGAGAAAAGGGGAAATATAGATTTCATGGATTTTACAAGAAGTTCTAATACATCATGAGAAACTGCTCTAACAACAATCAATTTTATAGCTTTCAAATAAGGAAAACAGTTAAAATCTCATTAGTCACTCACTTTACTCACCATAAATGCCAATAACGTCCATATCAGGAAAATTAGTCAACTTTACTCACCAGAAATGCCAATAACGTCCATATCAGGAAAATCATTTTGAAGGAAGTCCAAGACATTCTGAACACCTTTCGAAACCATGTTCATCCCCATGGCATCACCTGTGCTGCAGCTAAATCTAATGTATAGATTTTTCCCCGCAATAGCACATTGAATACTAAGTAGCCTTGCAAATCTACTTGACCTGTTCCAAAATTGAAAATTTGTTAAAAAAGGAGGTACATTTCCAACTACGAAACACGGATACTGACACGACACGGATTTTCAAAATTTTCAGAATACGGCACGGCTGTATATTTTTATATATATTATATTACACATATACTATATTACAAAATAAAATTTATATATTTTTAATTCTAAAGCCATGTAAAAGCTACAAAAAATATTTTTGTCAAATTCAAGAAGCATATAAATAAATGTATATCACTGGCATTGATCATAGTATCATTCATACTAACACCAAATATATATACTTCAATTAACATAAAATTTAACAAACACGTCAAAATTAAATATAACACCAAAAATATTCTTGCCAAATTCAAAAAGCATATAAATACATGTCATTAAAATCATCATAGTATCACCCATACTAACACCAAATATCATTTCTGTGTCGAACAAGCCTATCGGCCGATTTTATTTTAAGGACACACCACGTTGCCTAACTTTCGTATTGTTTGTTATTATTTTATTATTATAAATAGTTACATAGCATTTGTCTTCTCTATTCATCATCTGTTAAAATATTAAGTATCAAAATTCTATTCAATGGATGATGAGGTTAATATTTTTCTGTCAGCACTACTTGCGCCTCTTTTTCTTTACTAATACTCAGAGGATACAGAAAAAGAATCTCGATTTCTTTTTTGCTTTGGAATGGATTTTGTAAAAAAAGATTATTATTACTGAATTTACTTGTTCTCATCTTGTTGTTTGTTTTGAAATTAGATGGCAGCCATTCATGCAGAGTTCTACGACAAACACTCCATGCTCAAGGTCATTCTTTCTACCAGTATACTATATATGTTGGAAAATTCGGAACTGTGTGAATGAAATTTGTTGGAAAATTTAGACTTGTGTGAATGGAAATCGTGCCTTGATACATGAGAGAAGAAGAATGATTTGAAATTGAATTGAGGAACAAATCAAGGCCCGATTTTATCAAATATGACGAATTTCCTGATAATAACTATTGGATAAAATAATCAAATCTAAATTATCTTATCATTCATGTGATTAGATGCGGATAAAGAGTTAAATAGATAAAAAAAAAGATTAAGATGAAATGAACCTTCAATTATTTAAATTTTGAAAAGATTTTGAGCTACTACAGTTACAGTGGCCTAACTTTCTTATTGTTTGTTATTATTTTATTATTATAAATAGTTACATAGCATTTTGTCTTCTTTATTCCTCATCTGTTAAAATATTAAGTATCAAAATTCTATTCAATGGGTGATGATACATGGGAAGAAGAATATTAACCTGACTCGGGGTTGGCATATCATCATCCATTGAATAGAATTTTGATACTTAATATTTTAACAGATGAGGAATAAAGAAGACAAAATGCTATGTAACTATTTATAATAATAAAATAATAACAAACAATAAGAAAGTTAGGCCATTGTAGTAGCTCAAAATCTTTTCAAAATTTAAATAATTGAAGGTTCATTTCATCTTAATCTTTTTTTTTATCTATTTAACTCTTTATCCGCATCTAATCACATGAATGATAAGATAATTTAGATTTGATTATTTTATCCAATAGTTATTATCAGGAAATCCGTCATATTTGATCAAATCGGGCCTTGATTTGTTCCTCAATTCAATTTCAAATCATTCTTCTTCTCATGTATCAAGGCACGATTTCCATTCACACAAGTCTAAATTTTCCAGCAAATTTCATTCACACAGTTCCGAATTTTCCAACATATATAGTATACCGGTAGAAAGAATGACCTTGAGCATGGAGTGTTTGTCGTAGAACTCTGCATGAATGGCTGCCATCTAATTTCAAAACAAACAACAAGATGAGAACAAGTAAATTCAGTAATAATAATCTTTTTTTACAAAATCCATTCCAAAGCAAAAAAGAAATCGAGATTCTTTTTCTGTATCCTCTGAGTATTAGTAAAGAAAAAGAGGCGCAAGTAGTGCTGACAGAAAAATATTAACCTCATCATCCATTGAATAGAAGTTTGATACTTAATATTTTAACAGATGATGAATAGAGAAGACAAATGCTATGTAACTATTTATAATAATAAAATAATAACAAACAATACGAAAGTTAAGCCTGACGGGTGTTCGATTTTATTTTAAGGACACACCACGGGCGTGTCTGAAAAGTGTCCGGGAAGTGTCGGTTCTATAAATATCCGACACTGCATCGAGTAATTTTTAAGAATGTCATTGCATTCATACGTCCATATCAAACAAAAGAAACTTAACAAAACATATTTTGACGTCAAGTGTCCATAAGAATAATCAACTCAATAAAATGAATACAATACAGCACAGCTAACGCAGTGAGACTCACAATCAATTCGATCGATCAGTCTCGTTCTTTCTACAGCCAATCATGAGCTATAACAGGAAAGACGTCATGAAAATTTATATTAATGGAAAAGGGCAAACAATCAAACATCGGCATTAGTTCAAACCTAAACAAATAGGACAATAACATGACAGCATTCTTAGATAGATACCACAAATCAAGGTCACTAAGAGCAGGATAAACCAAATAAAATCCACATGCAAATTTAAGATACCTCTTGCTATTTTTCCTTTTAAATTAAAAACAGATAGAAAAATGTAATGAATGAATGACAAAAATCAAAGCTTGCTTACTTATTGAAAACAACAGACAAGGAATCGAAATTGAGAGGATCCTCCAAGAAAAACTTTAACTCCGCCGCCCTTTTCGCTGATGAAAACCTCACCACGGGAGCTCTCGTCATTCCATCTCGGAGAAGCACACAGGTGGCACCTCCAGATGCGTAGATCGCCTTGCAACCCCTATTAGTGCTCGCCACCAAGCAACCTTCTGTAGTAGCCATCGGCACCGTGTACTCGCACCCATTCAGCAACAATGGGCCCGCGATTCCGACCGGAATCTGCACATAACCTACCGGCATCTCGCAGCATTGCCCCAAAATCGAATCATAATCGAAACCTTCCAACGGCAACCCGTCCAACGACCTACTCGTCAGCCGCTGCAACGCCTCTCGCCGGATTTGAGCAGCTTTAAAGCAATCGCCGAGCTTCGACTCAAGAGAATATGACGGGATATCTCCAGAGACAACGGATTTCACAATATCCTCATCTTCTACTGAATATGACGGCTTGATCGCAGGACTGTCCATTGAGAAATCAGAGCACTGAATGCCGGTCCGATCTGGGTCCTCTTCTCGAAGAAGAAACCGCCCCCCGACGTCGTGGGATTCGACTTCGTTCCGGGAAATAAACGACTGAACGAAATCAATCCCGAAGAATCCGAGAAGGTAAATTAAAGAAGCAATCAGAGAGAAAACAGCTGCGAGCTCGGAGAGCGTGAGCACGTGCAGCGGAGTGGAGTTACGGATCTTGTCCCTCCACCGATGCAGAAGAAAGTAAGCGACGGAGAAAAAGAGCGTGAAAAACACAGCGTTGGTGAGGTAGAGAGGAAGCGGAAGCGCGTCCGATGCTTTGGTATGGGAATGGACGCCGGAGGCAGTGGAAAAATTGGCGTTGTGGGATGATTTGAGGGGCCTCCGGCGAATGTCCATATTCGAAAATTAGGAGGAATATAGAGAGTGTTTATAGAGAGAGTGGTGTATGTAGGCGAATGGATATGGAGAAGAAGGGATGAGCGATGGAGTCGGCACGAAGGAGGCTTCCCCTTTATAGCGGAGAGTCACCGCAAACATCATTGCTTTGTTTGGTTATTAATAAGTTGCATGGCCTACTTTTTTCATTTAATTCAGTCAAAAAATATTTATTAATTTATCAACATATACAACAAAAAACAACCATTAAATTTTTTATCCGGATTGATATATATTGCATAAACTATATAAATAATCAACTCGGATCGTGCATATTGTCAATCTTCATCAGGAGCTTCTTTCAGTCAATTTCATCATTGATTCTTTTGGACTTTAAATATTTGTATATAAATTTAAATCATGTATTTTTTTATCGTCTCATTGTTCTATTCGATACATCAGTGCATTGATTGACCTACATGGTCGTAACCAAATCAGCATAAGTGATTTTCTTGCATGTCTGACCATTGATACTACTTTGATAAGTTTTGAGAATTGTCAAGTTTGTATGACTAAATCTAGAAAGTAATATTTTTTTTACAGATTCTTTTGCATGTTTTGCAATTTATATACTCATGCTAGTTAGAAATTTGTTATTTTAAAAAGATATACTATTGCTAACACCACTTTAAAAATATTGTTACATTTTAATAAATAGTTATAACTCAAAAAATTAAAATACAATATTGTTATATAAAATGTAATATTTCTAGAGAAAATAACAAAATAGTCAATATCTCTCTGCCAATGTATAGGATTCAAATGTAGCAAATTGAGATATAATAATGAGAGAACTTTCTACAATGCTCGATTCCTGATTCGTCCGTTCTTAATATATATAATTATAATTATATATTGTAATAATTGGGTTTTTATATAACCAAAAATTAAAAAAAAATGAAATTGCAATTGATTATAGCTAGAGTTGTTACGTGTTAATAATATTAGAGTGGCAGCTGTAAAGCACAGCACTAAATCATTGGACACGTAAATGTACTTTTACATTTATATTATATCCTTCTTTATAGAAAATAGAAATAGAAGGAAAAAATTTGTATTACTGTTTCCACAAAGCAGGAGTGGACAACAAAACAAAAAGACAGCACATTTTGCACCTGAATTTTGTTCTCAATTAAGTAAGGCAATCACGCCTTTTGCCACTTTGTCAAAATTTATATTGGGATTTCTTTTCTTGTAAATATTCACTCCATTTTTAATTAGGTCCTCGAGTTTTTATTTATTTTGGGTTAATTTCAGGGTGGAGAGCCCGAGACTCATGCTTACTCTATACCACCTTGATGTCATTTGAACCGATGGCTAATGGCAGGACCTTGATTTGATTAATTATGTTCTAAGGGATAGTCAAATATTCTTTAAAGAAATACTAGAAAAAAGGCAAATCCTTCGGGTGTATATAATGTATACAGCTTTTCATTGCATTACGAAGATGTTGTTTCCATGACTCGAACTCATAACTTATAAGTCATATAGTAATAATAACTTTACCATTGCTCTATGTGATGGGTTCGGGTCATATTGAGCTTAATGTACACAGTTTTGCCATTGCAATGTAAATATGTTGTTTTCGTAACTCGAACCCGTGATCTCGAGCTCATATGTCAATAACTTTATCATTGCATAAAACTCACCATTAAGTAGAAATACTAGATAAAAAAATTAATTTCATCTTAAATGAGAATTGTTTAGAGGCTAGTATTAGTATAAAAACTAAAAAAATACAGATGGATATTTCGATGAGTACTTTTTAGTACAATCTAAGGACTAAAATTGCTAGGCATGGAAAAACTAATTATGTATTTTACTAGTTATTTACGCAGATGAAAATAAATATACTTTACAAGATTTTTCATAGTGGGCTATTATTGTTGTCTGAATTCAACCATGTATATATTGTTTGGAGCCTATTATAGAAATACTAACACAGTACACCATAGGCCCATATGATTGAGCCCGTTAAAGCCAAACTGGGCCACGGATGATAATGAAAACGTTGAGTGGCTCATGGACTCTTCCAACCCAATTCTTGGAACAAGTCCAAGGTGCAAGATAATGAAGATATCATGTCTTCATTGTTAAAATTCAAGCAGTGGAAGACAGTTATTTTACTTGTTTATACTCGGGTTTAATAGTTTGAGAGTACTTGGTATAGATGTTCATACCCCATTTCAGTCCAAGTCTTGTGATTTTGGTCGTTATTTCAGCAATTTATTATAAATGTCATGTTGGTCACCTTTAGTTAATATATAATTTGTTTTTGTTCAAAAAAAAAAATTTCAAATTCTGATATTCTTTTGATCTTTTGTTTTTGTACGTGTTTGAAGGTCTTTCTCTAAAACTTTTTAAACATAAGTATTTATAATCGAATTATAATTAATCAACATAATATATTTCATCCGAAATAAATTTTCTAGCTTTTATCTTTTGAGCTGCTTCCAATTAACTTCTCGATTGAAAGTATGTTGAGTTCAAAAGTATATTGCACAAAGAAATATTTAGAATAATAATTACATATAGGAATATATTTTCTTTATTTTAGGACCTATTGAATATTTAAGTGGATTAAAATATCGGTAAGGTAGAAGATTAAGCATATTTGGTAAGAAAAAATTATATTTTTTTGAAAATTCAATATAAAAATTTATATAAAAATCTCAAAGTCATGGCCCAACAAAATAATTTGTTGTCCTTTGCGAAGAGAAGTGGTGAACTCAATCATTAAATGAGACTGTACCAAACAACTAGGAGTCGGTATCGGTGCTCGTCCCAATGAAAAACCAGAGACCTAAGGTTTGTACACCAACTTTGTTTTGACCGGAACTGTAGGACTCAAACTCGAATATTTTTAAAATGGATATGATCTCTTACCAATTGAGTTAGATCTCGAAGCTCTACATACACCAACTTTTACTTATCCTTATTTAATAATTATTCTTGCCCAATTTCTAATTTTATTTTTAAAAAGGTAATTTTTTAAAGATATATTGTCAAATATATTGGCATTTGAAAAATTAATCTTTAGAAATTAATCTAATAATTACTTTTATTTTCAACCTATATGTACATTTGAATCTTAAAATTATTGGTTGTGAATTAGAGTTTCCGGATAATTTAATCCACATCAATTTCTTTCACAATCTTTTGTATAATCATTATTTTTGATTACTTTTTTTATTTTATGCTATCCATTATCTTCTAACAAAATAAACTATAGGCAATTTGCCCGACTCGAAATTGAATTTAGTTCAAATGAGATATGAGCTTTTAACCACGGCAGCTAAGCTGACAGCTCATAAACTAACATTTTCAATCTTTAATAACGCAATATATTATAGTCTAAGTCACACACACAATGAAAATTTCATGTAACCAGCCCGACACAGCTCGTGTCAAATTGAAACAAGTCCCATTTCAATTTTCTATAAACTTTTTTCATAGATTAGTGCTTTAATAATTTTTTTAAAGAAAAATCTGGGCCTATGTGTCGTGTTGACCCGATCGATTTGGCATCTCTAGTCTAGTTTCATTGTTGCTGCCCTTAAGGGGACATCATTCACCATCCATTTAGAATCTTTTTTTTTCTTTTTTAGAAAAAAGATTCCAAATGAATGGTGATGATGCTCCTAAAGGCACTACCCTTAAATGCATCATCAAACAAACCCTCTAGTCTTAACATGCATTGTACATATACACCCCCTCATGTATGTATACATACATATATACAACCAAAAAAGGGTTTAGAAGCAACATTAATTGTTAACAGCAGGTGGAGTAAAGGGAATAGTAGGAAGCAATCCCATGCAATTGGACAAACAATAATGGGAAACAGGCACTAATCTTAACACAAATATGTATGTGCATCCATCATCACTAACGTAAGACCTAGCTAGCCTCGTAGGTATGTTTTGAGCCAGAATCACCTTATTTATATATAAATAATAATTATATTTATTGTTAAGGAATCTTAATTATAAATAAATAAATTAGATTTAGTAGACAGAAGCAGTAGGTAAAATAGTAGGTGTGATTTACAAATACGTACGTGTGGATGCATAGGGGTGTAGGGGCGTAGGGCTGCCATTACTGTTGCTATCTTTTACTTGTTTAGCTCCCTAAAATCTATACACAAAATCTTTCAAAATTATATTATTTATATTATATATATATTACGCCAGATGACTCCATTATTTCTTTTTTTAATTATCATTTAAGAAATGATATATCAAATTCAAATAATGTATTTAAAAATTGTTTTTTTCACAAATTACAATTTTTTTCTCAAAAATTGTTGTTTGCCCCCTCAATAATTAAATTTTGCCTCTATTAAATTATATTTTGACCCTTAAAATTTTTTGGCCTAAAATCATTATTTTCAATTTTTTTTGCCACCCTTCCCAAAATTCCTGCATCCACCACGGGATGATACCCATAAAGATAGCAACAACAACAAAAAATCGTCGAACCCACAAGATTTTCTTTACTTTTTTAAAATTAAAATGTATTTTACCCCTAAAAATTTTATTTATCCTCCAAAAGTATTTTATCCCTTCTAAAATTATTTTTAACTCTTCTAAAAAAAATGTTACCCTCAATTTTCATGTTATTATCTTCACTACTGTCTGTACCTTTGGGGATTTTGGCATCACAATGAGAATATGAAACTAGTTTTAAATGAAGGGGTAAAAGGGGGCTCGAATAGGTGAAAATTGGAAAGAAAGAAAGAAACGTGTGAGTGAGTATAGCATGAAATATATATAAAACACCGTTAAATTGTTTGAAAGCTGTGTATTGTCAAGTAGATATCTGTATGTTTCACTGCCCAATATTATTAATTCAGCCCACCAACGTTACGAAACCTACAAATTGATGCAATGTCATGTTATTATTATTTCCTTACAATTTTTATTTTTATATAGTTTTTAATTAATTGAGTGGGTGCATTGAAAGCTGTCACTTTTTATAAAAAATATTGAACACTGTTTTTTGTGGTCTTCATTTTTATCAAAAATAGTCACATAATACACTCTCTTTTTTTTAAAATAAAAATGAAAATGAATTATGTTGAGATTTGTCTCACATTGGAAAACTAGAAGCTATGTTAGTTTTTTATAAGATACATGAGTTATTCAACTCATTACAAATTGGTTTTGAGTTGGAACTATATTCATTCTTAACATTGCATCACGTGTTTGACTTATATAATGGCATACGTGAGGGGACGTGTTGAGAATTGTCTCATATTGTGAAATTATAAGTTATATTAGCTCTTTAAAAGATATATGTGTTACTCCACTCATTGTCAATTCGTTTTGAGTTGAAATTCTATGTATTCTTAACAATATATATATATATATTTTGAACGAATATATTACATAATTTTTTTAAGAAACGGGGGACGTTGAAGTCGATACATGTGTGATGGGAATGGGGGATGCGAGATGCTTATTCTATGCTATCACTCTATTATTCTTTAGGAGTAATGTGAATATATAGATATACACGTTCATACATATAATAATAAAGTAAATAAGCACAATAAAATTAAAAGCTAAAGCTATTGATAGCTCGAAATTAAATCATTACAAGATAATCTTTTACATTTTAC
Source organism: Haberlea rhodopensis (assembly GCA_907163345.1). Lineage (NCBI taxonomy): Eukaryota > Viridiplantae > Streptophyta > Magnoliopsida > Lamiales > Gesneriaceae > Haberlea > Haberlea rhodopensis. Next base: position 15,255,511 of record CAJQUN010000001.1, read on the forward strand.
TGAAAATTATAAAAAAGAATCTTAAATAATAGTCACTTTTTATGACTCAAATGTAATGCCTTGTGTAAATGATTTATCAAATATAGTCTAATAGAAACTATTTTTTAATAAAATTGTCCCAAAATCTTTGACATAACTTGTGACCAATTTTTTTTTAAAAAAATAATATGTGGGATTATATTTGATAAAAACATTTATATGATACTACTTTTGTTAAAAATTAATTTATTTGAGATTATATTTAATTGATAATAAAGATTTGAGACTACTATTATAAATATCACTACTCTACGAGATCATTTTTATAAATTTTCCTATATTTAATTATTTAGATTGTTAATGTTAAAAAAATAACAAACTCAATGCCCACTTTGAAAATATTAATATGTAAAAAGCACAAATTATTTTATTCAATATCTTACTTACTCTAATCATATAGTAATGTTTATTTTTTTTAACCATATAAATTTTTAAATATGAACTCAAATATAAATAATTTTAAACTAGATTCTATTTAATTGCATTTTAATTTGAGCCATGTCCATATCTCGTATAAAAAAATCAAGAAAATCTATAAAATATTATTTTAAATCACACATATAATGAGTCCCTTATTATTATTTTACCAAGTTACCACTACACTGCTGCTGCAATGTGAATCAGAGAGCTAGCCCGACTCTTTATAAACATGCTCACAATCGCACGCATAAATTATATATAAAATCTGCGCAACCAACTCCTTCGCATTTATTGCTTCTATATATCTCTATCTCCTTTTTCTGTATATTTTATTGGGAAATTATAAATAAATGTTGAATTTATTACAAATAAATATGTAAAAAAAACTTCATAACAAAAAATATACTTATGAGAAAATTATATTCATCTAAGTCTAATTTTTTTAACCATTGGTTTAAAAAGGTATTTTTTAGTTACCAAGATACCCTTAAGTTGAAAACACCATAAACCCAATTTCATATATTTCTTTTTTTCCTCATCCCGTCGCCCCACACCTTAAATTTTCTGCTAATTCCGCCGATTCTCAGATCATTATTTTCTTCATCATCTCATCGTCTCATCTCGTCGCCTCATCCCTAAAAATTATTTGCTAAATGGTTCTGTACATTAAATATATTTGAATCGAAGCATCTAAATTTTCGTAGCATTTGGAATATTTTTTAATATAAGAAGATATCGGACTACTCTGCACATATAATTTTCGGATCTACTCTGTACATTCCATCGTGTGTGTGAATGTGAATTATAAATTTGAATACCAATGCTAAAGTATAAATAGCGAAAGTCTGTTCGTATGTTTTTTTTAAAAAAAACAAAAAGCTCTCATGGCTTTGACTAATGTATATGTATGGAGAAGTAAGGTATGCATTGATGTCCGTGCTTGTCTGCCCATTTCCAAAATTTACAGCCTGACAACAAGATACTGCAACGAAGAAGATGACTCAGAGAAAATGTAACTGGTGCACGAAAGTTATAAAAAGTAACTCGTGCACAAAAATATAACATTGGTGCATGAAAATCATAAAAAGTAACTGGTGCATGAAAATTATAAAAAAGTAATTGGTGCACGGAAATATAACCATGGTGTACGAAAATCATACAAAGTAACTGGGGCACGAAAATATAACCTTGGAGCACGAAAATATAACATTTTGGTGCACGAAAATATAACCTTGGTACACGAAAATTTATAAAGTAACTGGTACACGAAAATATAACCTTGGTGCACGAAAATATAACATTGATGCACGAACACTGGTGCACGAACTTTGTGTTAATTAACTGATGCACAAAATTTGCAAAAACAAATTGTGCACGAAATAAAATAACTGGTGTATGAAATTAAATGGTTCGTGCATCACTTACTTAATTGTATGGTTCGTGCATCATATATTTTTTCTATGTTTCGTGCATCTGTGACTGATTTTAATTTTTATGCATCAATTACTTATTTTCAATTTTCGTGCATCAGTTACTGATTTTAATTTTCGTGCATCAATTACTGATTTCATTTTCCGTGCATCAGTCAACGGATTTCAATCTTTCGTGCACCAGTTACTGTTAATACTTTTTGTGCACTAGTTATTTTTTATATTTTTCGTACACCAGTTACTTTTTATACTTTTCGTGCAACAATTAATTTTCTCTGGGTCATTTTCTTCGTTGCAAGTTTCAAGCTGTAAATTCTGAGAATGAGCAAAGAAGCATGTACATCAATGAATCATATTCTAAAAAAATTCAAAATGCAACAAACAATATATGTATACACTTACACACAAACACACACATACCAGAATTAAAAAAAAAATATGGAACGAAGCGATGGAACGAAAAATCGAAGAAATGAAGAGAAAAACCAACTGTAAGAAATCGTAACTGACAAGAGAGATTTATGAGGATATTTGAATCGCAGTGGTGAATGGAAGAGCTCGAATGAAGTGCTGAAAGGAAGAGGTTGAACATTTCTGAGATTGCCGCCTTTTCTTATTAAGGACACTTTTGTCATTTTAACCTAAAGTGGACTTAAATGATTGCAATTTTTTTCATAGATTATAATAAATAAAGTTTCAGTATAAGATACCGACATGAACTTTGGCCTATTTTATTTACCGGTTTTGGAACCCTTATCAGGTGTCGTTTACAGGCCCCCCTCCCACTCTGGATCAATTTAACCTTTATGAAAAACCCTTCTCCAGATCCGTCATCCACATCAATTTTCCTTCGTATTCAGTGCTATAACTTTGTACCCACCATTTATTTTTTCTTGGTATTTATAAGTACTGGGTCATTGATTATATATTTAGACGTTTGCTGGTTATTGTGCCAAAGAATCAACAGTTCCTTCTTAAGTTGTGTTGTAAGATCGATGTTGGGAATGGAGGAACTTCTGTGTGAAATGGAAAGGAATGAGATGAATGAACGAGGGTTGCCTCCTGGGTTTCGTTTTCATCCAACGGATGAAGAGCTGATTACTTTTTACTTAGCTTCTAAGGTCTTTAATGGCGCCTTGACTTGTGGTGTGGACATTGTTGAAGTGGACCTCAACAGATGTGAACCTTGGGAACTTCCTGGTATCCATATATATGTATTCTATACTATTTTTGCTCGATTTTGGTCCTAGCATAAAAGCTAGCTTTCATGTAATTTGCTTGGCTTTCGATTTCCACAAACTAGCCGATTTGATTTCCGGCAAAGTTAATTTCTTGGCATGCAGCGATGGAGTTTGACTCTAGTAATAGATCTGCTTATATACGGGGGTTTACCATAAAACTTGATAAAAATACTTATAGCTATTATTTTTCCTCGACTGCTAGACTGCAAAATGTTTTAACCCTGTACATTTCCTTCCAAATACAGTTAAATAACTACTATATTAATCTCATGAACTAATCCATCTCTCTTTTCTGCAAGAATTAATGTGATCTGGTGTTTAATTACCATTACACACATATACATCAATACATATAGGCACGGTTTGGTGCCACAGATATGATGTGATAAATGATGGAGTTGTAGTTAAAAATTATGGTTCATTCCAGCCTTATGATTGTACGGAATGGTGCCATATAGTTTCCATCTAGTTCACTAGCTATAATGAGATCCTTGTTTAAAATATCATGTCAATATTACCATGTATGTGATTTAATTACAATTATGCCGATTACTTCGTTCAGAATTGGCAAAAATGGGAGAAAGGGAATGGTATTTCTTCAGCTTAAGAGACAGGAAATACCCAACAGGGTTAAGAACAAACCGAGCAACAGGAGCTGGTTATTGGAAAGCAACAGGAAAAGATAGAGAAGTGTACAGTGCCTCAAATGGAGCACTGCTCGGAATGAAGAAAACCCTTGTTTTCTACAGAGGTAGAGCCCCACGAGGAGAAAAAACTAAGTGGGTCATGCATGAATACCGCCTTGAAGGTCACTTTTCTTGCCGTCACACTTACAAGGTAACTCTTTTAATTTCCAAGGTAGCTCTTTTAATTTCCAATTATTTTTTAAAAAAATTATGTATAATTTTTTTTTTTTTGTATTCCATGAGAAAAATCACCATTTCATCCACTGGTATGTCCATGTATATATATATATATATATATTGTTAAATGTGGTGCATGCATGTGATGCCAATGTTGTTGTTTGTTTTAGCACTATTACAATTTAAGTGGGGAGTAACAGACTCGAACCCGAGTCTCCATACTCAAAATGGCGAGTGGTGTACGATGAGCGAGAGCCCATCGCCCATCGGCATGAAAATGTTATTTCGGTGGCTTGAACTTTCTCTATAAATCTTACAGTATCTTGCATTGTCCGCTAACATTTATGGGAGGAGCTTTGGTGTCACGCTCTATTAAAGCTTCTTATACACAAACATATACGTACATACATATGTGTTCATCGATAGACTTAATCCAATTTAAGGTCCAATCCATTGAATGATTGAATCCTGATGTGTGTGCGTATTCATATGTAAATATGATTTGTCCTCTTCATGATTATAACTTATAGTTTGACATGATATACTTACATATTGCTGGAAGTCTTGGCAACAGTCTTCTCGTAGACTTGGAGAACTTTCACTTGACCATGCAATAGTACTCTTCAAATCTAAAAAACAAAAAAGAAAACAACTCTCGAGGGAAAAGAGGAGGATGTATAGGATAATGCTATTAATTATACCTGACTTTTTGGGAATAAGCTAAAATTATAATTTTTTTGAAGGTACAAGTTTTTGCATTAAATATCATTTTGTTTTTTTAGTTATTTTTTTTTATCAAAATCTTAGATCTAACAACTACATGCATTCTATTGCACAGGAGGAATGGGTGATTTGCAGAATAGTTCACAAAATTGGAGAGAAAATGACATATCCACCAATTTTTCAGCCTCAGAACTATAATTTAATCAAAGCTTCTATAGCTGGTTCTTGCTCACTCCCTCCTTTACTTGAACCACCACCACCCCCACTACTACACTCCCAATCTCAGGACTCCAATTCAATGATACAAACGCTAAATCAAAATGAAAACCCTTTTTTGATATATCACCAAGAATCTGATCTCAAATCCCTGATCAACCCAATATCCTCTCAGAATGACATTTTCTCGTTCACTAGTATCACTCACCCTTCATCACCATTTCTACCACCCACAATTCAAGATTTCACTTTCAAGGAACTGAGCAATGTGATAGCCAAACAGTGCAAGAAAGAATCCTTTTTCAGCCCCCATTTCCATATACTATCTGGTGGATTTGTTGGCATGCAGTGGGATGATCGTGATAGGATCCAAGAAAACAACAAAAATCAGAATCCTTTTCTTTTAGGGTTTGATAATACTAATAATATTGGTGAAATAGGAATCACTTGTGCATCTGCCATTGCTGCTACTGATACTGATCCAGTTCTTCATCAAGTTATGTCAACAGAGCCGGCTTTCAGATATTGGTGATCATCATAATTAAGATACTTTTAAGTTCCAATTTCCAATCAAAGTCACTCAAGATTTTTGTCTTTATATATCAATATCTTCGGATCTTCTGTGCTGACATTCTATATATAAATATAAATATATATATAGAATGTATTTTACCATGTTGCGGTGCAGCATTGATGACGACTAACTGCCGCTGCATCTACCTGTCTAAAGACTTATTATTATTATATAATTATCATTTGCAAGATCACAACCACTACTAGCATTAGGTATTGACATTGTCCTTCCTGAAATATTTGGTTTCAGTATATATTTTTATGAAGTTCTTGTCAGCTATTTTTCTTCAAACATTCTAAATATAATTTTTTTCATGTGATAATTGCAAAGGGAAGATTACTTCAATCCAGGATGGAAGAGATGACGATCTAATCTATTTTTTTCCATTTGATTGTTGTGTTAAATAATGAGATGGGATAACAAGTAACAGTTTATTAACGATATCATATTGGAACGGGTGATTCAACTAAGATAATTTGTGTTATTCAATGATAACTTTCTATTACACCCTCAAAATATTTCCAAAATTCTTCGTTTGATTATTTCAGTTTGACGTAAGTTTAAATATGAGACTAATGAAGAAATTTGGGTTTTATAATGAGTATTATACTATTGTCCCACCGATTAATAGTTAAAAGTATCGGGGTGATGACTGTTCATCGACCTTGCAATTAACACATATGCGATACAAGATATTTAGTATCTATTGGAAATCAAACACAACCTTAGAATTTTTTTTTAAAAAACATATTTTATATAAAATCACAGAACTAATCCAAATATAAATGAAATTGTGGGGGATTGGATTTGATCGGGAAACTGTAGTGATGTCTTTTCAAGTTAGTATGATTGATGATGGGATTTGGGTCCCTTGCATGGCTGGCTGAATTGAAGCATGAAGGCTTTCTTTTTTGTTCTCTTATTTATAGGATCTGACCCTATTTGAGATAGCTTTCGGTGTCTGCAACCATGCCAATAATGATGTAGTGACGCCTTCGGGTTAGTCGAATTGATTGTCAATTTATCCTATTACTGGAACGGCTGGAAGTTCAAACCTTATAAAACACAATTCTCTTCCACTAAAAAGATAATAATAATAATCTTGATGTAGTATTTTCATAAAAAGCATTTTTTAAAAATTGGATACATGGTACGTATGTTTGTAGGGTTCCCCTTATTCGAATCTCACCAAATGCAGTTGAAAAAACAATTGAAATTAGAGATTATACATAAAATACCTTTCATTAGACGCATGCATGTAAACAAACTGCCCTTTCAAAGCAATAGAACTAGTTATTCTGCAATTTTAAACTGAAATTAATTTGTTTCCGATTTTTAAAACTTTGAGACGGGGTAGTGGATTCAGATTCTTAAGTTTCCAATTCCACATTTTATGTAACATATATATAATAGTTGCTCATTTTAATTAGCGGCTTTCTCGTACTCGATGTATAGATTAATGTTCCAAACTGTAATTACACAGTTTTCTGGTTGAAATCTAAAGCTAAAAATACTTGGCACCGAGTAAATAGAGAGTTCAATTTAGAAAGGGGGCAAGCATGGATTAGGAAAAATTTGGTCCAACTCTCTGAAACTTGTTAACGAAGTGAAGATCTTAGAATACTAACAAGGAAAAATATATCAGTACTGAGTTTCTTAACACAGTATTTAAATAGTGATACACCATTTCTTAAAGTTTGGTAAAAAATAAGGACCCAAGAAATCAGGATCAAATTACATGGTGTAATATAGAGAGAGAGGAGGCATTATGGAATTGGAATCGAGCTTCCATTTCTGCCCGAGCCATGGAGGGCATGTGCAAGTACATATGAATATTAAGTTGGTTAAATAGACTCAAATTTTGAATAAACTAAAGGGTCAACAGCTAAACAGTTCTTAATTCACTGAGAAATCTTTTTTCACCCTTCCTATGAAAAGGGATTAAGAACATGGCACAAGCTATCGGTTGAAAACACTTCAAACGTTTTTTATTTATTTCTTTTGTTCGAGAAACACTTCCATTTTCCTCCATGAAAGAAAGTCGAGTTCGTGAAAGAACAATCCTACTACCTATTCTATCTAACACGACGTATTCAAGTGTTATTTACATTTCTATGGCCATGGGGAAAGGTGTCCTATTGTCATAGTTCAAGTATCTGGATGGACTCGGGAAAAGAAGAAAGACACCAAAACTTTATTTTATCCGAGGCAATTTATGAAGCTTTGGTTATGATTATAAATTAAGAGGGAATATGGTGGGGGGGACTTTTTAATTTCAAGTAAACTGTAACGGAGAAGAGGGATTTACAGTCGAACTACAGCAACTTAAAGACTAAATCTTAAACGATGAAGATGATTACCCTCTCCACAGAATCAAAACACTTAACAAACGGTTGCTGCTTGGCAGTTGGCAGTGCTCAGATGATAACATGATGTTAAAATGAATGCGATAAGGAGTTGTACAAATAACAGAACTTTTCGAGATTTAAGATGAGATAAGAATAAGAAGACTCGGTGTACCTAAAACTGACATATGTTGCAGAGTGGCAATTCCGGAATATACCAGAGGCCGTCAAAATTTAAAATCTTTGTGCTTATAAGTAGAAACCTCGGGTTACATGAGAAACCGATAAGAAACCATGTGCATTTATTAAGTTATATTATATCAGGACGTTGGAAACTCAAAATCAAGAAAGTATTACAATGCCCTTGAAGAGGCAAGAAAAGCCAAAGACAGAGTTCATAGTGGGTCGCATAGAAGTAAATCAACAAGATAATTATTATAGTACCACATTCATTCAACATATCACAAGAGCAATTAAGAGATCCACATTTACTCAACCAAAAAAACCTGCATCAACAACAATTTCATGTCAGTCCAGCATCATTTGCAATCTTAATCTAAACACTGAAGGCAAAAATGGAAGAAAACAATCAAAGGGATTGAAGTCGTGACAGCATGCAACTTGAAACCCTCAAACCAAAAAAACTGAACAATATGAAACGGAGAATAATACATATATATGTAATATAATAAAAAGAAACTATGGAAGCAGAACTAACTTAAAATGGACATCACTCCACGAAATTCTTCTCCCCTTCGAGTACAATGGCTCAAAGAGTAAGTGAGAAATGTAAGAAATATACGAAGAAAAATGCTATAAGAATCTGAAAGGAGAAACAAAGAATTCCACCCAGCTTAGAAGCTAAATATTGTGCAAAATGACAATACTTTCCGCCAAAACAAATGCTTTCCTAAAAGCTTTTACCCTGAGCTACATTGTCCACTCGCCGTTATCTTCTTCCAATCTTCAAAGCTTCAATTAGCATGTCAAGAAAAGCCCGCAAATCATTTTATTTTAAAGTATCACAATAATGTCCGAACATCCGTCCAATTTTCAATCAATTCTGTCTATAGCCAATAGGCAGTCAAATGCTAATCTCATTACTTATCATTCAAGCCATAACAATAAAAGCAATTAACCTAAAATAAGATTAGATCCATCGATTTTTTTTTAAAAGGAAAGCACTTACAAAACCCTAATCCCAACTTCGGATTCGAGGAATATGAAAGAATAATGCCGAAAATGTCGATAGATAAGAACAAACAAGAACCTTTACGTCTGCCTACTGTGAAGAAGAAGTCGGCGTTGTTTTCTTCGGGAGAGCATAATCGGGTGGCGAGTAGATGAGGGCGGCCAACATAGCTACAGGAAGCACGCCGTACTTAGCCACCACCGCCACTTTGGTCACCAAAGCCTCCCCTTTCAGCACACTCAGCACCATCTCTCAACCTTTTTTTTGTGCCCTTTTGTGTCTGTCAAAAGATCTATCTTAGTTCGCTATTTCGATGACAACGGAGCTGATTTAATTTTTATTTGCTCAAAGATCCGAATCACGAACTCCGAACCCGATTTTGGACCCACTTTCTTCTTTTCTTTGTGGCCAGGTAAGCCCAATATAATCGACCCAATCAGACCCAATATTTACAATATAATCTTTTGATCTTGTCCGTGGTTTTTATCCTAATCATTTTTAGGGGTCTTTTATAAAAATTATGGTGTCCATTTTATTCATCATTTTTTATATTTTTGTATCTCATGTTATCGTACATGGGACCAACATCGAGAACACCACCGACGACACGGGGTAGAATTTACCATTAAATATTATTTAAATAAAATTATAATTTTATTGGTCATATTTTAATATTAATTTGACTGTTTCATTAATTATGAATTATTTTATCACTTAGGAAAATTTAGTTTAATGAATAATTGTCATTACACCTGCTCCATCAATACAATTGTGAACATTGCTAAAACCTATTATTTTCATGATTTTTTGATTATTTTTCTTTTCGTGCGTCACGATGAATAAATATTTAATATTTAAGTAGTTTCAATTCATGTTGTGTTGTATGTTATGCACAAAAAACTTTTTGAATTCTCGGTAGAAAGAGATTTCGCTAAGAAAACGCTTTTAACGATGTAAAAGACCCCTTCCTTTTCCAAATTTTTTTTCGAATACGCTCTTTTGATACAGAAGCACATGTTTTTGGAACTGCCATTTAAATTTAAATTAAGAGATTACTCATTGGTATAGCTGGATGTGAAAGACATCTATTGTTCAAAATAAATATGCGTTTTCCTAATCCATTATAGATTTATTTTATTTTTAGATAATCTTTTTTTATTAACTTGTCAAACTCGGTAAAATACGCCTAATTTGACTTGAATTTTGAAATTCGAAAGAGAATAATTATTAATCTTTTTCTTTCATATGATTTGACAAATTGTAACTTCTTGATTTGAATATTTGAAGTCGTTAACATAAACTCCAAAAAAATAAGTAAAAAGAAAGAAAAAAGAAAAAAAATCTATTTAAGTTAGTATATATCTTAATTTTTTATTGACTCCTTTCAAAAGAGGTAAGATCCGTTAATCGGAAACAATACAATAAATATTAATTACACGAATTAAAAAAAAAACACTTTTTTTATTGAACAGACCTATCAATATGCATGGATCATATCTTTCCTTCCACTTCCGGTTCCTATGTTAATAGGGGTGGGACTTCTTCTTTTTCCGACAGCAACAAAAGATCTTCGTCGTATGTGGGCCTTTACGAGTATTTTATTGTTAAGTATAGTCATGATTTTTTCAACTAATCTGTCTATTCAGTTAATAAATAGCAGTTCTATCTATCAATATGTATGGTCTTGGACCCTCGATAATGATTTCTCTTTAGAATTTGGGTACTTTATCGATCTACTTACTTTTAGTACGTCAATGTTAATCACTACTGTTGGAATTATGGTTATTATTTATAGTGATAATTATATGGCTTACGATCAAGGATATTTGAGATTTTATGCTTATATGAGTTTTTTCAGTATTTCCATGATGGGATTAGTTACTAGTTCGAATGTGATACAAATTTATATTTTTTGGGAATTAGTTGGAATGTGTTCCTATCTATTAATAGGGTTTTGGTTCACACGACCTCTTTTTGCGGCAAATGCTTGTCAAAAAGCGTTTGTAACTAATTGTGTAGGAGATTTTGGTTTATTTCTAGGAATTTTAGGTTTTTATTGGATAACATGTAGTTTTGAATTTCGGGATTTATTCGAAATATTCAATAACTTAATTTATAATAATGAAGTCAATCCTCTGTTTGTTACGTTGTGTGCTGCTCTATTATTTTCCGGTGCAGTTGCTAAATCTACACAATTTCCTCTTCATGTATGGTTACCTAATGCTATGGAGGGACCTACTCCTATTTCAGCTCTTACACATGCTGCTACTATGGTAGCAGCGGGTATTTTTCTTGTAGCTCGTCTTCTTCCTCTTTTCATAGTTATACCTTATACAATGCATTTGATCTCGTTGATAGGCATAATAACAGTATTTTTAGGAGTTATTTTGGCTCTTGCTCAAAAAGACATTAAGAGAGGTTTAACATATTCGACAATGTCTCAATTAGGTTATATGATGTTAGCTCTAGGAATGTGGTCTTATCGAAGTGCTTTATTTCATTTGATTACTCATGCTTATTCCAAAGCATTATTATTTTCAGGGTCTGTATATGTTATTCATTCCACGGAAACTATTGTTGGCTATTATCCGGATAAAAGTCAGAATATGGTTATTATGGGTGGTTTAACAAAACATGTACCGATTACCAAAATCTCTTTTTTATTCGGTACACTTTCTCATTGTGGTATTCCCCCTCTTGCTTGTTTTTGGTCAAAAGATTAAAATCTTAATGATAGTTCGTTGTATTCTCCGGTTTTCGCAATAATAGCTTGGTCCACAACATCATTAACGGCATTTTATATGTTTCGGATCTATTTACTTACTTTTGAGGGGCATTTTAACAGTCATTTTCAAAATTACAGTACCAACAAAAACACCCTTTTATATTCCATATCTTTATGGGGTAAAGGGTCTTCAAAAAGTATTAAGAAAAATTTTCGTTTATTAAGAATGACTAATACTCAAAGTTTTTCTTCTTTTTTTTTCCGGAAAAAACATATCGAAATGATGAGAATGTTAGAAAAAGACGTAAGGACGACCTATTGATATTGTTGATGTTGATAATAAAAAGTCTTATTCCTATCTTCATAAATCGGAGAATACTATGATATTTCATTTACTTGTATTAGTTTAATCCACTTTGTTTATTGGAATAGGAATTCATTTTAATCAAAGAACGAACAGATTTGGATGTTTTAACCAAATGGTTAGCTTCATATATCAACCTTTTATATCAAAAGACAAATGAGTCAATAAATTGGTATGAATTTTTCAAAGATGCAATCTTTTCAGTCAGTATAGCTTATTTCGGAATATTTCATCCTTTTTATATAAACCTATTTACTCATCTTTCAAAAATTTTGACTTAATCAATTCATTTGTTAAAACTGGTACCAAGAGAAGTCGTTGGGACAAATTTCTAAATGTTTTATACAATTGGTCATATAATCGTGCTTATATAGATACTTTTTATACAACATCCTTCACTGGGGCAATAAGAGGATTGACACAATTAACTCATTTTTTGATAAACGAGTAATTGGTTGAATTAGGAATGGGGTTGGTGTTATAAATTTTTTTTGTAGCAGAAGGCATCACATATATAGGGGGTGACCGCGTTTCTTCTTATCTTTTATTCTATTTCTCTTGTATATCAATAGTTCTACTTTTCTTTCTTCCGTTTTTGAGGTTTCTTTCAGTTTCTTAGTAAGAATGTGTGACAGTATTCTACCTAAATTGTAGACACAAGTAATAAATAAGATAATACTAAAGATTCGAGCCATAGAATTTATCAATTCTGATACAAGGTACTTATTAGAACGAATGTGCTTATTCGATCTAATAGAATGATTTTGTCGTATCCAGACTAATACCAATCCAAGCCATTTTATGAATAAAATGTGACCAATTAACCAACCAACAAAACTACTTGTTACAAATAACATATTGTTGTTGCATCGAAACATATAAATGTTGACTAATCTGGCTAACATTGAACTTGGTAAAATGAAATGGTTGAATAACTGAAAAATGAGATTATTCAAGAATACACATTGAATATTGAAATTACGCATTGAATTTCTGGTAGTAGATCCATAATAAAAAAAGTGTTTGTGATTGTTGCATAAGAAATGAAACAAAAGATATGGTAGAGCTATGACAGTTATTGTATGAGGTCTGTCCAATGCTAGTGCAGAGGCGCATAATAGATCGATATGAATCTCATGAGCTGTCCCGTAATAAAACCACTTGTTGTTGATATCTTCTTCTCGGTTCATTCTTCCATAACCTGAGCTCGGAGAAAGAGATAAGATGGCCCTATGGAGAATGTGGTCAGAAATCCATAATAGAGTCCGACCACAACGATCAAATTGATTATCTTCATGCATAAGGATACTAGATTACCTAGTAGAAAAGATTGAAAAATCATCACAAACCTCCCTTATTTATTTTCTATTGCAATCTCTGGATTGTTATATTTGTGTATTATATTTACACGTTTGCTCATGTATTACGTGTGCCACGTGTTGCTGCGTGAGTCGGCGACTAGTAATTTATAGACACTGCATGTCATAGCAAATACACTGACTGTGATTTGTGAGTTCTAAGTAAAACAAAACAATCAAGCAAGAGTTTAGCAAAGAAATTGGGAAATCTGAATTAAGATACTGGCAAATGGAAGATAAAACATAAACATTGAATCTTTAATCAACACAATAACAGTATAACACAATGATAAAATAACTGATAAAAAGGTTCAGAAATGTAAATTATCTGTTGAAGATAATCCATCAAAGAAGAATTTGTTTGAGGTAAGTGAGAAAGAGGAGAAACCATTAAACTCTTCTTTTTATGCATTCTATCAAGCATTTTCATGGCACTTTTCTATTTATGAAAACCTGTAGATGGCGTGGTGCTAGGGACGAGCGAGAGAATATATAATGTAGTAAGAAAGGCCGTTTCCTTCCTGGATACCAGTGGCAGATCGTAAATGCAAAGAACTAAAGATAATAAAAGGGATTTTTTTTTGAAATTGAAGTAGTTTCCTTTGCAATCAATCGAACAAATTGAGCAAATAACATAGCATATTGAGCTAGCTCCAGAATATCAACATTCAAAACACTTCCCACCTCAAAATTACTATTTCCTAGCCCCTTTAATGAATAAATTTCTAAGCACGTCGGCACTCAAATGTCTGGGAAATAGCCAAAAAATTGAATCAATACCAACAACAAGTCCTAGGGCTTCTTCACAGAGTGTTCCACCAATGATCCATTGTGAAGATCAGAAAATTTATCTTGCCTCAAATAATGTTAGCCATTCAATGACCTTGCACAAACATTGACATTAGCAATTCAATGATACTTAAGTGTCTAACTCAAATCATGGTATACCATTCAATCCACTCACTAACACATTCAATTGCCCAAACATTATCGTTGACCATTCAATTGTATGACCCAAATTCTTGCCACCATTCAATCACACTCAATCCAAGTTAATGACATTTAATGTCTTGCTCAAATCATGTCACTAGATGGCCAACATGTGATGACCTCATTGTTTTACAATTCATTTTGCTCATTGATGACTCAATCAATACCTTGTTCAAACCATGTCATTAAAATGCTAAAGTTATGAAATTGATAAATTAATTCACATTAATAACCAGTTGTTGACACATTCATTACTTGTCTCAAATCTTGTCATTAGGAGACCAAAATTATGAAATACAATTAAGTCTCATACATTATAACATATTATACCATACCAAAGAAAAGTTTATCCTACCAAGATGCATATTTGCATTCATTGCCTTGCCAAATCATGACACTAAATGACCAAAGTTAAGAAATTTAATTAATTTACATACCTTTAAATCACCTCAAATCCCACTAAAGAAAGGGCTATTCTTCCAAGAATCAACACCTTTGTAATCCACAACACATCATGCCAAGAAAATCTTATTCTACACTTGGCAATGTTTCGAAAATTCACCTTCTCACATACACAAGAATTCGAAAGCTTCAAGGCAAGAGAGGATTAGTTTTGCACCATTTTTCTCAACTCGGATCTCATCTCAAAATGCTTCAATTATCCAACGACAATAAGTGGGTTTTTGCTACAATTCCATTTCGTTTTCAAAACATTATTTATGATTTAAATTCTCGATTGAACATCAAACATGATTATTATGTTTTTAAATCTAACAAGTGTGTGACATGATCATGAATTAAAGGACTTTGTGGAGCAAAGTGCTACGTATGTATGAGTCACCACTTGATTCGGCGGGGCAAAGTGCTACATGATGTGGACGTGCCACATGCATGGGAGCCACCTCTTGAACCTTAAGAGCAAAGTGTTATGCACACGGGAGCCACATCTTGAATCCAATAAGTCGTTATGTGAATATGTGGAAGATATGTGTTTATGAGTAAGAAATGTGTTTATATGCCTAGATCTATGGATTTGATAAAGAAATGTTTAAAAGATTTTTGCTATGAATATATGTATGTTTTCCTATGTTCATCGGTCCATATTTGCTGGGTGTTTTTCCCAAACACTCACCTCATTAGATCCCCTCCCAGACAAAGACGAAAAGAAGAGATCGATGAAGAATAACAAGAACAATTTTGGAGATGATGATCCACGAAGAACCTTCAAGAAAATTTATTAGTTTTATTTATGCTTCCGCATCTTTGATTTAATCCGAGACAATTGTATTTTGTAATATCAATTGTAAAGACGATTATTATTTTCAATGGAATAAATAGACTGATTTTTATCATAGATCTGTATACGAGGCTTGCTGATTTTGAATTAATTTTTGGAATCAACGCCGGTGTCATGCGCTCGGGTTTCGGGGAGTGACATTTTAGTGGTATCAGAGCAAACCAGGTTCCATGATCCCGATGGGAAAAGATTTTTGGTTGATATAAATCAACCGAATTATGAATCCCAGATTTATTAGTCAACTGATTAAAATCGAAACTCGGTTGGAATCCAAAATCTGAAAATAATATAATTTTTACAAAAAAAAAAAATGGAAAATCCTAGATCTAAGGCTGTCTGCATCACCGCCTCCTCACCTTTGCCGAAAAACTGGCAACGACCAAACAACGAGGTCGAAACCTATTGGCGAACAAAATCTTCCAATCAATTTCAAGATCAGCTCAACGGAAGATGAGCAATTGTGGACTGAACTCGCGCACCCCAAACATGTCGATTTTCCGATCTCGCACCACAGACCACCGATCAACTATCTCGACCCACCACCATGATCGTTTTCATCAGACGAGAAAAACCCTCTCTCAATTCCATTACCGTTCACTGGTCAATGAACAATTGCAGATCCAATTCTCGCCCTCAAGAAACCTAAGTGGAGAAACTTCAGCTGTTAATTTGATCGAGCATTCGAACACAAAAATCTAATTCACTTCGGACTATTACTCATAATTATGTGGCTAATAAAAGCCCTCTATCATATTTGTCTCTCAATCAATGAAATTTTCCAATTTTGAGCCTAGATTCACGCCCTCAAACCCTAACCATGCCCACGAAATTCGATCCTCGATTTCCGCAATCATCCGAACACCAATTTCAATTAATTTCGGGTTAATGATATAATTATCATCCCTAATAAAAGCCCTATAACGTTATCAAGTCACAAACGAAGGAAAGACGTCAATTGCGGATCACGCTTTGCATCCCAAGAACCCTAATTATAGCCGAAACTCAAGCTCCGATTTTCCCTATCATTACAACACCAAAATCAAATTAATTTTGTTTTTTATTCTACATTGTATAGTTAATAAAAGCCTTCTAGTAAATGTTTCTCATAAACAATAGAAAGCTTCCAATTTTGAATCGCAATCCACGCCCTTAGAACCCTAGGTCACGGAAATTTGGGATTTGATTTTCTAAATCTATCCGAACAGTAATTTCAAATTAATTCTGGGTTTATGATCCTTATATCACGTCGAACAAAAAGCCTCTATCCAATCGAAATCACAAACAAGGGAAGATGCTCAATTTCGGATCGTGTTTCTCGCCCCAATAACCCTAATTTGCGAAAATTTTGGACTTTGATTTCTCCCAATTCCGAATGCCATTTTAAAATTAAATTTGGGTTATGAATCCTCATAACATGTATATTAATAGCCCTCAAACAATTTTGAAATTCCAAATCTCGAGTGATCGAATTCTTAAAGCCTCAAACCGCGCCTATTAAACCTTAATATCTCAAATACTTACCCTCGATATTTGAACAACTGAAGCAGATTATTCCAATCCGAATTGTGTTATTTATCCTCACATAATTTCAAGAAAAATCATTTGTCAATTTCGAAATTCAGCAACCGAAAGGTAACCAATTGATGATTTAATTTTTCTCCACGAAGAACTCTAACCCACGAAATCTTATCCTTCGATTCCACATCCACCGTAGCATATTCTTCAATACGACGTAGGCTACGATGACTCATGCTCAAACCAGTTAGATCCAAAAGAAGGAGTATGATATAACCGAATTTAAAATATTTCAAGACAATGAGATGCGAGACAAGACAGAGTTATTGGAGATAATCAATCACTTCCATTACAAGGCTCAAAGGATGACCTACCACCACCATTGTGCCAAAGACCGACTTACAAAAGCAATCAAGGACACCAAAACACTTGTGAGAGTCCACAATAACAAGTGACATCAGTTGGAACACTTCGAGCAGGAGTTCAATGAGTATCATGAGAACACGTGGACCCGTATCCAAGCTCTCAAGAATGAGAAGAATGAATTGGCATAGGAAGTCGACTACAAGCAATCTGTCATCAATCTCCTTTTGGAAGAGGATGATCCCGAGGAAAATCCTATAGTAATGGAAAACATTGAAGGGGATTTAAGAGTCGGGGAAACAATAGACTTTTTTTTTTGTAGTATGCGATGTGATAAGAACATTAAGGAATATATCATGGGTATTTTAGTGATGAATTTTTTGTTTAGGATTTCGTTATGAACCTCTCAGTTTAATTAATAAATTTTAATTTATTCACTGAGCGTGTCTCGTATTGTGTTATTCCTCGGTTACTCTCCTACACAACAATTTTAAACATTTGCTATTATTATTTTGAAAAGTTATATCCCTCTTTGTAAGTCACTATGAACTCAATCCACTCGTTTTCCACGTATTACGCCCAATTTCTTGAATTTTTATTCTTGGGCTAATTTCGAGAATTTTAGTTCCCAACCACTCAATAAATTCGAGTTCATATTTTATTAGATTCATGAGATTGTTTTGAAAGTTTTCATCCAATTCCAAGAAACTTCATTTCAAGTGAAATCTCGGGCTAACTCGAATAGTCGATAACATGTCCTCCTTATTCTTATTGAGATCCTTAGAACTAAGTAAAGTTATGTTATAATTTTAGGAGATATAATTTAAGATATATATATATCTCCATAACTTGGGTATATATTATAACACTTTAGGTTCAAATTGATATAATTATTTGGTTGAAATAATATATAATAGATTAGCCCCTCAAACTTTTAGGGTATTAGAAATCTATTTCCTAAATTTCAAAATTCGATAAAATTCATTTTGATCAATGAAACCATTTGTCTTCCTTCAAATTTGCTAATGATATCCTCTTGAACTCATATTTCATTTGGCAAATTTGTATAAGACCATACTATTTCATTAGAAGAATTATTCAATCTATTCATTGTACCTTCAAATTTCTTTCTTTGATAGCCCCATTTGTACAAATACTTATCCAACTATTGATCCATCTTGGAATTATTCTTACATCACATCTACTTTAAATAGTCGGGATTCGTTTGAAACATACCTTACTTGTGAAACAATCATTCAATGATTTTTTTGTACTTCTGACCTTCATAGTAAATTGTTATTTCATAATTACCCAATTATTCATTGATTAATGTGGTTATCGTTCTTCATTAAAGTTCAATACATCAATTGTTTATTAATTCATTTTTGAGACCCCGTGATTGCTTGAGTTTGATATGGCCTTGATCTTCTTCATATCAAACAAATATTTTTCGACTATCATCTTGCAGAACTTATTTTGAGTTGATGCACAAAAGTACATACATTTTCTTTCTTTCCACCTTCTTGGAATTTTCATTTCATCTCTTTCATGAGATTGTATCATAGAATAATGTATGTCATCCTTACAAATTCTTGTAGTATTCAACAATTGTTTTGATCGTTTCAACTCACAAAAAGTTGATCATTCACTTTGCATCCCCTTAAGAAATTTTTGGATTGCATTGAACAACTTTTTTTAAAGAGACTCTACTCCTATCATTGATCATTTTGACAAAGAAAACACATTCATTCATTTTCTTAAAGTTAAGATAACTTCATTAGAGTGTGTGACGAAGGCACGTTAGAAGCGATACTTGTAGATATGGTTGTTGGTTCGATTATGTAAGAGCTCGGTCAAAACCATAAACCAACGGATGTGGAATACAGCCTCGACAACTTCTAATAGAGACCCACGATTTGTGTCACAACCTTGATAGAGCTTTCGATAACCGACAAGTACTCTTGTCACTCTTAGTACCGTATGTAAGGGCAACTCATACCCTCGAGGATATGTTATGTGTTTCAGCCTCAGAGTTCAATACGCAATTTGGAGGAAACTTTTGCCCTAAGCGAGTTACTTTCGACACTGACGGTCCCAATAGAATCAAAATAGCGCTCGCTCCAAGCCTATCCCAAATTCATAATATCTTTCATGTACCACAACTTAGGAGATACATTATCGACTCAAACCATGTTCTCGAAGCAGAACCTTTAGTTGTCCAAGGAAACTTGAATGAACCTATGAAGTATGAAGAAATTCCGATCTAGAACGTGGACTCAAAGGATAAAGTACATAGATGGAGGATCATTTCATACGTCAAGTCCAAGGGTCAAGCCATATGGAGAAAGAGGTCACTTGGGAATTGAAGAAAAGATTCGAGTGAAATATCTATATCTCTTTGAAGATCGAGATGACTTAAGTTTCGAGGACGAAACTTCCAATAAGGAGGGAGGGATGTGAAGACCCGAAAATTTACATTGCCTCAAATCATGTTAGCCATTCAATGACCTTGCACAAACCTTGACATTAGCCAGCACAAACCTTGACATTAGCCATTCAATGATATTTAAGTGTCTAACTCAAATCATGGCATACCATTCAATTCACTCACTAACACATTCAATTGCCCAAACATTATCATTGACCATTCAATTGTATGGCCCAAATTCTTGCCACCATTCAATCCACTCAATCCAAGTTATTGACATTTAATGTCTTGCTCAAATCATGCCACTAGATGCCACTAGATGGCCAACATGTGATGACCCCATTCTTTTACAATTCATTTTTCCCATTGATGACCCAAACTATGTCATTAAAAGGCCAAAGTTATGGAATTGATAAATTAATTCACATTAATAACCAATTGTTGACCCATTCATTACTTGGCTCAAATCTTGTCATTAGGAGACCAAAATTATGGAAATGCAATTAAGTCTCCTACATTATAACATATTATACCATACCAAAGAAAAGTTTATCCTACCAAGATGCATATTTGCATTCATTATCTTGCCAAATCATGACACTAAATGACCAAAGTTAAGGAATTTAATTACTTTCCTTACCTTTAAATCACCTCAAATCCCACCAAAGAAATGGTTATTCTTCCAAGAATCAACACCTTTGTAATCCACAACACATCAAGAAAATCTTATTCTACACTTAGCAATGTTTCGAAAATTCATCTTCTCACATACACAAGAATTCGAAAGCTTCAAGGCAAGAAATGATTAGTTTTGCACCATTTTTCTCAACCCGGATCTCATCTCAACATGCTTCAATTATCCTACGATAGTAAGTGGGTTTTTGCTACAATTCCATTTCGTTTTCAAAACATTATTTATGATTTAAATTCTCGATTGAACATCAAACATGAGGATTATGTTTTAAATCTAACAAGTATGTGCCATGGTTATGAATTAAAGGACTTTGTGGAGCAAAGTGCTATGTATGTATGAGTCACCACTTGATTCGGCGGGGCAAAGTGCTACATGATGTGGGCGTGCCACATGTACGGGAGTCACATTTTGATCCTTAAGAGCAAAATGTTATGCACACGGGAGCCACCTCTTGAATCCAATAAGTCGTTATGTGAATATGTGGAATATATGTGTTTATGAGTAAGAAATATGTTTATATGCCGAGATCTATGGATTTGATAAAGAAATGTTTAAAAGATTTTTGCTATGAATATATGTATGTTTTCCTATGTTCAATCGGCCCCTACTTGCTGGGTGTTTTTCCTAAATACTCACCCCCTTAGCTCCCCTCTCAGACAAAGAAGAAAAGAAGAGATCGAGGAAGAATAACAAGAACAATTTTGGAGATGATGATCCACGAAGAACCTTCAAGAAAATTTATTAGTTTAATTTACACTTCCGCATCTTTGATTTAATCCGAGACAATTGTATTTTGTAATATCAATTTTAAAGACGATTATTATTATCAATGGATAAATAGATTCGTTTTTATCATAGATATGTACACGAGGCTTGTTGATTTTGAATTAATTTTTGGAATCAACGCCGGTGTCAGGCGCTCGGGTTTCGGGGCGTGACATCCATCCTCTGAGGAGATGATCAGATGCCATGTTATGAATCTTCTGCCAATTGAGGGGTAGTGTTTGTACTGTCACTCGAATTGTTTTGATCTGAGACTTTGAATTTGTTGGGTGCAGGTCTTCATTTGTGAGGTGCCCCACTAATTTTTGACTTTCAGCAAGTGTCAACGCTTGTTCTCTCCATAAGGGATAATTGTTTGGGTTGAGTTGAAGAGTGATAAATTGCCAACGTTAGTGATAGTGTAGACATGGTTCTCGATGAAGGAAAAACAAATACAAAAAAAAAAAAAAATGGTTGGTGACGTGGTGTTAGGAATATTGCCTAGTGTTCGCAATGGCTCTGAAACCATAAGGAAGGTTTGAATTTTTTATGATTGGAACAAATGTGCAAAACTTATTATTTTTCGTTCTCGTGAACACTAAGCTATTACAGAGAATGAGTTTATAAACTAACATAATTGTTGTAGTGTAAAATGTAAACTCCAATAACTCAGCTGATTACAATCTTGAGGACTTCCATGAAATTGATATCTTTCTACACACTATTTTTCTCCTCTTGATGAGTGTTAGTTTCCTTCTCAGTGTCCATTTAATATTTGTTTCCATACACCGCTGATGCGTTAGTTTCCTTCTGAAGTTCCAATGATATTTGTTGCTTGAATTGATTCTATTGTCTGAGCTTGAGTAGGTGATGATTTTTCCTTTAATTCATTCAAAGATTTCCTTTTTTGATCCTGAATTGGTTCGATGGAACTGTTGCTGTTAATACTAATTACGTCCAGCTTTATATAAACATTGAGGGACATCAAATAAATTAATCCAAATTATATATATATATATATATATATATATATTATTACTATTAATAAAACAACAACATCCTAGACATGTTATATCAATTTGATATTCCAAAAATACCCTATTATAAAATATATATACGTATATTCAAAAATATCTATCGCAACAAAAGAAATAAAATCTGTCAATCTAAAAATAAAAATATAAGCTTCATTAATAATTTGAAATACAAACAAAATTCAAATTAATTAAAAGGAAAAAACAAATTTATTTTATAATTCAAATAAATAAAAGATAAAAAAATTAAAAACATAATTTTATTTTATTTAAAAGTTTTTTTTGTAACAAAAAATGGTATGTATAAAAAAACCATATGGACAGACACACAACATGCAGATTTTGTTAGTATATATTAAAGTATGAGGAGCTTATACTAATTATTTTGGTATGACGTATCATATAATTTTTCTTTACTTTTTGCCTTAATATCATATTTGATATGTAGATTATATCCTGTGGATTTATTAATAATTTCAATTTCTTTAACCAATTTCTTTCCATATTTTTCTCAACTAACTCCATTATTTTGGATATAGAAAATTATAACTAAATCAAATATATATATAATTTTATTTTATAAAAAATCGTAACCAAACTAATTATTTAAAAATTAAATATATATTTTACATAATATTCATGTATTATATTGTCTCTTATGCTAGAAAATAAATATTCATCCCTGAGCATCTGCATTTCCAAATGTACGAGAAAAAGCATATTTCTTAGAGATGAGGTGACAAAATGTTAATGAAGTAAAGTTAAGGGGGTGATTTGATATTAACTCCTGGAACAAAAGGTTACACCATTTTCACTCTCATCTCGTGTTTCTCTGAAATCTTGTACACTATGACAGCTCTATCCAATTCGTTTGTGATTTCAAAGAACCCAGCTCTCCAGCTATCATCGGGTACCATATATCATTTTTTTAATCATTTGCGGAAGATGATTTCTCTATTGATTTAAGTTTTATTTCCTCGTCTAGTATGTCGATTGTCTCTGGATAGATTCAATTTAAAATTTAGTTAGCTGTATTTTCTCTGGGTACCACCTTGCCTCTGATGTGGAAATTTTTTGTTGTATCTACAGTTTTATGAAACCACGGGCATGGCAGACGGCCGTGGCCCTTCATTGATAATTTGGTCAAATTTGACGTTTATGTTTTTAATTTTAAGTATTTCTCCTCATTTTCAATTTGTTAATGTACTAAATATGGGTTTTATACTGTAAATTTTGTTGCCTTCTTTATTTGATCTTCCCCAACCAAGGATGATATATACGGAATGGGCAGTAATCTTCCTCAGGTGAAGTTACTTTTTTTTCCCTTTGTTGCTTTACTGTTAGCGGTGTTCCGAACACGATCTAAATGGTTAAAATAAATAGGAATCGTGCTTATGATTTGTTTAACAATTATACATAGTGTTGTTTTTCTGCCGTTTAATGACCTGGCTCCATCCTTTTAAAAGATCAGTCGAGGTCCAACCTGAGAAAAATAATTGTCAGGATACATGTAGGCAATTAGACAGTGGCAGGGTGGAATTTGAAAAGTCTGAATTGTAAATCTTTAAATTTTGCTGTAGATAGAAACGAAAAAAAAATCGGGAACTGTCTATGGATTAAAAAAAATTGTTTGTTCTTGTGATACCTTAAAGTGAGACCATATAAAGGTCTTCTAACTTCTGGATGTATCGAAGGGTCGGTTTTTCATCTTAAGGCAGTCATTGCAACAGAAGCAAAGAGCTCTAAATGTATATTCCGTTTCATTCTGGTGTGTTGTGAAAATATACATTAACATATTTAGAAATTGTTTGAATTTGGCGCAGGTAGATTAAATTTTAAATTGTTGAAGATTGGATTTTGGCCTGTTTCATTTGTCATTGTTTCTCGTGTGTTCTGGCATGTGAGATTTGTACTTTATTTGAATGGTTAACTTGGTCTGCTTGGTGCTTTTTTGAAGCCAGGAAACCAATATGTTGCTAGTGTGGGCTCCACCAGTTTGACCTTCATCTCAGAAGGAACAAGGATTTCATCTTCCAAGAAAAGGGCACTCACCATTCAAGCAGGTTATAGGTATTATTTTCTCCATTCAATTGCTGTTACTGTGTTCCTGAGCGTATGAACATTGCTTTTATTATTCGAACATTATTAGTCATTTTATTTTTCCATTTGTGTTTATAAATTACTCGTCACTCTTGGTTAACTAACGTAAAACGTATAATTTGTATTTGAGCAAACCTGTAAACTATATCTCACTGTATTTTTGTCAGCAATTGTTCCAATTGACATAACCTGGTATTTGGCATGCAAATCAACATATCAGTTCACTTGACTTCACATGGGCACACTCTCTGCTTTGTTGTATTTGTTTTGAGCGCAAGGGCATCAAATATACAACAAGTGGACCTAAGAGCGTCAATTATTATAGCAAAATACTGACAATAGTCATCTTCATGAGATTTATTCTGAAAAGAAAACGCCTGCATGTAACTTATAATGAAGTAAAAGGCTAGGATCTGATATCAAAATGGAATTATAAATGAGAACATAGAGCATGATGTATTACTGTTTTCATTTAAGAGTAATATCTAGAGACGTTTCTAACTATATCTCCTGTCACATGTTTAATGGCAGCGATGGTGGACGATCAGGCAGTACAAGCATGTTTATTAGTGGCTTTGTTCTAGGTGGTTTGGTCGTTGGAACACTTGGTTGTGTATATGCACCTCAGGTGATTACGATTAAACATTTGAATATATTTTGCATGGATTCCAATCTTAGAAATTTCAATATCTTATTTCTTTGATTTGAGTTTTTTTTTCCTGTGCCATTGTATACTTGATGTATTCTGATGGATCAAGGCTGATGGAGCTTTTTCGTAAGATGACTCGCGAATAGTTCTTTTTTCTCTTTCACAGATCAGCAAGGCTTTAACAGGTGCTGACAAAAAGGATCTGATGAACAAACTGCCCAAATTTATTTATGATGAGGAAAAAGCTTTGGAGGTAAACATATTTCTTATTCTGTAAGATCTCTACTCTCCCTTTATTTCCATATTTTAATGCAGGGCTCAATGTTGTGGATTGCAATATCTTTAGCCATGCATATTCACAAACTTTTTGTTTAATTTTTACTGAAGAAACGCTGTTAAGTAAGATGTTTCTTTGGGCCCATTTTATCTTTCATAGATTAAGCTTAGTAAATCATCATCATCAAAGATCCTACTCCCCAGAGGTCTGCAGAGTGACCCATAATTTTCTAGTGATTATTATCTATATGATTATCATCTGTATAGATAATAATATGTTCCTGGGTTTTTTCGATTGATTTGTTGGTGATGATTATTATCTAATAACATATTCTCGTGTCCTCAGAAGCAACGAAAGAAGCTTTCTGAGAAAATTGAACAGCTCAACTCTGCCATTGATAATGTGTCCAATCAGTTGAGATCAGAAGAACCCCCAAATGGAGCAGCGATTGGCGCTGATGACATGGAAGCACTCATCTAAATCTCTCGCTATTTCTCCGTTAATTTGAGATGATTACAGTTATGGCCTCTTTAGCTTTTGGGAGTCTAAAGTTTGAGAAACGTACGTATAATAATAAATATTAACTCCGTATTGGTTTTTTTTTATTATTTTAAATCTATATAATGAAATGATCACTTTTAGAGCTCATTTTGAACATTGAAATGCTTTCCGTTCTTCAATAATTGCATTTTCTCTTCTCGACACCATAACAATTATATGGGAAAAATGTATTAGAAAACAATATAAATTACAAAAAAAAACATTTGTGATTTTCTTACAAATATTGTATTCGGATCTAATCTCAAGTGAGGGCTGATGTCATATTTCTTCCCCGGCATCGAACTCCTATATCATTTTCTAAATAGACAAATTACATCCATATGATTTAAAAATATACCGATACCCCCTGTGGTTCTAAAAAAAAAGTAGTTTACCCCTTATGATTTGCAAATATGTCGTTTATCTATTGTGATTTGTGAAAATAGACAGCTTACCCACTGTAGTATGTGAATAGATGCAAAACATATACGAAGCTATATTTTGCAAACTACATGAAATAATATATCTATTTTGAAAACTACATGTGATAAATTGTCTATTTACAAACCAAATGGGGTGTCTATTAATATAGATACCACTAGAGGTAAAATGTCTATTTACAAATCACATGGAATAAAATGTATATTATTGATACCACCGGGTAAATTGCTACTAACTCTAAAAACAAATATTGTTCACCCTCACGATCGGTGATTGCCATTCATCCCATATAAAAGGAGGAAGATATTATTTCTTATCACATATCTACCATCAGTTATGAATTCGTATCAGCCAGATGATTAATCCCATGGCTACGGATTTTCTTGATTTCCTTCACCTCATATTCTCCAAAAACATGTATCTTTCTACAACTGTGAAAGGGCACAAGATAAATGAAAAACGAGACTAAACAATATCGATCCAAGAACCATCTGTGGTTCAAATTTATTTATTCTCTTATCTTATATCTACTTCACATACCATTCTCACCACTCACTGCAATAACCCATTCCCAACCATAAGAAGGCACAAAAAAAGTTTTCAGAAGCTAAAATAATGTTCTTGAAGTTATATATAGATAAGAGGTTCTTAGTTTAATTGTTTTAGTTGCAGCCATGGCTTCCAATGCAGCTTTGGCCTCATCAAGAATCCCAACAAGCACAAAGCTCCCCTCCAAGAATTCCCATTCCTTTTCAGCTCAATGCTTCTCTAAGGTCATTTTTCTCAACTTTTTCACTAATGGATGTGGCCAATCGGCACCCGCCCCCACCACCCCCCCCCCCCCCCCCCCCCCCCCCACACACACACACACAAAAATAATAATTCAAATCTGGTCCATTAATAATGAAATTCGAGTATAACTATTTCAAGGGCTCTGATTAAATATTGGTAGTAATTTTTTTTATGTTTTTGTAGAAGCTGGAAGTAGCAGAATTCTCTGGTCTTAGGTCCAGTGGATGTGTGACCTTTTCCAAGAATAATAGGGATACTTCTTTCTTTGATGTAGTGGCTGCTCAGCTCACTCCAAAGGTAATTCAATTATTTTAATATTAGCTAGAAACAAATAGAGGATCCTAGTGTTTAATCTCAAGTTCCGGTGTTTCGCACACCTGGTTACATATATAGGGACGAGTAAATAATTAAATTTTCCTTGCAAAAAAAATTTCAAAAAAATTAATTTCGTCTGCTTAATTCGACTGAGTCGTCCACACCTTTCGTAATTCCTGGTTTCGGTTCAGTATATACATATGAAAGAAGAGTATATATATGGATGCATGCTTATTTCCAGTCCCCTAATACAAAAAACCATATGTGATGTGCAACATTAGACCTCGGGATCTACGCCAGTGACGGGAGAGACAGTAGCCAAGTTGAAGGTAGCCATCAACGGATTTGGACGCATCGGTAGGAACTTCCTCCGGTGCTGGCATGGCCGCAAGGACTCGCCACTCGAAGTCATTGTGGTCAATGACAGTGGAGGTGTCAAAAATGTAAGCATAAAGAGCACATATTCTTGATTAGATTCTGGAGGTGTCACTTATTCTCTTATAGGGGACTTTTATTTTGGATGGTTTTTTCTATTGTATTTCAGGCCTCTCACTTGCTCAAGTATGACTCGATGCTGGGTACTTTCAAAGCAAATGTTAAAGTAGTCGATAATGAGACCATCAGTGTCGATGGGAAGCCCATCAAGGTCGTCTCTAGCAGGGACCCTCTCAAACTTCCTTGGGCAGAACTCGGAATTGACATTGTAATTGAGGTGGGATTGAACTCGTAGCCATTTTATGTTTCTTTACCGTTGTTCGAAAAGTCAAGATTGGATCTTTAAATCTGTTATGATGTTCGAGACAAACTTTTAATGGATGAAATGGTTTTAATACAGGGAACAGGTGTATTTGTTGATGGTCCAGGAGCAGGTAAGCACATCCAAGCCGGAGCAAAGAAGGTTATCATCACTGCTCCGGCAAAGGGTGCTGATATTCCAACGTACGTGGTTGGGGTAAACGAGCAGGATTACTATCACGAGGTAGCTGATATAGTAAGGTCGGTACATTTTTTTAGTATTTTTCTTTCTTAATAGCTATTGTTAAGAGAGATTTTATTAGTATCCTAGGATGTAAGAGTTTGGATTTTTTGCAGCAATGCTTCTTGCACGACCAACTGTTTGGCTCCATTTGTGAAGGTCATGGACGAAGAGTTTGGTAAGGCGTTTTTCGGGATTGAGGGCTGTTTGATTCTGATTCATTTAATGTAGAAGGGTATTCAAGATTCCGAAGAAGTAAACTGATAAAAGCGTGCTATTCTTGCAACATAGTACTAGAGTTCTTGTGTTTCATCGGTTAGTTTCAGTATTTGCCAAAGTGTGATTTTTTTGGGTCAATTTCCAGGCATTGTTAAAGGTACAATGACAACCACTCACTCATACACTGGTGACCAGGTAATTACGCTTCAAAGAACTATATATTATACTCGGTTATGCCAACCAAGTGCATTGTGTCTCATGAATCCATTGGGTCTCGCCTGTGTCTTAATCGTATTCCTTGATCTGCATCTGTACATGATTGTTTGAACTGTGTTACACGCAGAGGCTTCTGGATGCTTCCCACCGAGACTTACGGAGAGCTAGAGCTGCAGCACTGAACATAGTGCCAACCAGCACAGGTGCAGCGAAGGCTGTGTCACTTGTGCTACCCCAGCTCAAGGGGAAACTCAATGGCATTGCTCTTCGTGTGCCAACACCTAATGTATCTGTGGTTGATCTGGTTGTAAACGTGGAGAAGAAAGGACTCACGGCCGAAGATGTCAACGCTGCTTTCAGAAAAGCAGCCGAAGGACCATTGGCTGGTGTGTTGGATGTATGTGACATCCCTCTTGTTTCGATTGATTTCCGATGCTCTGATGCTTCTGCAACCATCGATTCCTCATTGACAATGGTTATGGGAGACGATATGGTGAAGGTCGTGGCTTGGTACGATAATGAATGGGGATATAGGTATGTGTCATAATCTTAACTATTTATGTCACAATATATATCCAGGGATATGTCAAGAATTTCGGAAGAGTGGGACAAAGCAGGTTTTTTTTAGTTAAAGGGGCTGATTGCCTCTTCTCAGTCCACTAAATCTTCCTCCGGAGTGTGCACGAAAGAACTTCTTTGTTTGATTGATTATAGATGGATTAATTTTCATATATTTATTTATTTACGTATATATACAAGAGCAAGAGTTACTATTTATTACTATTGTAATGAATAGTAATTTATCATTCATTTAAAAAATAATAATTATTTTTAGAAAAACTTTATTTTTTCAAATCTTTTTTGTTAAACAATTTTTCTGATGCGTGGGTTTGACCTGAACTGAGTAGGAAAAAATATATCTTAATTGGTTGTTGATGCGCGCAACATATTTTTTTTTTTAAAAAAGTTTTGAGTCATTTGGTTATTTTTTATCGTTTTTTAAAAAAATATTTATTAAAGTCAGTCATTTAAAATATTATTATCGATCAAATTAGGAAAAATTGACCAACATGCTGGTAATTGTGCTCGATGCCAACAAAATTAGTATATATATAATATATGAAAAAAAACATGTTCTCTTATTACTGCTGATCGTGTTCGATATTTTTCAGCCAAAGGGTTGTTGATTTGGCTCACCTTGTGGCGAATAAGTGGCCCGGAACATCTGTGGAAGGAAGTGGAGATCCATTGGAGGACTTCTGCAAGACCAATCCTGCAGATGAGGAGTGCAAAGTTTATGAAGCATAACATTTTAAGTTACATTTTTTCTTGAGCTGTTGAAGAAACTTTAGGAGAAATATAAAAGGATGTT
The DNA here is from genome assembly GCA_907163345.1 of Haberlea rhodopensis. Lineage (NCBI taxonomy): Eukaryota > Viridiplantae > Streptophyta > Magnoliopsida > Lamiales > Gesneriaceae > Haberlea > Haberlea rhodopensis. Next base: position 15,285,981 of record CAJQUN010000001.1, read on the forward strand.
TTGGGTTATCTTCACCCTCAAATTCTTGATTTCCTTGGACCTTGGAAACTTGGAAAGTATCCATTTATTTTACAGAAGTGTGAAATATTGGAAGTTGATATGTACTTTCTGTAAAATATAATCTCTGAATTAAGCATTAGTTTTTTTACAAAGTCCCAAAACCTGATAAATTGACTCTTTTCATGAACCCGCACCTGCAATGAATCTGCTGCAAAGTCAGTAGTTGATTGTTCGTCGCCGTAGTAAATAGACGAGAAAATGGAATTCTAGCTTTCATCCTTGGGTAGGAAGAAACGTCTAATATAAAAAATGAAGTGCAAAACATTTTTTATGAGGGTAAAATGTAATTTTTAGTGCCAAAATATAATTTTGGTGGGTAAAATGTAATTCTTTTAAAAAAAATTCTTTTATTTAGGGTTATAATAATTATTTTTTTCTGTAAGGGAGGGTTGTCTTAATGTGGCTCGCCGTTGCCAATAATCCATGGTAACGCCGATGTTTAAAATAAGTACCACTGAAAGTCTGAAACCTATCATTTAAGTATCCTTATGTTTCGCCCAGGGTAGATCGACGCTATCGTTTCGGTTCGACAGAGACAACCTTAAAATTCACAAAAGCTCAAGAAATTAATCAAACCCATTCACGAAAAGCCGCGAACATGTAATGCTTTTATTATGTAAATTATCATACGTAAAATCACACCAAAAAAATTTAACTTCCATATTAAGCCGAAAAACGAAAAGACAAGACGCAACCCTTCACAAATTTCATCATCCGAACTTTCTCCTTCTATAAATATACTACTGCATTGGATTCATTTAATCATCACAAAATTCCTCTGGTAAAAAGATTCGGTAAGGTTAATTAACAATGACGAGAACCTGCAACTGGGTTGCTTTAGCGGCGTTGATCCTGTTGTATGTGGCGGCGGAAGCGGCGGAGACGCCGAACGTTAATCAGCATTGCATGGCGGAATGCTACTTTGACTGCACACAAATCAAGATATTCACGGACAGCGAGTGCAAGAGGGAGTGTGTTCATGCGTGCGCAAGGCATATTATGAGGAAAGTATCGGAAGATGATGAAACCAAGTTCTTTCCTCCATGGATTTAGGTGTTTCAATTCATCATTATTTGATTAGTGAATGGAAATATTTTATGTAATGATGATGGTGATAATAATAATCCAATAATAATAATTATATGTGTACGAGGAATTGGATTTTGAATTTGTTTCATATTATATTGTGTTTATTTTCCATGTAATTTGTGGCATAAAGTATTTATTTAGGTATATAGTTTTATTTCCGTCGTTTTCTTTTTTATTTTTTTTTATAATTTTTAGTAAAAGTGGGTGGGCGGGCGTAGGATTTCTGGGAAGAGAGCAAAAAAATTTAAAATCATAAAAATGGAGGCCAAAAAATTTTTTAGTAATCAAAATATATTTAAGGGGGTACAACTTAATTTTTTATGGGTAAAATGTAATTTTTAGAGAATAACACAACAATTATTTTCAAAAAAAAAAGTTTAAGCAATTACTTTTTTTTTTCTCTAGTTATAAATCCAAGAATTTCATTTGAAAACTATATTAAAAATAACTTTAATAATTAAGAATTTATAATATATTATTTTGATTAAAAAACAACTTAAAATTGAAATGATTGATTTGAAAATTATCTAACAGATTGAGTTAATTTATGGTAAATATTTGAAATCCAAAACCAAGAATTCTTTCAATTAAATAAATATAAACAATATTTTTTTAGCATCAAACAATATTTTTTTAGATACATAAATGGATTAACCATGTAACCTTGCATACATTTGACGAATTTAAAAGTTTATTTACTAATCAGAAAATAATTGACGAATTTAAAAGTTTATTTTGCCCTTGTCAGTTGTCATATATCCAATAGCAAGATGTTCATGCTAAACTCCTAAGTGTCACAATCGATAAATATGCTCGCGCGAATGAAAAACTTCGATATCACTCGGGATCGTACAGGTTCCACACGTAAAACTAAACAAAAGTCAATATTCGGATTCGAATTTGAGCGCAAGTTTTGATGCCACTTATAAAGACATTGCCCTTAAGAAAGCTTTTACCATGTTGAAAATATTCCATTTGGAATATTCTCAATACAAAGTGGGTGTACCCTCGTGACCGGCTACTTTGATACTACCATTAAAGACATTGCTCATAGGGAAGCTCTTACCATATACTTGGAATATTCTCGCTAAGTAGATGCACCACAGGGCACTACCTCTCTGGGTAACATCAAATATACTACCCCTCCCCCTCCGGGTAAAATCAAACGTTCCCTTGTGATTCAAATATTCCTTGTGATAGGTAACATGAAAGAATGTAAAAGGCATTACAAGAAGTTACAGCCTCGTAACATGGACTTGGCATGCGGAGTACAACAATCTTGACATGATTTAACTCCTCAGGAAGTTGCCTCTGTGTATATGTGCATTTTCATTACAAATTACGAGTTCGGAAAAAAAACATATTTGACATCTATAAAAGACTATAGATAAAAAAAATCACTTTAAGTGATGATAAAAAACTATACCGACAAACTAATTGAGTTCAAATCTTAACACATCATTCTCTAAACAAACTTCAGATGCTCTTTTGTTTGAATCCCTTTCAAGATCAATCCCTCTGCTACTTTCTGATACCGAAGAACTCTCAAGCTTCCTTCGTTTACTTTCTCTCTTGGATGGATCGGATTTCTTATCTATTATCGATAACAATGTCCGGAGATGTCCAGACCGCAAGCTATCTTGTCCATCCGATGCATATCTGGTCGAGGCAACACGTCGAAATTTGCTAATAATCCGACATAAATATATCAGAAGAGCGATGAAGCAAGCCATCCCACATAGAAGATATAGACCCACGAAGCTGCTTAAGTGGAGGCGATCTGACTCGAGCTCAGTATTATCTGAACTGCAGGCGCTTTTTGTCAACCACTTGTCATGGATTCGTTGGAGTTCTCCATTCTCTGATAGAGTTAATATAGCAGTTGACAAGTCAATGGACAAAGGAGAATCCCGCGGAAACGCCTGAAAAAAGATGCAGGAAAGGAGCATGAAACTCCGGCAAAATCTCAAATTGATGAAGGGCCTCCGCCTCAGATTCTAAGTCATAAGATACAACTATCGAATGCCAAAAACTTTTAACGTGTATTCACCATAATTACAGTTTCAAGCCATGTTTAAAATCTATTCATAGGATTTGCCACATAATATGATAAATACATCATAAGAAAAATGCGTACATATTATATAAAAAATCTTGGATGTCATGTAACAAAGGTTTGAAATTCTGCAACTTAAACCAAGTAGTTTTCTTTTCAAATCCATTCTCTGGAGACAGCTGCCCCTTTATGAGCACCAATATTTAGTCATATGAGTTAATGAATACATATTGCAAGGTAAGAAACTGCCATTAACTAGACGAGAAACGACACTCACATTTATGATTATGCGAAGAACTTAAAATGATGACAGCAAAAATGACGCCACTTACAAAACCCCAGCCGCTTTTGGTGAACTCTTGACCGACAATTCTGAATTTGCACTGGGTTGACAAGAAAAGCTCTATATATGGACGCTCATCAACAACTGCAGAAACACCCCCATTTCGTGGACCCTGTTGAAGTGCTTTGGCATAATCTTCCGGTGATCCAAGAGCCTTGAGCCTCGACTTGGGTATACCGATACCTTCAGTCAGATAATGTTCAGCAAAAGAACCTATCTGGTATCCAATTGGTTCATCACCATCTTTCAAACTCTCAATCCCTTTTATCGGAGAATAGAGTTGTTGTACCGTCAGAATAGAGGTTAAACTTGCAGTGTAACTAGAGTTGATTATCAGAACCACAAAGAGCCATATTATAAGTATTGCACGACCAAGAGTACTCACGGTAGTCTCTCCTGCATAAAAGACCGAACCAAGAATTTAACAGATGATATTCATAAGTCCACCATCATTCAAATGTAAAGAGTTGAGATATGACAAACTGGACTTCACTCACTGTGTGCAAAGAAAAGCGTTGAGAGACTAAACCTGCAGGACAAGCAAACAAAAAGGTGTCAAAGGCTTGCCAACAGCCTTTTCTTAACAAACCTTGAATTAGGATAAATGATCACCAATCAGTAATTTGACTCCGGTTGAACACTAGGGTCCTTGAGAAAAAGTCTTAATGTTCTTTCAAATTCATGAGCCACCCTAAATAAGTTTTCTAAAAAGTAATACTATTTTTACCAATATCAGAAACACTACTATACAACTAAAAATCGACCGCCTAGAGCGTCCGGGATTGTTTGAGATGATGTCAAATAAAGGAGTCGCCGTTGAGTACAATTCTGCTGCAAGGACGCTATTCCAGGCAGTGATTTGTGACTTTGTAAAAAAAAAAAAATTGACTTCGTAAATCCTGAAAAACACAGTGGTTCAGAAGCAATGACTACCAGCAAGTAACTCTGGACAATCTTTCTGTCACTTGAAAACGTCACATGAATTCTTTCAGAAGTAAATGATAACCCTAACTAGTTAAACAAACTATTCTGCCAACATGAGAATGTTATTCGGACCATATTGGGAAATATTCAGAAAAAATTCTCACTAACGATGTTACCTGACGATAGACATTCCATAACTAGGAGTTTCACCACTTTTTACTCCAAGAGTTCTTGTCTAGGATCAGGACAAATTCAAATACGAAGAAAGTAAACATAAAGCAAAACCACCAGTTATCATCACAAAGTTCTGTTTGCTAAGCTCACCATAGAATGGTTATTAGTTGTTTCTTTGGTGGTCCACGGAATTCGTCATTGGTCCGATGTTCCAAAATCCAAACAACTATCCCAATGAAAATAAAAAAAGCAGCAGTAACTCCCCACATTTGACGTGAAAATGGTCTTAGGAAAGCCCAAGCACCTGTATTCGACTTCCTAACTGGGGTCACCACCACCAGTCCTGATGCTGCGTATGGCTGTGTAAAATCCACAATTTTTGTACGATTTGTCACAATGGCAATGTCACCAATCGCTCCATCAAGGAACTATCACAAGTAACCATGATAATTAGTTGCCACTAATACAAACGGAAAATAAACTTCAGCCACGTATAAAAGCGTAAACAATTTATCATATCCATCACCACGGTTGAAAATCATACTTACTCCAGTAGAGATTAGTTGCACTAGGTGATTATAACTCGGATTTTCATGGCCATTACCATAGGGGATTAACCGATGAGGAACTGCATACGGAAGCAAATTTACAGCAGCCGTGAATACATCGATGCAGAATCCTTTAAAAGTATCAGTGCCCGGCACTTGTGACACGAATTCTCGAAAACTGACTCTTTTGGGTACCCCAATCCTCAGTTGCTTCCCATTACTTGGAAAAACCCAGCCACGAGGTGCTTTTGACGATTCTCCAGGCCAAATAACACTAAGTAATTGTTGGTTTGCACTCGAGCGATTTGGTGGCCGTGAATATAGATTCTCAGGAGCCACAGTCGACAGCCCAGAATAGTTCGACCAATAACCAATCCGATGGAGACCTGTTCCAATTATGTTTATTATTTCATAGGCAGGAAAAACAAGAGATCTGTCGGAATTAAACTTGATGGGCCCTGTCAGACCAACAATATCACTCCGCAAAATGTTTTTTATCAAGAGTGGACCTCCATCAAAAATCGACATTGCTTCCAGGTGAAATTCACTTCCTTGTAAAGGATGCAACTTGGAATCATTAGAAAACGAAATAACCCCACCCTCATTAAAAAACGAATCGATAGCCTGAGCAAGTAACCAGACTGTATCATAAGCATAGAGTGCATAGGTGGTTAGGCCTAAAGAACCACCAGTCAGTTTGTTCCATCTCGCTAAAAACGATTTCTTTTTTTCTGAATCAGTAGTGTATTGACGCAAAGCAAGTACTCCTTGCAAATTATCAATCATCGTTCCTAAACGAGGGGAAGCCAACACCGATGCAAGCCAATCTGTAGCTATCCAGACATAGCCACTATCCATCATCCCGAGATATTTTGCCACAGAAAAAACCATAGATCCTGCTGCAGGATAAGTATGCATAACAATGACTCGAGACTCCATAAGGGCAACTTTGACAAGAATATCCATGATGTCACTTCGACTGACATCTCCTGGGGGAATCCCTGCTTTATGGGAAACACGACAACGCCTGGCTGCAAGTGCATCATCTAATGCATCCAACCCGTTTCTCCCATAATCATCATCAACAAAAATAACAATTACTTCCTTCCAACCGTAATGATTAACAATTTCAGCAACTGCAGTCATCTGATGCACGTCACTTAGTGTTGTCCTAATAAAGTAAGGAAACTGAAGAGAAGAGAGAGTAGGGTCCGTCGCTGCAAATGATAAAAAAGGAGTCTGGAGCTCATTTGCAACATGCAGTACCATATGGGCAACTACGGAAGATTGGGGACCTATGACTGCAACAGCATCGGTCTCCATAAATTTCAAAGCTGCAAAGAAACACAATCAGTCAGTCTATCCACGGAAAACATATCTACAATGTGGGCTTGCAAGCCCATTTAAAATCTTGGTTAGAAGTTCGCATATGACATAATGATGACAACACCTAATTTCCACTCAATGTTTAGAAAACTGGGATTGAAAATAAATATAATTTTTTGAAAATTTAAGATCAACGTCTGTTTATTTCTTTCCTTATTCAGTCCTGTTTGATCAAGTCTTTCAAATAATTCTTGGCCATCACCGAGATATGCTCACTGAAAAGTAAAAAGTACACTTATTACAAGCGCTCAGCTCTTAAAGATGAGATTAAAACAGATAGTATGTATGTACGGATGGATGTGACAAAATCATAACCAATGGTGAATATCATTAGCTTGAGTTTTTCGTTCTTGAGACTGAAGAGTGGACACCTCTACCAAAAATCCCTCTCTCGCTTCAGGTCTATTTTAGGTGTACTGCAACAGATGCAATACACAATTCAGAATAAGATTAGCTTCGTCTTCGACATAGTTAACAAGATAAAGTAAAACAAGCAATTGAAAACCTGTCTTTTCTTGCCATTAGTTATAACTTACGACAATAAAAGATTATTCAAGTGTCAAAATTTATTTTTTTACACCTTCAACCAAGCCAAGAAATCCACTGCAATTGGTATTTCTAATATTTACGACAAGTGTGGTCCCTTTTAGGACACTTGAGTTGGCATTCACATCCTTGACAGCTTCTTCAATAGCAATCTTGGCAGCTCTCCCAATTATAGAATCAAGAGTGAAAATTGCTCCAACATTCACGACCTTTGGTCTTGAAGAAGCATTTGCACTTAGACCATTTGATGTCACTCCTAAAGAGAGCAACCATGTAAGAAGAATCCAAATGACGCTCATTCCAGATGCACGCGGACAATTAAAACTGCAAGCCAAATAATCATCCACCAATTCAGAACCTCATAACAATTAGTGGCGGGCCAAAATTTTGGACTGTACAACTGGGTTGTACAAGGAAGCTATTTAATAAATTTTGGGCATGAAAATTGAAACATATTTTTAGGGAAAACAAATTGTACCTAAACTTTGAAATTATATGCGATTGACGACCACCCTCGAAAACAACCATTCTCCAAATGCTGATTCATCGAGTAGGAGAATTTGACATCGAACCTCCACACAAGAAACAGCCACGAGCTCCCTAGTCGACACAGGTTAAACATAAAATCTCGATTATGCACATAAAAGCTACAAAACATAAAAGAAGTCCTTCATTTTCCCACTAATTTACGACATAAAAGAGTCCTACTCCACAGCATAAAAGAAAAGAGAAATCAAAGCAAGAAGTAAAAGTACAAACATTAAAAGCTAACAAAAATGAAATATTAATGAAACCTTCAGAAGCTCAAGATGGTAATAGTAGCAGCTTGAGATGCTCCCAAATATTCCGTACGCGAGTTCATGTGTGATTCAGAAGTATTTATCAGCAGAAGCAAACCATTCAGAGCAAGCCAACCTATTTGAGCACAGTCCGGAAATTTCTTGAAAAAAAATAAAAATAAAAATATCGACCGCACAGACATAAGAATCACGTGTGTCAAGCGGGAAATGTTAAAAAAATGACCAGTGAAATCAAAGAAAACAGAAGAATTGAGGTCATCTCTAATCCCTAAAATATTCTTTTATCTTCATTTAAAACAATTATTTAACAAATAATTAAATGTTTAATTTATCTATATTAAATATTAACTATATAAATCAATAAATACTAAATTAAAATATTTATTTTATTATTATTATTAATTATTTTATTTTACTAAATATAGTGTAAATATATAAAAATTAATTAAATAATTAATGTAAAATAATAAAATTAATTATAAATTACTTTTATCATACAAACTTATTTTTTTAAAATATTAACATACATTTTAACATAAATCGCCAAAAAAAAAAGGTCTTTAACACCGAGCTACAGTGGTGCACTAAAAATGGTGCAATACTGTACAATAGCTCAGTTTTAACGTGAAGTTCAACGCTTGATTGGAGGTCTTCTCTGCGCTATTTTAAAGTAAAATAGCAAGATAGCGCTCCCGTTGGAGTTGCCCTAACGGGGCAGTCACGAAACCATAAGTTTTATTGATAATGGATTGGAATTATTATTTTTTTGTGGTGGAAAGAACAAGCAAAAAGTCACTCATACATATACTCGTCATTTTTTCTTTAATGGATTATTTTGAACCGCCCACGACAATTATGAGGTTGACCTTTTTCTCTTTATTCCTACACAGAACGACTGAATTATGTAATTTTCGAGTAAACAATATTAAATCGCTATAAAAAAAAAATTTAAAGAATAATCTAAAATATATAAATTTAACCATTCTTATTTTATTATTATTAGTATTATTGAGTCGCCCAAGTTGTGAAGTGTGCGAGTGCTAGGTGAAAGGAGTTGAATGATGTAATTTAGTGAAGAAAAGAATAAAGTAATTTTAAATTTGGAGTTTTGGAATATTTAAAGGACAAGTGATTTGGGTTATACACCAATTAGGAATCTGTGAAATTGATTAATATTCTAACCTTTTCAGCTTCTGTTAGGATACTAATCTTCAGAACTGATCAACGAGGGAGAAAAGAATCAGAATCATTGCTGAAAATCAGTACTTCGTTCCAATGGTTGTGATTTCCTTTTTTACTGCACTTGCTAGCTATCACAACTAACATGCTAACTACTCTATTTCATTCCTTCCAGTTACAAACCAACTTTCTATTATTTAGCTAACAAGCAACCACTAACAACATACTAATTCTGAATACAAATTGGTTATCACTTATGGTTCTGTATATTTAAATAGACGAATTTAATCAGATTACAGTCATGCAAAATAAATTATATTGAAATAGTAAAATTACAGCAACAGTTTTTATATATAGTGTTCAAAGTCTTCGCAACATGAAACTGGAACTGATTCTGGACGAGGCCATAACAAGCTGTGTGCCTGTAAACTCAAATTTGCCCGCCTAAGCTTCTGATTTCCTGGACAAGTGAGTTCTAAGGTACAACACTCAATCACCTCTGCTCGGACTGAAGCATAATTTCGAGCAGACTCTTTCGAACTGTTGTAGTGTGTAATACTTGTAAGTAATCCAACAAGCATACAACGCAGCGAAATTTAAAAATTTGGATTACTAAAACCGCGGATCTATACAAAGGGTTCATATCGGAATAGAGATAATAAGAGTATCACCCTTGTAGCGTGTTTGAAGCAGATACGATGCCAAATCCGTGAGTCACGAGCAACACCTCCAAGGTATTGCCTCTACGGTATCCACACGATCAAATCGAACAAGGGACGTTCAAGAACAAGTTGCTAGACTTATTCTTGAACCAAAACTGAACTCCCGGTTCAAAACCGATCAACGACGACCAAACAAAAGCCAAAATCCCACTCGATCGGCGGCGGCGGCGGTGATGGTGGTTTTGTGGCGGCCGAGAGATTAAAGTGTGAGTTAGGTTTTATGATATGAAAGCTTAATTAATCATTAACCTTGCTATCAAATTATATATTAGGATTTAATTAAGGTTCAAGACTTTCTTAAAGCCTCATGGGCCCAAACCCATGATTTAATTAAATCCTTATAATCATTTAATTAAGACTCTTCTTAATTAATTAATTCATCCAATGAATTTAATTTCCCTTATCGATTTAATCTTTTGTGCGACCCGATAGGATCTTGTAATGTTGGCAGTGACATAAAATCTCATTTTACGTCACAACAATGAGCGGTACCTAGCAACACATCAAGGCTACCCAAATTACAAGAATGTCTTTGACTCGACATAACCTTAGAACTTGTGATAATATTAACCATGTAACTTAATCCCTTTGTCCATGTGTTTAGATTGAACAGGAGTCATGGAATAGTCATACTCGTATATTCAATTTCTATTTCTTGATCCCCAAGTAGAACTAGAATAAACGAATAAGCTTGATATCACATATCGACTCATTCGAGCACGGCCATGCATTTTAGTCTTACTTGATCAAGGGCCCAAACACTTCTCCTGTTATATAGGAGGGACAAATCCTATCTTGATCAATCAACATCCCTCTACATAATTCGTAGTGTATCCAATAGCTGCCTTTATAGTTTACCCTTTTACAGGCAACGTTTGACAATATCAAGATACATAACTCCTTATGTTGGGATCTCTGATGATCTCAAGTCGTAAGGATTACTTACATTATTATCACTATGAGAATTGCTTATGACACTCATATAACTATCCATGTAGCATTCTCATGGTGGGTCTGTCCAGTACATTGTTCTCTAACATGTACCCATGTGTTGATTTGATATCTCATATCCATGAACAATTCATCAATCAAAACATAATAGTCTCAATGTATTATCATTATCCTTATTTATGATAATACTTGACTATGGACAATCTTAAAGAATAATACAATATTATTCTAAGGACATTAACTTATATGTCAATTCATATTGCACAGATATTCGAATAATATATAATAATGATTTGCCATTCATAAAATCATAATACATTGTATGTCATAAACAATCATCTAATGACTTGTCTTAGGGCATATCCCAACAAATCTCCCACTTGCACTAAGACCAATCAGCCATATACTTAATGCCTAAAGATCTAGTATAACGATCATGCTTCTGCTGTGACAGTGGCTTCGTCAATGGGTCAGATACATTATCATCTGTCGGTACTTTGCATATTTTAACATCTCCCCTTTCAATGATTTCTCGAATGAAATGAAAGCGCCGAAGTATGTGCTTGGATCTTTGGTGAGATCTAGGTTCCTTAGCCAATGCGATCGCTCCATTGTTGTCACAATAGAGTTCTATCGGATCCTTAATGCTAGGCACCACTCCAAGTTCAGAAATGAACTTCCTGATCCAAAAAGCTTCCTTTGCTGCATCTGAGGCAGCAATGTACTCAGCTTCCGTTGTAGAATTGGCTACTGTCTCTTGCTTTGAACTCTTCCAGCTCACAGCACCTCCATTTAGGCAATACACATATCCTGATTGCGATCGAAAATCATCTTTATTGGTTTGGAAACTTGCATCAGTGTAACCAATTACATTGAGCTCTTCATCACCTCCATAAATCAAGAATGTATCCATAGTTCTTCTCAAGTACTTCAGGATATTCTTGACTGCAATCCAGTGACTTTCACCTGGATCAACTTGATATCTGCTCGTCATGCTCAAAGCATACGAGACATCGGGACGAGTACATATCACGGCATACATGATAGATCCAATAGCTGACGCATATGGAATCTTACTCATGCGTTGTCTCTCATCTGGTGTTGAAGGACACTGATCCTTCGAGAGATGTATTCCATGTGTCATAGGCACGAATCCTTTCTTAGATTCTTGCATGCTAAACCGTTTTAGCACTTTGTCTATGTATGTACTTTGACTTAGGCCAAGTAATCTTCTCGATCTATCTCTATAGATCTTGATTCCTAATACATAGGTGGCTTCACCCAAGTCTTTCATAGAAAAGCAATTCCCTAGCCAAATCTTTACAGATTGTAAGGCAGAGATATCATTCCCAATTAGAAGTATGTCATCTACATACAATATTAGGAAGATAATTATGCTCCCACTGACCTTCTTGTAGACACAAGGTTCATCTAAGTTTTTGATGAAACCAAACTCTTTGACTTCATCATCTAAACGAAGATTCCAACTCCGAGAAGCTTGCTTCAATCCATAAATGGATCGTTGTAGCTTGCATATCTTTCCAGCATCCTTTGGATCGACAAAACCCTCGGGCTGTGTCATGTACACATCCTCAAGCAGATTTCCATTAAGGAAAGCTATTTTGACATCCATCTGCCAGATTTCATAATCATGAAATGCAGCTATTGCAAGTAAGATCATTATGGATTTAACCATGGCAACTGGTGAAAAAGTTTCATCATAGTCAATACCATGAATTTGTTTGAAATCTTTAGCTACCAGTCGACCTTTATAGGTTTGTACATTACCATCCATGTCGGTCTTCTTCTTGAAAATCCATTTTCACCCTATGGGTCTCACCCCTTCAGGCGGGTCAACCAAAGTCCATAGTTGGTTTGCATACATGGATTCCATCTCAGATTTCATGGCCTCTTGCCATTTCTCAGAATCAGTGTCCATTATAGCTTGTTGATAAGATGACGGCTCATCCTCATCAATAAGTAGTAAGTCACCTTGTTGAGTCACAAGAAATCCATATCTCTGTGGCTCCCGGTGTTCTCTTACAGACCTACGCTGTGCTTGTGTCTCTTGAGCAGGCACTTTATCCACAACAGCTTGTGGTGTCTGCTCTGTTTCCATCTCAATAACATGTTCAATGTTTTCTTGTGGTTGAACTTCACTAAGTTCTATTTGTCTCCCACTGGTTTTTCTAGAAATAAATTCTCTTTCAAGAAAGACACCAGTCCGAGCAACAACCACTTTGTTCTCGGTGGGATAATAGAAATAGTATCCTTTCGTTTCCTTAGGATACCACACAAATAAACACTTATCAGATTTGAGTCCAAGTTTGTTAGAGACGTGGCGTCTCACGAAAGCCTCACAACCCCAAATCTTCATAAAAGACATACTAGGACGTTTCCCAGTCCATGTCTCATATGATGTCTTTTCCACTGATTTAGATGGAACACGGTTCAGTATAAATATTGCGTTTCTAAAGCATGTCCCCAAAATGATATCGGAAGATCTGCATGACTCATCATTAATCGAACCATGTCTAACAAAGTTCGATTCCTCCTCTCGGATACACCATTCCATTGTGGAGTATACGGAGGAGTGAGTTGTGGGACTATACCACACTCCTTTAGATAGTCATGAAACTCTTGGCTTAAGTATTCACCTCCTCGATCTGATCGAAGGATTTTGATACTTTTGCCAAGTTGGTTTTGTACTTCATTCTTGAAATCTTTGAACTTTTCAAAGGTTTCGTGCTTATGTTTCATTAGGTACACATACTCACATCCACTGAAGTCATCAGTAAATATAACGAAGTATTGAAAACCACCTCTAGCATGTGTGATTATTGGTCCACATACATCACTATGTATTAGTCCCAATAAAACATTTGCCCTTTCAACATGTCCCTTGAATGGGGCTTTAGTCATCTTTCCCATTAAACAAGACTCGCATGTTTCATATGATTCAAAATCAAATGAATCTAATGATCCATCCTTATGAAGTTTCGATATGCGGTTCTCGTTTATATGGCCCAAGCGACAATGCCAGAGATAAGTTGGATTATAATCGTTATTCTTAATCCTTTTAGTATTAATGTTATAGACAGGCATATCTAGATTTAATATATAAAGACCATTAATCATTTGTGCACTTGCATAAAACATATCATTTGAATAAATAGAACAACAGTTGTCCTTTATCATAAATGAAAATCCACACTTGTCCAAACAAGAAATAGAAATAATGTTTTTGGTAATAGACGGCACAAAATAACAGTCTTTCAAAATCAATGATAAACCAGAAGGCAAAGATAAATGGTAATCTCCTACAGCTAATGCAGCAACTCTTGCTCCATTTCCAACTCGGAGATCAACTTCGCCTTTCGCCAACGTCCTACTCCTTTTGAGATCCTGCACATTTACACAAATGTGAGATCCACATCCAGTATCTAATACCCAAGATGAAGAAGTAGATAAATTGACTTCTATAACAAAAATACCTGAATTTGAAGTCACACTTCCCTTTGTCTTCTTAAGATCTTCCAGATATACTTTGCAGTTCCTTTTCCAATGACCGGTCTCACCGCAATGGAAACAGTTCCCTTCCTTTGCCACTCCTCCCTTTGGCTTTAGTGCAGAAGCATGTGGCTTAGACTTAACAAGGACATTCTTGTTCTTCTTGAAGCTCTTAGCTTTAGTCTTTCATTTGCTCTTATTCACAATAAGAACATTTGTAGGCTTAGACTTCTTGCTATTTGCTTCAAAAGTTCTAAGCATGCCAAGTAACTGTGGTAGAGTCTTTTCAATTTCAATCATATTGTAGTTCAAGACAAATTGACTGAAACTTTCAGGCAACGATTGCAAGATCACGTCAGTGGCCAACTCTTGGTCCAAAGGAAAACCCAGCTTCTCCATATTCTCAATATACCCAATCATCTTGAGTACATGAGTTCCAACTAGACTTCCTTCTACCATTCTACACTGGAACAACGCTTTAGAGACGTCATACCTCTCTTGTCTTGCTTGTTGTTGGTACAGTTGCTTTAGATGCTCGATCATATCGAACGCCTCCATTTCCTCATGTTGCTTCTGAAGATCAGAGTTCATGGTGGCAAGCATAAGGCACCCAACATCAAGTGCGTCATTTTGATGCTTCTTGTAAGCATCTTTATCTGCTTTAGCAGCCGTCAAGGGAGGTTCCTCAGCAGGTAAGGGTTCCTCCAGGACATATTGCTTCTTTTCTTGTTTGAGGACAATCCTCAAATTCCTATACCAGTCTAGGAAATTTGTCCCATTTAGTTTGTCATTCTCAAGGACCGATCGCAATGATAATGTGCTTGTGACGTTGTTAGTTGCCATGGATATCTACAATATAAATATGCAAAATAAGTTTATGATTTTAATAATTTAATATGGTCTTATATTAAATGACACTCCCACTATTTTGTTTAAAATTATCAACCCTCGAAAACTTTAGTGGGCCAAGATCCATATTTCACTTAATCTTGAGTTAGCTTTGGCTAATCGCCCAAGACTCGGTTATTTAGGTAGACAACACTTTGTCAATTACATCACATGTAATTCTTGGATGGTTGGACGAACAACACTTTGTTCAAATTCATCTAATGAATTATTATCCAACCACATGCCTCTAGGTTCCCAATCCTATTGAGATTACGCTAGTTAAGCCGAACCCAATTTTTAAAATAACATGGATATCACTTTTATCCTTTCGCGTCTTACTAAGATTGTCACGGTGCTTTGCTTTGGCAAACCCACACATGTTCAATCGAAGTCTTGACGAGTATTTTTAATTGGAAGGCATCTTAAACTTAATATTATAAGAGAGATTTATTGATCTCATGATTTTATTAATATTGAAAATATGTCCAGTACATATATGAATATATACATATCTACATATATATATATATATATATATATACATATCTACATATATATATATATATATATATATATATATATATATATATATATATATATAAGCATCAATATTAAATAAAACATTAAACATGCATCTCATACATCAACATAATGAAAACGTGACATGGTTATAGCCCCAACTAAAGATTTCTCAAGCCAATGAGAAAATCTAAAAGGTCAACCTAAGGGTAACTTCTGCAAGCACCTCTTTGGCTCCCTTTTGTGAATGGCCTTCTCATCCCGGCACCATGGTCCGTCTTCGTTGATCTCCATCAATGAAATTCTAACTAAACTATATAACAATTACATGATTTAGAGAATTCCTCGAGTTACATTCGAGGGGGAGCATATGGGAGGGAATACATTCAGAAAAATAGAGAAGGCACGACTCGCAGGTCGTATTAAATACAAACATTCACAAATCCTATCTAATAGGTTAAAGGGCTATAACCATGCACCATGCTCAAACAACACATATAACATGCAATAACAATTAATGAATTAAATTCTAAACATTTTAAAATTTAATCCCAATAAAAACTGTAAAATAAATTTTATGAAATTATCGTACGCTCGGGACATCACATGTCACAGAACCTTAGCCCAAAACCACGGCCCACCACGCATGTGACTAGGGTTCGAAACCCTAGTCATATCGACGCCTTCATGGGCCGAAAGTGGCTAAGGGTTCGAAACCCTAGCCTCTAAAACTTGCGGCGGCCGTGAGCCACTTGAACCCTAGTCGAAACTCTAGTCCAAGGGTTCGAACAACCCTAGCTCTCATGTGGAGGAAGCTGCCAACCATCTAATCGAGCCAAAGTTCAAACCCTAGCATTGTTTCGACACTTCCATGCACAATTATTAGCCACAACGGCTAAACCATCTCGAGCCAAGGGTTCGAAAACCCTTGCCCTCATGTGGCAGCCGTGTGTCATTTGTGATGGTGGTGGCCGAAACATCTCATGCTATGGGCTCGGTTTTGCGCCTTCATGTATCGTATACAATAAACTTCAATTATATCAAATATAATTTTATGATAATTACACAAACTCAATTTACTCATATCATATATGATTATATACAGTTTTATTAGCATGCAATACAAATCTAAATATGATTAAACGATTAACCACATAATTCCGATATGAGCTTTGTACACGGCTCTGATACCACTGTAAGTAATCCAACAAGCATACAACGCAGCGGAATTTAAAATTTTGGATTACTAAAACCGCGGATATATACAAAGGGTTCATATCGGAATAAAGATAATAAGAGTCTCACCCTTGTAGCGTGTTTGAAGCAGATACGATGCCAAATCCGTGAGTCACGAGCAACACCTCCAAGGTCTTGCCTCTACGGTATCCACACGATCAAATCGAACAAGGAATGTTCAAGAACAACTTGCTAGACTTATTCTTGAACCAAAACTGAACTCCCGGTTCAAAACCGATCAACGACGACCAAACAAAAGCCAAAACCCCACTCGATCGGCGGCGGCGATGATGGTGGTTTTGTGGCGGCCGAGAGATTAGAGTGTGAGTTAGGTTTTATGATATGAAAGCTTAATTAATCATTAACCTTGCTATCAAATTATATATTAGGATTTAATTAAGGTTCAAGACTTTCTTAAAGCCTCATGGGCCCAAACCCATGATTTAATTAAATCCTTATAATCATTTAATTAAGACTCTTCTTAATTAATTAATTCATCCAATGAATTTAATTTCCCTTATCGATTTAATCTTTTGTGCGACCCGATAAGATCTTGTAATGTTGGCAGTGACATAAAATCTCATTTTACGTCACAAGCAATGAGCGGTATCTAGCAACACATCAATACTCTCAAATATGAATGATTTTTCGGATGCTTAAAGATTGGAGTTAGTGCAGCTTATATAGCTGAACATCAAACCTCCCAAAGATCAAAGTTTTAATGCAGTGTTTAGTGGGTTAGCTGATGAGTCTGAACTTTAATCTGTGATTTAAGTCTCATAATTAAATCAGATTAACTCGAATTAAGTCTCACACTTACGCAAAGGTCGGAATTATGAAAAGACAATTCTTCCCAGAAACTCGAGTAGTAAAAAGATAGGGCTGCTTTCGCAGCAACGACACGCGCGGGGAGCCGAGCGGAGCCAACAGATGTACGGTGCGCGAGGTGCACCCATCTTTTCCACTTATCTACTCTCTCTTGATTTGTTTCTCAATATAAACAAAAATAAATTGTTCCAAAATCTCATTGTGGGATTCTTAGCCAATTCAATTCACTTACCAATTAAACCTAAAAATGGGATTGGGCTTAACTCAACCTTAATCTCACCTACAATCCCCCACACTAATGGTGAAAATTACACAACGCACCAAGATGCTGATTTAAGAGTACTTCGAGAATTCACTGTATCAGGATATGTGGTGTTTAACATTGAACCTTCCTTAGTGACGTATCATCGGATATACTTGTCAACCAATGGACGCGATGCCTTGAACTGTTCGACGTTTTATGTATACCAAGCAAAAATACTCACGCAGCTTTATCTCCATACTATTATTGATTCTTTCGTTGTTGTCCATTTTGACCCTGGACTGCCTTGGATGTTTCATCGAATTCTTTAGAGATTTAGCCCTCAGGTTATCTCATAGAAGCGGCCCTTCACATTCGATATAGGCGATTTCTATTTAACAGGAGAAGTGTTTGGGCCCTTGATCAAGTGAGACTAAAATGAATGGCCATGATCGAATGAGTCGATATGTGATATCGAATTTATTCGTTTATTTTAGTCTACTTGGGGATTAAGAAATATAAGATTGAACTATACGAGTATGACTTATTCCATGACTCACGTTTAATCTAAACACATAGAACAAAGGGATTAAGTTGCATGGTGAATATTATCGCATGCCATAGGTAATGTCGAGTCAATTACATTCTTGTAACTTGGGTAGTCTTGATGTGTTGCTAGATACCGCTCATTGCTTGTGACATAAAATTAGATTTTATGTCACTGCCAACGTTGCAAGATCCTAATGGGTCGCACAAAAGATTAAATCGATAAATGGAGATAAAGTTCATTGGATGAATTAATTAGGAAGAGTCATAATCATAAAATAATATATATATTATTATTATGGGCCGATCATATATATGAAGATATATATTTGAATATGCAAAATATATATACAGATACATATTTATTGTGCTTAAGCGGTTTTTTGAAAACCCTATATTCCGATATGAGTCGCCTCTTATTTATATATATATATACACATGCATATTAGGTTACTAAGTTAGACGTTAATTTAGAATTAACTAAAAGCTTAACCTACAATCCATTCAAAGAAAAAGGCACAGCCTTAACCTCTCTTCGAAGGTCTCCTCCCTTTTCATACCAGTTGAATTATCAAGTCTAGCAACTTGATAGTTTCAACATACCTTCATCGATTTGATCGTGTGGATACCGTAGAGGCAAAGCTGTAAAGTTTTGCTAGACGACTCGTGGAACTCGTGAACGTTTTCTGCATCAAACACGCTACAAAGGCATAACTCTCGACACCAGATATGATAACTTCGTCTAGGTCCTCGGTGGGAATCCGATTTTTTTTATTCCGCTGTGTTGTATGCTAGTTGGATTCCTAACACACATAACATAGCATACATTATGCTACCAACAATAGAAACATAAGATATCAATGTAATCTTTTTTCTCTCCTCATCAATTTAGGACTCATTGACCTCGAGAAATGAATACTATGACATACTGAAAGGTAACACCGGTTCGACTATTCCATGATAAACCCTTTTAGCACAGTGTTTATGTACTTAGATTGAGATAACCCAAACATCATATTAGATCTATCCCTATAGATCTTTATTCCTAGCATGTAAGATGATTCTCTCAAATCTTTCATTGAGAAATTATTCGATAACCATGCTTTTAATCGATTAATCCAATATCATTCACAATTAGTAGAATATCATCGACTTACAGCACCACAAATGTAACCGCGCTCCCACTAACCTTTTTGCATACACATATCACTTTCGGATTTTTAACAAAACCAATACATTATCAAAACGAAAGTTATAATTTCGGAACGTCTTCTTAGGCCCATAAATGAACCTCTGAGTTTGTAAACATTTTGCTCACTCCCAATGGTTGTGAAGCACTATGATTGCCACATATAAATGTCTCAAAGTCCATCTATTATATCTCATAGTCATAATATGAAGATATAGCTAATAAAATTCAAATAGACGTTAGCATCACAACCGGTGAAAAGTTTCTCACAGACAACTATTTGCCTATGAGAATATCATTTTCCCACCAGACAAGCTTTGAAGGTCGCTACCTTCCCAAGCTTTCACTTGTAGATCATTTGCAGCCAATGTGAACAATTCCCAAAGAGGATCTACTAAGGTCTATCTCTTATTAGAGTACATGGAGTCCATCTCAGATATAATGGCATCTTGCCAATGTCCCGAATCGATGTCCAGCATGTCTCCTTCAAAGTCCTAAGATCACATCCATGGTCAAAATCATTTTGACTACTTTGTAGGAGTAAATTCAATCAACCGGGAGTTCCTGAAACATTTCCAGATCTCCTTAGTGTGTGTACTTCAAAGGTTCTGGTTGACTCAATTAATTTCATCGTTTCCACATTTTCAATGGTTTGTGGTTCTTGAACCCTTTCAAGTTATATTATCTTGTCATTCATTTATAATAGAAACCGTTTCTCTAGAAAGATTGCATATGTGGAAATAAACACTTTGTCTCCAATATATAATATAAATGCCCACAAAATAGCCTAAGATGGATCATCTATCCAACTAATCTCCCACTGACTGCTTTACATAAGCATCATAATCTCAAATATATATTTGGATTGTTTTCAATCTATATCGTATACGGAATTTTGATTGCTGCATTGGTATGAATTATGTTCAACTTATGAATTATGTTCAACAAATATATAACTTTAGAGAGTTACTGGGAGAGAATCGCACTCTTTAAGATAACTCGACATAATCTTGCAGTAACATTTACTACTCCACATACGTTCATGTGAATTAAATTCAATGGACCTTCAGTTCATGCTAAAGATATGTGGGGTTTAAGCTATCATCCTTTTATATTCTCTGAACATAATCATAGTAATCGTTCATAACTTCATTAGATTCAATAAAACGTTCATTCTTAAAAATACTGCAAATCGCATTCTCAAATTTAAAAGAATGTTATTATCTATCAGGAACAATGTTTCATTAAATATTGAATAAATAACCAATCGTTCAAAACTAGTTCCAAACCAGTTTAACATTTTATATTAAATAAATGTTTCAAACAGCCTTTGCAACATCGCTTTGTCCATAAATATTTTTTTTATCCAATTTCAAACAATTGCCTCTTTATAACGCAACAATCAGGAAGATAATCGAAGATACCAATTCCAAATGAAACTTCTAAAAAAGAAAAATCGATTCAAAAAGTTTTTTTTTCGGCTAACAAAATTGACTCAAAAAATGAAGACTCAAAAGTGAGCAATTCACAAGAAGAGATGCGAATTGAACTCAAAGAGATCACAAATGTTAGGATAAAGCGAGTTCGAGCTAATTTCCAGAATTGAACAGCGAGGGAGAAAAGAATCAGAATCAGAAAAGGAATTTTATGATGAACTTCAGTATCTCATTCCAATGGTTGTGGTTCCCTTTTTATACTACTTCACTTGTTAGCTATCACGACTAACATGTAACCTACTCTCTTCTATTCCTTCCACTTACAAACTAATATTTAGCTGACAAACAACCACTATCGACATACTAATTTTGAATGCAAACTGGGTTACACACTACGTAATGCTCCAATCTTTTCGGTGTACTCTTCCTTCTTTGTTGCATAGTTGTATTAGCTTCCCCCCTTATTTCTTGTCAGTTTACACAATGATAATTATTTTGTCTACCTTCTATTTTGCATCAGTGGATAAAATTTTCTATTTCGTACCAAGAGATTATTCAAGAGATTATTAATTTCAACCAAAAAATGTAACATTTTTAGTGCATTTTTACCTTGTGTGCATGGGAAGCATGGATATATCTTATAACAAGCAAAGTCGGGTTTTTCCTTTGCAGAAATTTTTTAAATCGACGTATAAATTTTTTTTTTACTATGTGATAATTTTTTTAAAAAACAATAAAAATTCTATAATTTGGCCACTAAAAAATATTATTTAATTTTTTGTCCACGTGATTTAAATTTTTTGGCTATATTTATATCACCCAAAGGGGTGTAAGGTGTTAATTTTATATTTCAGTGGTCTGTATCACCGATTTATGTTTGTACCAAGCGATTTGTTTTTACAAACAGATATGATGGATTTATTTCAATGATTTAATTTGTAAAAATCTAACATATAATCCATTGATTTGCAGATATAAAATAAAAAAGGGATTTCGATTTTATGGAATGATCCAATAAAGTATATGGATAAATAAATTCTTTGTCTCATCTCTCAATTCCTAAAATATAGGTTTGGGTTGATACTTTTTTATTTCTTAAAACCATATTTGAAGCATCACAATTTTTGTCGCTCAAATCTATTAGGTAGCCTTATAAATTTTTTTTTTTACAAAGTGAGATGAAAACGAATCGAACGTGTTCACGAACTTTTCGAGCCGGCTCGATAAATATTTGATTCGAATTCGAGCCGAACTCGAACATGTTCGAACATTTTTTCGAGCCGAACTCGAGCCCAAATTACTTTGTTCGATAGTTCGCGAGCCGCTCGCGTACTTTAATAATTTATTAATATAATATAATTATATATTAAATAAATATATTTCGAACCTTTTGGTATTTATTTTCGAGCAATAATTCGGATAGCTTGCAAACATGTTCGAACCTTTTCGAGCCGAACTCGAACTCTAATTCGAGCCGAACTCGAACCAAATTTTTGAAACTATTCGAACTTCGAATCGAACTCGAGCTCGAATATAACTATTTCGAGCCGAATTAGAACCTTAAATTTTTCTGCATATTCGACTCGATTCGATTCGTTTCCACTCCTAACCAACCAACACACATAATTTTTTATTAATTATGGTTCCATTTTTTATGTATGTTGATCCATAGATCAGGGCTGATGCAGAATTTCCCTGACGAATGGGGTGGAATAAGGATTAGGGGTTGACTAGACAAAGAACATCGACATACGTTTTTAGCCCAACAAATTTGACCTGTGTCCTACGTACAAAATACAACGGCGAGGTCACTTACAGATTCCATCCCGTCTACCGCATTGCTGTAACCAATGCAAACCCACCACGTTTCCCCACGCATCAAAGATTTACCTGTAATCACCGGTTACCAATTGAATTAAATAAAAAACAATTCCGCACCTGTATTCATTTTTCATCTCTTATTATCATTTTCTTCGATCTCTCACACAATCTCCTCTGCGGTATTTTTACATTAAAGGGATTTCTTCGGAAAGCATTTGTAGTTTTTTTTTTTGGTATTTCCGTCTATTTACCATTTTTGATAAAGGGTTTGATGTTGTTGATTTAAGTTTGAATTTATTTTTCATGGGATTTTGATCCGTTGGTCGCTGAAGTTAGTTTCGATCGAATTATCCTAGATTACCTTATTTTTCCATTTTCTGGGCAGTGTATTTCATTTACTAATAGTATAGATTTTGATCTTAAGGTTAGGTTGATTTTGTAGGTTTCGTCTGTAATTTGGTTGGGTTTCGTGGCGTTGAGGGGTAGAATAATTCGGAGATTGCTTTGAAGGAATTTAGGTGAGGTTATTGATTTTTATCTCTTAAAAGAAGGATAATATAGGTTGATCTGTTTGTGTTATTGGGTTTTCGGAATTGATCCTGGGGACAAATCTATTGATTTTGTTATTAAAGGGGGATCTATTGAGTTCTTGATCTTGTGAAAGAGGCGTAAGTTGATGTTTTGACAAGAAAAATGGCCGAGGATACTTATTTTACACCTCCTCTAACTAATGAGAAAGGTTGTTATAGTGAGGATAATTATAAAGTTTCAGTTTTGAAAGAGGAAATATCTGAAAACACCGAGGAATCGAAGCAGACAATTAATGGGAAACCACCACGGCATCTTTCTGTTGTACGGCATTCTATCAGCACCACTACATTGGTGTCACCTACTGAATTTGTGAGTGAATTCTTTTAGCGACGTAATGCTTCACTTACATCTAGCTTATGTTGCTATTTGGTAATTCCATGAATTTCATTTCTTATTGGAAATAGTTTATCTAGTTTATCAATGGTAGTAAAATGTATTTGATTCATCATTCATTATATTTACACTTATTAGAGTGGAAGTTATTAGAGTGGAAGTTGAGTTATTTACTCGTGGATCTGTTAACGCATACCAAGTTAGTATATGTTCTTTGGATTCTGGTTACCAAAAGTTGTTATGGTTGATGGATATGGTGGATATCTATGATAACCTGCTTTTGGATGTGATAATGTTTTTTTGATATCTTTCATTTATGATTACTCCCATCCCATATTTTGCCGTATTCTTTCCCTTTTGTTTCTAGTAAAGCTGCCATTGTGGACAAGGATGTTTTAGATTAGATGCAAAGAATTTTACATATTAAGTGATGCATGAACACACAAAAATCGGGTGCTTGAAGGGAAATAAGAAGTGTCTTTATTATGAGGAACCTCGACTTTACCATCAACCTATCAATTCCATTAGAAAGATGATCTGAAGCTAATACATACCTTATGTGGCATACTTTGATAGCTAATGTTTGATACGTTACTGATAGGCTTATGCCATCTACTTTTATTTTCAAGGATTTTGACCTTGGAATGTCCGGAATCAAGTCACCATCAGATATAAATTCAAGCTTTCAACCCATCTTCCGGTCTGGAAGCTGTGCTGAGAAAGGACCGAAGCAGTACATGGAGGATGAACATATGTGCATAGACAACTTGACTGACCATTTAAATGAAATTGCAGGTTCCCCATCGTTTGGAGCTTTCTACGGGGTATGTGTTGATGAAAATACTTGAAAAAAAATAAAATTGAATTGTAAAGAATTGAATTGTGGGTTCCTTTTTCCACCATGTTATCTTTGCTTTCACGTTCTGTGTGTTTATTGAGTCACACTACTCTGTGTGAGCAGGTGTTTGATGGGCATGGAGGTACAGATGCAGCATCATTTGTCAAGAATAACATTCTTAAGTTCATAATTGAGGATTCCTTTTTCCCAGTTTGTTTGGAAAAAGCAATCAAGAGTGCATTTCTTAAGTCTGACTATGCATTTGCTGATGATAGTTCTCTCGATATATCCTCTGGTACAACCGCATTGACTGCATTCATATCGGAAAAGTAAGAGAAGTTTTTCTTCTTTTTCACATGTCATCAGTATTCCCTCAACGGGGGTTGATAGGGAGTTTGTCATCACCAGTTACCAGTAATCTTCTTTTAATCGTTGTTAATATCATGTCTATAAATTAATGAAAGATTTCAGTTACTGTATGGCGGTACTTATATGTCACCAGGGAAGTATGCGTCTTAAAAAATGTTGATTCTAATGGTTGTGGATTTTTCACACCTCTATATTTAGTATCCACAATCAGTAGAAAGGTGAACAATTGTGTCTATGAACACTATTGTAGGAAGTTCACACCCTGTTAAGTACATGACAGTATTTCATGGTAAACGTTTTTGAAGGTTTCTGCCAGGGAGGCTAACGAACTTCATCTAATGCTAGTTTGATAAGGATTTAGGATTTGAATCACGTGTAAACATGATTTCTACTCTCTGCAGAACATTGGTAGTCGCCAATGCTGGAGACTGTCGAGCTGTGCTGGGGAAACGAGGCAAAGCAATCGAAATGTCCAAAGATCATAAGCCAAATTACACATCTGAGAGACTCAGAATCGAAAAACTTGGAGGAGCCATATATGATGGCTACCTAAACGGCCAACTATCTGTATCACGAGCACTTGGTGACTGGCACATGAAGGGACTAAAAGGATCCGCGTGCCCTTTAAGTGCCTGCCCAGAGTTGCAGGCGACTGTCTTGACAGAAGATGATGAGTTCTTAATCATGGGATGTGACGGCCTATGGGATGTTATGAGCAGCCAATGTGCCATCACAATGGCTAGGAAAGCGTTGATGCTGCATAATGATCCTGAAAGATGCTCGAGAGAGCTAGTTAGGGAAGCGTTAAAACGCAATACTTGTGATAACTTAACAGTTATAGTGATTTGTTTCTCTCAGGATCCTCCACCTCGGATAGAGATACCTCCTAATCGAGTCCGGAGGAGTATATCTGCTGAAGGGTTGAATCTTCTTAAAGGTGTACTGGAAGATAATTAGTGAGAAATACTCGAGATCTTATGGCATGCCGTAGTTTCTTTTCATGCGAGGAAGGATATTTCTTTTTAGTCTTCCACTATTTGAGGGAAGTGTTGTATTAATTGAATGAGTTGAACTCATCAGATTTCCGGATGATAGGATGATTTCTCCTGATGTATATAAAGCTTAGAGCCTTGTTTACTGTTTTTTTTTGTCCTTCCACGTAGAGAAATAAAAGCAACTGATTTTCGTTGTTAGAGAAAAGCAGGACTAATTTTTCCTGAATTGACCTGACTATATGAAAATCTGCACGTAACAAGTACAAATTTATGTGGAAATAAAAGCATTTCCTGAATGAAAATGCGAGCAAGAAGAGAAGAAACATGAACGGTTAGAACATGCTCGAAACTTACATCTATAAACATAAGATGGCAACGAAATATGTAATAGATCGATAAAAATTGGAGACTGTTTCTATGTTTGTAAATTAAAATGTCAACCGTTTATTTAAAATATTTGGCGAATAATGTCATAAATGGTTCTACCTCATGGACAATTAGTCCTCCATTCATCTCAAAAAGTGTTCAGAGTTTGCGCTGCCATTTCTGACACAAGAATCAGCAAACACGTGTCTTAGAGTTCTCTGTCACTAGTTTCATCATCTTCTTCTGCTTCCTGGATAGCACTGCACAATACAGAAGTCTTAAGAGAAGGCCTTTTCTTTTGCTAATGACAATGTTTCCACATTGAAGGCAGAACATGAACCACTTGACCCGTAATCTTGAACCAGACATGCGAAGGCTTTAGGTTGTAATAAATTTACATCGTAATCCACACCTGTAATTTTCAGTGCCATCTCAAGTAAAATTAAGAGTTAGAAATGAAATTACCCTGTTTTACTACAATATCTGCCAAGATCGTGGCATAAAACCTTGCTTACTTCTCCAACTTGAACTGAGCCCTTCTTTATTGAGTCAGACAACTGTGAATGGAATGAAACAAAGCAATCTTAGTCATGCAATAAATCGTCTGTAGAATAAAAGGATGGTAGAAAGGAGAAAGATGATTTTGCCTCGTCCTCAGTTTCCTCGAGTAGCCTAGCCATGCAGTACATGGTAAAAAAAATTTCAAGTTAGATAGATATACATACTCCACGAGGAAATCAAGAAACTAATCACTGTGATGTCTCAACTTTAGGAGTTGGGTAATTCCACGCCTCACCTTCCGCAGAAAGTTGAGATGTCTTTTGAATATGCTCGAGCTTCTTGTTTATTATCTGCGGTAAGAATTTTCAGAACGTACAGGGTGATTTTCAAACGAACCTGGAAATCTCAGTGATTGCATGAAATGACAATAAAAGAAGAATCTTAGGTTTGATCATTCTTGTACATTTTAGCGTACAAAGTTTCAGAAAGTTTACATTGACTAACTGCAATAAGCTACTGGTGTAGCAAAAATGCTAAAATATATTTTTGAACTGTGATCCAATGCCAGCGACAATGGAAATTTACATCGATAATCATCTCTCTTACTATTATTGCAATGTCATTAACATCTTTATCTCTATTCCAATAACTGTGCATGCTTTGTAGGAGAATAAGTAAATTTTAATAATCGATAACACAACACAATGAAAGTACCATATATATGTTTCCACTTCCCATGCTTTTACTACAAAGCCCAAGTGCCTTCTATGGCCATTGGCCAGCAAAAAAGAGGATAAACATGATAAAGAGACTGCTTCAGAGTTGAATCAAAATAGGCTCGCATTTTTAGTATCTCTATGAAATCTGTACCCCACACCACATCATGGTTAAATTGATAACTACAGTTACCTTAACTGCCTGAGAGCAAATGGGGTTGGTGAAGGTTCATTATTTTCACTCCTGGTCTGAACCTTACAGCCGCATGAGAATCAATTCAAATTCCTGCTGTTGAAGACCTAATATCGTATCTATTCTTGAGTAGCTAAGGGGTCATTAACTACCATCAGATCAGCTGACATACGAGTGTTATGAAGAAATCAGAACAAAACTATTCAGATTTTCGAACAATAATATTCTTAAAGAATTCTTCATAAATTTCGTGTTCCTTGATCACTGAAACAAAAAATGACCGCACAGAATAAGTTAATCATTATTTTTATTTTTAGCTGGTACAGTTAAGTATAAAGATTGAGCTTGAATCTTGATATTGTTGGAAAACAATTATCTAGCCAGCAGGTAAACAAAGTATTAAGTGCAAAGTCTCAAGTACAATATGAAGCAATTTCATGAAGTTGAACGCATACTAGTTTCAAAATTGTCCCAGCTATTCACTTTGATCCACTCTTTTCTGCCTGAGTTAACCTGCCAATTCAAATAGACAACCATCAGCTAGAACAAGTTGATCTGTTTCCAAGTGAGATACAACCAAGTGGACAACATGTTTCCAGCATAAAAATCCTTTTGATAAGAATCACAAACAAAATCATCCTTTTGGTTGAAAAATAGGGCAAGATTCAAGGTATAAAGGAAAGCCAGACAACCTTTTCAAGAGTATAATCCTGCATCTTCTCACAGAGCCCGTCCAGAAGTTCAACAACTCTTAACTCGCTGACTCTATTGGAGAAAAAATCAGAACCCATTTTTCAGCCATCCATGGACCATGAGTAAACCATAAAGATGCCTATTGTGGTTAATCAACTTGTGGTGAAGCAATTGTCTTTCTAGGACCTATTCTTCGGGTTCAAATCACATGGGGGTGTGCGCATGGGTGAAATTAAAAGAACACATGTAAAGAGGCAAATATATTTGATCAAGAATGAATGAACTAAGTTAGCTTCTACCTGTAATCAATTAACTTTCCTTCACGCTGACCTTTAGAGTCCAGCCGATGTCTCATATCCAAGTGGTTTCTTGGTTTTTCCTGAAAAGTTGCACAAAAGGGAAGTCATAAAAATGCATGATCCCTAAAGGTGCATGTATAGTTTAAATAACTAAACCATGAAAACTTTGCACCTTTTAGTTGACACAGTTCCAGTCTGTATCTCAGTGTAATATTTAATGCAAAGAACTTATATTGACCAGAAAACTGGTTCATACAGCCACCAGAAGATGACATCACCTCAAATTAAAGGGCAAATTAAAGGGCGTGCTCATGTTAGGAAAAGAATTATAAGACTACTTCTTGGCATCCAATCAGATCCATGATCCATGATCCATCGCTTAACTCATAAACCCAATTTATCATATTTCCAAAACTCAACAAACCAGGGAATTTGGTCTTCAAATTTAAGCACGGGACCCGAATCCCCCTCCCCCCCAGTGAAAATATTAATTTTGGGCTCAGCGAATCCCTAGACTTCTTTTTTCATTAATTTATTTTTTACCAGTGTCTACCCATAGATATTCACCAAACTCATGCACAGATAGCCATGTAGCTACTTCGCAGCAACTTATTCAACTCTACACCTGTACCTTATTTCAAAATTAAGAATAATCCTCACTTAAGAAATAATTCAATGCACTGTCAGCGTTGATCTCCAATCAACAACAGTAGCATGATTTTGTTAATCGATAAATCCCAATACACTTACTTTCATGAGTCCGAGCTCCAGCTCCTCCTGCGATAAAAAGAAATAAAAAATATTTTCATAACCGCGTTCAAATATTCAGAAATGACAGACAAATAGTAACGTTAAATAACGATCAAAAGCGATTTAATCGACGCCAAGTACTCACAGCAATTGCATTGCAAGCAGCGCATTTATCGTCAAGGCCATCAACAGAAGATGCCAAAATTGCAATGATAATAAGCAAAATCGGTTTTGGATACAAAATCACCATCTTTTGCTTCAGCTCGCGTAGCCTCTGTTCCGCTGGTGAAATTTTCATTAGTTTTCGATTCTCCTTCTTCTTCTCTCTGTTTTTTTTTTTTTTTAAACCTGTAAAAAGATTCCATTATATAGAGGAAAGACACGTCATCTAAGAAATGTGTTGTTCTGATCCAATTAAAAGCAGCCAATTGGAATTTGTCCAGAGCACGACTAGCTTTACAAGTGGGCCTTAGTAAATGGGCTCAAAACTTTAAAAAAAGCCCATTAAAAACTTCCTTTTTCTTTTCACGGAGAATAGCCTGATTTTCTAAGCTACAGGTCAAATGTTCAGATCAATTATAAAATATTTGTTTTCTTTAATTATAAAATATTTGTCCAGTCAATTCTCACTTTTCATTGTATTAATTAACAGTTTGTCACCTCAAGCTATTGAATTTTATTCTTTTATTACTCGCAATCATGCTTAAATATTAATTTATTTAAATATATATATATTTTACAAAATGCTTAGTCAAAAATACATGCTTGTCGTAACACGTGCACTTCATGAGTTGCTTAAATCCATGCAACTGAAATTTTAAGTCTTGAATCCCACGTTCTTTTGAGAATTTTAAATAATTTACAAAAATAAAGTGATATACAACAACTATTAAATCTTTAATCTCGATGAAATTGTTAGGCTAGATGAACCATAAAATAAATCAAGTCGGGTTGTGCATTCGCATCAAACTTCTCCGATATCTTCTTACACTTAAGATGATACACATTCTCTCAGATCAACCAAGTACAACTAGGAATTCGAGTGAAAACATACACCAAAGAGGGGGAAAAAGAAAAAAATAGAAGATATTTCCAATCCAAATAAAGATCAATATTATGTACCTGCACCTTATCATCCTTCACAAACTATTTACTTTCTAACTTCAGAAAAGTTGGAGACAACATATACAAGATCCTAACATTGTAGTAAATACAATCTCAAAGAAATTATCCAATGCTAGGAAATATACCAGAAAAGTTGGGAATCTTGTCAAGGTGCTTCAAAGCTCGCTTGGAAATCTGCCGTGTTCGAAAATCGCCGTGTTGGAAAGCGTCTACAAGTGCTGTGCTTATATTAGGATTATCAGAAACTTCATGGGTTATATCTTCACTCCTCAACAGTCTTTCGACCGCCCAAACGGCCAGTCGTCTTAGACTATCCGTTCGCTTCTCGACTAACAAGTCAAGAATAGGCTTGACTCCTTCTGCATCAAGTAACACCTGAACTCCCTCCTCTATGTTGACCTCGTCTTCTAATAAAGTGGACAGGGCTGCGAGTGATGCTTCAACCACCTCGTCATTTTCATGGTCCAAAAGGGCCACCAATTTCTCGACGGCCTGTCCTTCCAAGAGACAAAATGTTTCTTTAAGCGAACATTTCCCACCATGGATCTTACACAATCCGGTTTTATCGAGGGACTTACTTAAGCAAGGGAAGATCGAGGAACAAATTCCAGGAGCTGGAAACTCGGGATGTCTGGTTAAGTTTTTTGATTCTTGAGATAAGTTCTCAAGTGCAATGGCTGCTTCCATCTGTATGTTGTCGACCCCATTACATTGAAGAAGGTCAACAAAAATTAACGCTAGATTATGCTCCTGACAGAGTGCAGCGCTGCACCCGAATCCTCGGATAAGGCAAATGTAACTCTTGCAAGAACCTTTACGAGCCCTTCGAAATATGGGGTCATGAAGCGGCTGCCTCTTGTCTCCCCTCGTCGGATGCTACTTATTCTTGAAATGAAGAGTTGAAACACCCCTTCTTCAAGCATCTGTCTAGTGAGACCTGCATCTCTTTCTGGGAGATCAGCTAAAATCCCGACCCCTGCTGCCTGCTCTTCCGTGATGCCTACATTTTCCTTTATGACTCTGATAAGGCTCCCTACCAGACCAGACGTGCCGCATAAGCAACTGGCCAATTCCGGACCCATCTGTGGCGAGAGGTTCTGAAGAAGTTTAATGGAAGCTACCCTTAAATCCCTTTGGGGGGCCTCAATAAACTGAACCAAACTAATCGTAGCACCAGAACTTTTAATAGCTGAAACTACACTAGATATGGTTGTTGGAGAACTGGTAAGCCCAACAAGAACTTGGAGTAGCTTGGTTTCTAATGCAGGGCCAGTGTTGCTAATAAGATGCAAAAGATTATGAATAATTTCCTCCGAGACTAGAGTTAGGTTATTTGGCCCAACTGGAATTGAGACAAAATCGTGACCCGAATTCAAGACATTAGCAAGAATTGTTGCTGCAACTTCTTTAAGTCGCATAGGCAGCTGGTTGGCTCCAACGGTGAAAAGATCCTTGATGAGAGGAGGAAGGATACCAGCCTCTATCAAGATTTTGGAACTTGCCTCATCGGATGAAATTTGGTTTAAAGCTTTAAGGGCAGACTCTCTTGCTTGCATATTTGTACTCATCATGAGATTAGTCAGCGAAAAACCAGCTGACCTAGCAACATATACTTTTAAATCATTGTTTAGCACCAATTCACCCAAGAAAGCAGCCATTGATAATTTAGTTTCCTGCGAACCTGCAATAATCCATATCAAAATCCCATTAATGTTGCTTAGTATTGTATCAATAAAGCCTTTACAGTGGCTACTCCATATCCGAGGCCGGAATTTGGAATAGGGAGGCGGGGGTGACCGAAAAAAATTTGGGTGGCGAAACTTATAGTTTTTTAAATAAAATCATCTCCTTTCTGAATCCACCCCTATCTACATCTAATGTAGTTTTTTCCATCACCATCTGTAATATGCTATAAGAAAACAAAATAAATCGCACAAAAACGACAAAGTTCTACACAAATTGTACTGAGGTTGGTGAGTCCACTTTCGAGAATTAAAGTCAGGAGAGGCTGCAGTCTTCCACTTTCAGCCATTCGTCGTACGTTGCTCTCACATTTTTCAAGATTTTCCAATGTTCTCTCGGCATTTTGAACAGTTAAAACATTTTCAGAATCGCTGCTAGCCAGTCCAATGAATATAAGAATCGCTCCATTTACTGAACCAATCTTTTCACATAGCCTTTCGGATTTAGAGAGCTCGTAAAGCAAGGAAACAGCTTCTTCTCTCTCTTTTGAATGTTCTTGAGATAAGAACTTAACTATCGTGCGCACAGTGTCCCCTTCAGCCACTATTTCCTGCAGATTCACATGCCCGTAAGTGAAGGAATACATAACCAATAACTTGAACTGTCAAAAAAGTTTAGAAAATGCTCATGCATCTTCAAACTTTAACAACCTTAGTATCCAAGTCTTCCTCCACCACAATTCGAAGGGTTTCCAGGGCCTTGCACCGAACCCGACGACTACTGCTCTTTAGCACGTTAATGATCATTGGTATCAAGTCTGCATTTCGAACTACAAGCTTATTTGAGCGGCCTTTTTAGCAGAGGTGCGTGATATACTTCAAAGATTGGAGATTATCATTTTCAAGGCTGCTCAAAGATAATGATTTTCGAACCATGTCAAGCTGAGCAGCTTCATTTCTGGCATTCCATTCTTCAATCGTATTCCGTAAAGCAATACTAGGATTTAGTTCCGTGCTTCTCAATTCCCTCAAAGTTAACGGGCAAACTGGTTTTCTTCCACTTGTCTTGCTCGCTGTGAACCATTTCTCAATGGCTTCTCTCTCGAATGTCTGCTCGTTTTCCAACGTCACAGGATCTCGCATTACTTGTTTTGTTAAAGGGCATATGAATGAATCATAAATTGGCTCGATATGTGACCTTTCAAAATGGTAGCTATCATCTGACTGACCATCCTGATCATAACTTCCATCCAAGCTTCCAGCCATCGAAACAGATCACCTCTAGAGAAGGGTAAAAACTTGTTCATTTAATACATATAATCGAGATTTGTAGCAACATATTATGTAATTAATGTAAATAATTCATCGGAGTAATATGGAAACGACTCAACAACGTCAACTGCCCTAACGGCTGCTAGCGATGAAATGGAACTTACCAAGATTTAACAACAAAAGTCATCCCCTTCTAAAATATCAATGTCTGAAACTCATTGCAGAGCCATTCAGCTCCACTATACATTTCAATTTCCAAGAATTGGTAAACTTCAGAAATAAAAGCAAAAGTAACATAGAAAACTTTGCTACCAGAAATCCAAGAGACATTCATCCAGTTCACTAGGAAAATAACTATGTAAAGGTGGAGTGAATAAAGCGTTTCATTCCCACCATCTAACCCAGTAATATTCAATCCGAGCTGAAGATTCATAGTACATTAATCCATCATCAGTTTTCTAAAATTACAAACAGGACGTACCCAAGAATTAATTTAAGGGAATGTACCATTTCATAATTTCTTGGTAAGAAACTTATACTTTTGGTGAAACCAAGTTAAATTTAATTTTTTTCATTTGTACGGCAATGGACTCACCTCAGCTGGTCCATCGATAACTGCAACTTCCTACTAGAAAAATAAAGCAAAATGAAACTCAAATCTATCAGCAAATCAATAAGAATACATCAAGCTCTATATACTTTCATTCAACAGGTTCTTAAACCCCGCATAACAAAAATCAGAGATCACTTCAATCCAACAGGATTACACCACTAAACAACACTCAATTGCCAATCACTAACTTCACATCAAGTAAAAAATGCAATCTTTTCTTACCTACAAACCGAATCTTGAGAAAACTTGGGAGACCCTTGATGAGATTGAACCTGGCATCAAAAGCATGTAAAGAAATATAACAAACTACAAATCTGGATGGTCAAAACTTCAGATTCTTCAATGAGAGAATCTTGGGTTCTAGTGGAGTGTCGATGGCGCAAAGCTGGAAAACAAAGAAAAGAGAAGGACAAGAGAAAGGGGGAGGTAGCTGGCCGTTCAGAAAGAAGAAAAAAATGAGAAAAAAACGAACATAATTAATTATCGAGATAATACATTATATGGTCTTTCTTATTTGCACTGACCTGATTTAGTCGGTCTAATTTCTAATTTGTCACAAATCAATCATAACCGTTAAATGCACCGTTAAAACTAACAGAGAGAACTGAATCGGGTCACTTAAAACTTCAAGGACTGAATCGAGAATTCCAAATATTGGGACTAACTCGGGTCATTAAAAAGATTGCGTGACTTAATTTTTTCATTTTTTAATATTATAGCAATTAATATGGATATTTTATTTATAATTTGGCAATTTTTTCTAAAAATATTTTATTTAAATAATGATATAATATATTAAATTCTTCATAAAACCATTTTTCCCGATTCAGTCCCTGAAATTTTAAGTAACCCGATTCAGTCCCTCTCCGTTAGTTTTAACGGTGCATTTAAACTGATTTGGGACAAACTACAAAACTAAAAGGGCTAAATCGGGTCAATGCAATAATAGGGAGTAAATCAAAAATGTGTGCAAGCAAGAGGGGCCATATAATGTGTTACCTCTTAATTATCAGTGCGTAGTTAAACAAAGGTGCAATTTTGAGTAAAAATGGTGAAATTTCTGAGTGTACAATGTACAGAGAATGTAAAGAGCTGTTGTTTTCTTCAAAAATCGAACCAAATCCATTGGAATAAAAAAAATCAAAATGAAATCAAAATTTTTACTCAATTTTAGTGATTCACAGTTTAAAACGATTTCTTAAAATATATAAAACTATTAAAAAAAATGATCCTGTTCAAATTTATAATAAAAAAATCTAAATCAATTTAATCAAATCGATTATTTATATAATTATACAATTTTTTTTAAAAAATGTGAATTTAGCATATGCGAACTATTCATTAGACCGGAATTCTAATCGGGAAATTCGTTGGTGAACCAAGTTTGATATACACCCACACGCATACAAATATGTACATATATACAGAAACATTAACATGTATGTTCGTGTTCGTGTCAGACCCGATACATAGAAACATTTTTTAAGATGAATATATTCAATTGAGTATAAATATTAATAAAATGTGAGGCTACAATGATAAATTACATGTGTAATTGTCATATAAAAATATAGCAGTTACATTTACAATTGACTTTTATTATTTTTGTAAACAAATTTATTTACTCTTTCTGTAAGAATGTAAGAGACAGGAAATGACTTCGGAGCAGGGGTGTTTATTGGGTCGAGTGAACTCGGACTCGGTCTAGAACCAAACCTGTTAGCCCGATTCGGAACCGGAACCGGACTAATCGGTTCCAACCCTCTCCGGAATCGGTAAAAAACCGGTTTGGAGCGGTTCCGTGGTTTGGAACCGGTAGCACCATCGATTCCGGTTCCTGAACCGGAACCGGTTTTTTTTAACAAAAAAAAAAAAAATTTAAAGCAACAAACCGGACCGATCCGGAACCGGATCCGATCCAGATCATACCGGATCCGTGCTTAACGGATCCGGAACCGGCCGATTCCGGACCAGACCAGTCCGACCCGTTAAGCACCCCGTACTTCGGAGTTTTATTAGGGAGCATAAAATTGTAAGATTTTTATCGAATGGTAGGTTCGCCCCCGCTCACGTATTGTTCTATGTATTGATTGATTATCGATGATGTACATTCACATATCTACCTATATTCCAGTTGTCAACCATCTGGGTATAGTTTAATTATTTTGGGATATTTTACAAAGGAAACGTACTTATAGAGGAAGTGATTTTATATAGCGAATGGCCTTCAAGATAAGCTATTAAACGCATATTAACCTGAGGTCAATCACCCGCAAGACTGAAGTCGGCCCACACTGGTCTCACCATGCCTCATTGACGTGTTAGTACCACCCATTGTCTATATACATGAGACAGAAGGTAAAAATGGGCGGTGAAGATATAAAGAGTTGAAAAACCACACACTGACACAATATATCGATCAAATGAAATATGCAAATACAAACAAACAAAACGTTTGACGTAGAGAACTCTTTCACAGACAGACAAAATGAAAAAAAGAACAAACATACTTGGACAAAAACGATCGGTCGTCACCCTAAAGGTATGGAATTTTTGTGTCATTAACTTGTATGATCATATTCGATATTGAAAGATGAAAAAGAGCTCCTGGGCATAGCCATCTGGTAAGAGCTCATCTCCACTTTGGAAAGACTTGAGTTCGAGTGTCGCAGTATGCGGAAAAATATTTAGCTCATCCCCTCTCCCCTCTCAAAAAAAGAGAGAAAAAAAGGATGGAAAAAGGCACCTATAGAAGCCATTGGTATAATAATATAATGTGTCTGCACGAACGGATATCGTGAAATCTATGCGGTTCGCATACATATCCAAGAATATAATAAACACAAGCTAGAAACCACCCCATTTTTCGGAATCTTTTTTGGGTGTTTCAGAAGAAACCTTAAATGGACCACTCGAGGCAAATGAATCAGAGTCGTCAAATGAAAAGTCACGGCTGTGATCAAAACCACCCGTGCTGCTTACAGAGTCAAACCTAGTGAGGTTTTTACGATGGGGAGAAGACTCTGAATCTTGCATATCGGATGAGCCGTACCTCGAAAAATTGTCAAAGAAGGGATCTTTCTATGCAATGCTGTATCTTGAAGGGGAATTGCCAGCCCTTGATACTGGAGTCCCAGGAACTGAATCCTCAAAGGTATAGAGGCTATTATTCTGAAAAGAACTATTGGCCTGAGGGGAATCAGTTTTGTCTGGACTCGCACCAAAATCATTAGAACCAAAGAAATACTTTTCTTCGTGCCTCCCATGATCCGAATCCTACCAGGAAAAAATAGGGATTGTGTTAAAGTATCGATAACATGAATGAGAGTACATACAACTCAATTCCATGCAGTCATTCTTTATCGAGCATAATCTTTTTGGTCACACACGCATAATATGACAAAGCACACCTAACGACACTTGCCTTAGCATTGATGCCCCAGACTGAATCAATATCGTCATTGTTCTCAAAATTACCCCAAGTTGTTTCTTCAAAGCTTCTGAGGAGCCAATAAATAAGAAAAGGTGAGGACAGACTTAGCACTAAGAACTTCACATTACTGGTGAAATACAAAAAAGTAGATTCGATGCGACTCTGAATGGACATGAAACAAAAAAACCTGTGAGTTTCAGCATCTCCATCGGAGCTTTTTCGGAAATGGTTCTCGGAAGATTCCTGAGATGGACTATCATATTGTTGCCTCCCTGGACTTCCTTGGGGGCTCTTTGAATCTTCTGCACTGGATACTGATCCTGTCTCAAAGGCACTAGCTCCCGCACTGAAGAGTTTTTCAGGTGTTGCATCACCATTTGGCACTGAGTCGGGGGATAATGTAGAGGTTGGGGAAGAATTTTCTCTCTGAATGGGTTCTGGCTTTTCATTTGCAGGAGCAGCAACATCAAATGAAAATCCTGGTTGTAAAAAATAAGCCATGTCCCATGCAGTTAGGATCAGTTAAAATTCTACAGGTGGACTAAAACCAGTGCCAAGGAAAAGCGTAAAATCTTAGGACAAAAGCAAAAGATATCAAACCTTCATCTTCAAATTTGTCCCAGTCTTCATCCCAAATTACTGCTATTTCTGGGATCCCAGGTTGCCAACCTTAAGAAATAACCAGTTCAACGTCACAAATACGAAGAACCATCAGAAATACATGTCGTTCAATCCCCCAAAGATATGGCAGTTTGCATACCACTATGTTTTCGAGATTGATTGAGAAAAACTAGTGGTCAGATTATTTATAAATGTGATCAGCCAGAAACCCTCCAAAAAGCTTAGAAAGGTCACACTGCATTTTTTATGAAGAATATATGCATTGTTATGCCCCTAGAAACTGCATAAAGATGGAAGAGATGTACAGTACACCTTTCCAATTTATACTCATCATGATTACCTAAAAAGAAAGGGGTTCTCAAGCTCATATAACAATGATAGAGCGCATAAAAGTAAGTATTTTTTTGGGTGAGTTTTGAAAGCACGGAATCGTTAAATTTTACAACCTTGAAATTTAAACTAATTTTTAGATTGACCATTCATCTACTTAACATCAATGTACAGAAAAATTGAGAAGATAATCTTCAGAACAAAGCGTTCAATAATGGCACAAATTTCTTAGGTCAAGATAAGGAGATGGAACAAAATATTAAGCAGCTATAGAAATCAATGTGTTCAGCTACCAAAATAGAAAGAGAAGAAAACGAGTAAAGTGGCCAGCACTAGAATAAAACAACACGAAAACCTAAGAGAAAGTAAAAGGATTACCAGAGGGAATCTCAATTAATGCAGATGACTTTATCTGTACATTATATTTCTTGCAACGATCAACCAATGCTTTCAATAGTTCCTCAAGATCTGATTGAATACGATCAGCACGCACCTACACAACCAAGAATTCATCTGAGAATGTATACAGATTGTAAAAACCAGATATGCATCCTAGCAAAGATGCAATATTCACCTGAAGAATACCATCTGCACTTCCACCCTGTTCCATTTTAATGATTGCCTGATGTAACTCCATCTTCCTTGCCTAGACATGCAATACATAGTACTCGATGTCAATTGATTCTAGGAGTGCAGGGATGGGTTTAGGCAGTAATTTTGATGCAAATGTTATGAATGGAGAAATAATTGTTGAGTGAACTGTGTTTGATAAGACCAATTCAAATTGACAATAAAATCGCATCCCCCAATTTTGTTTCTTTTTTTTCTTAAGTAAGCAGTTCAGAAACTTATCACAAGAATAAAGGTAAGTTGACAACAAAATCCTTGTCAGAAACACATTTACAGTATCAATGCACATGATTAAAATATTAATGTAACTAAATCGAAGGAAATTTAAAATTAAGGGACTCTTGATTATTTTATTACTAATTAGTGCAAAAGAAATACCAAAAACCGAAACCAACAAAAGATATTAAGGCCATGTTTTGTTTTTCTTTGTTTTCTGGGAACAATTTTCCGTCCCCCCAAAAAAAAAGCAAATGCTATCATTAATTTTCATTTTCTTACTCCAAACAAATTTTCCCTAATCTTTAGAAACCCAACTTTTCATTATTTCCCAACTATTATAATACCATTTTATAACTGAAAATATAATTATTTGAAATATTTCAAAGTAATTTATCAAACGATTATGATAAAATACACACTAGCTATTTGTTTTCCTATAACCAAACCAAATACATATTATTTCATTAAAATCATTTCTCCAAAAAGCTTCGGCCAATATGCCTAAACAAAACCAACAAACCAAACAAACCCAATGGAACAAGTCCAAATTGTACTCGAGTCTTTGCATGAATACTCGTGTCACTGCACAAAGATGATAGCACGATTTCCGACAGGGTGGGGGCTGATCATGGATGGGTTGCGGAAGGGAATTTTTAATGGAGTATGGGACCAGAGTAGAGAATGGACTTAGGAGATGTCAGTGGCTGTGAATAGAGAGGATGATAGGGCAGGAAACAAGAAAGTTGTCAAAAGTAGTTATCGGTTTTCAGGGGTATATTGATGCAACTCATAGTGGGTTAGCTCAGAGAGGGTGCAGTGCTGGAAGTAGACAAGTTTCTCATAATTTCCAGAACAGTGCATAATGTCTAGTTCTGAATATTTGTTTCATGGGGGTCAAATATACAATAAAATTACGGAAATGGAACAAGGAAAAAATTTCAATATCAACCAATACCCCCTTACAAAATTCCACCTTATTGAATTTCTTCCTCTAATTTCTATATATTTTTATTATATGGTATGCTGGCTCAGACAACGAGCAAAAAAATGGGAAAAATATAATGCCACTTAAAGAAAGATGCATGTGCATTACCTGAATTTCACGAAATGAAGCTTCTTCAATAGTTAATTTGGAATGAATTTCAGCAACTTGCTTGTACTTCTCTTGATATTTCTTATCTAGCAACTCCGACTGAAAATTTAGAGAATTTTTTCATAACATAAAAATGAAAATACGCAGTGACACAGAAAGTAAATAAGAAAAAAAGGTGCGAGTTCAATGCTGAAGCATATTTCTTCGATTTCAAAGCATACCTCGCCCTTGTCTGCTTTTGCCCTTTCTGTAATTTCATTGAGGCGATTATCACATCTACTTTTGTACAAAACCTGAGAGGTTTTGGATAAACAAGAGAATAAAAGTTTAGAAAAGTGACCTGGCACTATCATTCAGTGTATATTTTTTCAAATAATGAATTTTTTTAAAGGGTGAAAGGGAAGTTAACCCTAATAAAATTGTGACTCTACAATGATGAAACTACAGGAACTGTTCCAGTGCCAGTGACTCACAAGGTCTTGCATTTTATTTCGATAGAATATGAGCTTCTCCTTGGAATCCAAAAGCACATCTTCTTGTTTTCAACCTACCAATAATTAAAAGATAGTCACTCAGTATTATAAGAATGGACGGAAATTGTCTTCTACATCATGTTAAAGAAAAACTCGATATAGATATGAAAAACAAGGGGAAAGGAAGAAACCAAATTCTTGCAAAAGTCTTCACGGAAAAAGATTATCACTAGGCTCATTGTATGGTTCATTAGTCCAAATTCTGATGAATAAAGATCTTTTTTAAAATGTAAAATTGTAAAATAATAAATGAATTTCAAACTAATTTTTTCAGTCAAAAGTTAGATGAGAAATCTGACAACTTTTTAGTCATT
Source organism: Haberlea rhodopensis (assembly GCA_907163345.1). Classification (NCBI taxonomy): domain Eukaryota; kingdom Viridiplantae; phylum Streptophyta; class Magnoliopsida; order Lamiales; family Gesneriaceae; genus Haberlea; species Haberlea rhodopensis. The sequence goes on from CAJQUN010000001.1 coordinate 15,327,482, forward strand.
TAATCTTATTCAATTTCACTGGTTGTCTGATATTTTTCTGTAATCCAAAAGTTGCTGAAGCCAACTTAATTCAGTATTACTCGTGTGGAATTTTATTCGCGTATCGCTAGAAATAGTTTCTTTTGGACAATAAAGAATAACTTTTACATACACAAACCAAATTTATTATAAAGCTTATGTACTCTAAAGTAATAATTATTTTCATAAATACTTATACTACCTTATGTCTCTTGAAGTGTAAATGCATGAACATAATTGTCTCATTTTTTTGCAAGTCATCCCTTTTGTGTCTCCAGCAGGATGACTTGGTATGGTTTTTAGAGAGAGTGTGCTTGATCAGTTGATCAATAGCATTGTCTTGTTTCTTTCAGCCATCTTGAGCAGTCTTTCAAGAGATGATTTAATTTCCTCATTCTCTCCTTTGTTCCTTGATTATATAGTTTATTGTGTTTTATTGCGACAACATGAACCTACTTTAGATATGTAAGTTTGACTTGGAATTACCAAAGCTTCAAACAAGTACCGTGTGTATTTCACCAAGTCAGCAAAGATAGTTATACAATACATCTAAGAAAATCAAAATTATTCAAAGTAAATCATTTACTCATTTGAATTACTTATTTTTTGGAAATATGCGTAAAGTAGCAAGGTATATAAACATCCACCTATCTCCATAGAAATAATTTTCAAAGTAAAATGATGATCCAAATTCCAGAATATAAATCTTGCAGCATGCTAAAACTTCATTTACTCACAAGTAATTTAGTTGCAAGAAAGGATAATATGAAAGCCATTCAGGTCACAATCATTCAAAACAGCTATTCAAAACATAGTCCTGTGCATAACTCCACATTGCTACAGGAAAGGAAGATAGAAGAGGGAGTAAAAGATACCTTTTCATTGTTTTCCTTCGCCTCCTGATCCTTAAAATCAAATGAATTCTCCTCCCCATTACTAGGTTGATTAGCATGAAAATTATCTATTACAGGACCTCTTGCATTTTGCTGATTGGTTTGTGTTGATCCATCAGCATGAGAAAACATAGGCTGCACCGGAGATCTTAAACCAACAGGTGTAACAGGTTGGGCAACAGGCACACCCTGTGGTGGTCTTAAGCCTGTAAGCAAAGAACAGAAGAATTAAAAGAATGTGATGAATGAAATTCAAATGAAGTTTCAATCCAAATCGGTACCAGCAGAAGGGCCCCACCCAGTGCCTCCAAAACCAGTGGGTGGACCAGCCAAAGGACAACAGAGTTTCGTCAAGCATGACGCTATTGGGAAGCGTAGATGGAAGGGTGCGGCCTTCTCTGTATCGCTCCATTAAATAGAGAGCTACGCAAAACTCTCTCAAAGAAAGAGCGCTATCATTATCTTGATCAGATAAATCCCAAACCTGCTTTAAAACCTCTGGAAAATGTCAACGATAACATAATAAGAATGAAGTCATGTGAAACTTCAATGATCTGGAGATTAAAGAACTGATAATAATCAAGTTTAGATAGTTTTGTGGTGCCAGCTTCTTGAAAGCAGATGACTAGGATCTGTTCGTGAACTTAAGGATCTGGACTAGACCAGATTGTAGGTTTTTATATTCTGCTTTAAACAATAGTTTGGCTAAGTTGAACCATTAAACTATGTGCATAGGCTAAAAGAACTAACAAACTCGTATGCCATTGACATCACAATAACAAAAGGTACGAATGAGGGTGAATTTCATAAAAGTGAGAAACAATATGATGCAAGCATATAAAAACAGGGCACTATTAGTTCCACCCTTTTCACTGGATTAAACTAAACCATATTACGGCCAAATTTGATCAGGTTTGATTATTTTGCCAAACAAAAGATTACCAACGAGGATCAAACAAATAGCTGTTCAACTCAATAATAAGAGTTAATCAGGCACTGACAACACGTACAGAATAAAAGTAATACTCTGAACCTCTTGGTAGGCTCCCATTCTCGTTATTGACAACCAAAATTAAGATCATAGTAAGAAAAACAAAAAGGGTGAAATAAAGAGTGGTATTTTATACCTCTTGGTAGTCTCCAACTAAAGAATAGGTTGCGTGCCTGCTCACCAGTGACTTCTCCCATCTCTGTCAGTGTCTACGTCCAAAAATACTTTTACATACTTCTGAATGTTAGCATGTGTCATTTTCGGCCAAGATATATGGGACAGATCTGATGTAGAAGTCCCCACACCAGCTGGGATTCCGGATGACAAGACTAAGGAAGTTACTCCACTGGGAACCTGTTGATTGGGTTTTGGCAGAGATGGTGTCTGCGGAGCCTGACTTCCAGTAGATGTTTTAGTGAGAGTGCTCTGTAAGGCCTCAAATAGATCTGGTTTCACTGAAGGCTGAGGGACGGAAGTTGCAGGAACAATTGCTGACGAGGTAGGAATACCACTAGCAGAACGTTGCGGTGTGGAGGAAACCTGCTGAGGAGAAGATTGGTTGCTAGAGAACACATCCCCTCCAAACATAATGTCCATCATAGATCCATTCCCGGAGCCAACTCTCACTTTAGGATCTTTAGCAGATGTCGAGGAAAATGTAGAAGGTAAATTTGGAGCAACCGGTGGAATGGATGGAATAGTTCCTCTGTTTAAGACCTGTGATACGGGGCCACTGGAAGCTGCTCCAGCTTTACCCCCTAGCCAATCATTATTTGAGTTTGGAAGACCAGAACCCGACATGTTACCACCAGTAGAAATATTTGGACTACCAGCACCCTGTGATGGATGCGTAATAGTACCAATAGGCATTGATAAAGGCGGTCGTATGGACTGGTTACCTTGAGCAGGGAAAACTTGCTGGTTCATATTTGTACTAGAAGGTGCCTGTCCAAACTGTTGGTTTCCAGTACTTGAAGGTTGTAACTGTCCAACCTGTTGGTTCATACTTGTGCTCAAAGGTTGAGCCTGCCCCAATGGCATTCTCATACCTGGTTGTACCTGCCTAAACTGCTGGTTCGTGCCATGACTTGAAGGTGGCAGTCCAAACTGTGAGTTCATGCTTGAAGTTAAAGCTGCCTGTCCAAACTGCTGGTTGACACCGGTACTTGGCGGAGCCTGCCCTCTGAATCCAAAATTTTGAGAGGGATTGTCGTGGAGGTGCACCCACCTGCGGAGAAGGTATAGAAGCCACCGGGTTTAACGGTGGCACATGTGTGGCTGCAACGTTTATCCGGGGAGCTGGGATTTTGGCCGAAGCAGGACCAAATAATGCCGCTTTCACAATATCTGGTGTCAATTCTCGCTTGCTTTGAGCCACTGTTACAAGTTTAGAGCATTATAAAACTCAGGTCGGCTGAGGTATCCAATGTGATTCTGGTCAGCATGCATCCATATCTGCAACCAAAAATAAACTATCAGATAAATATCTACAGAACAATTTAATTAACAAAATCAGATTTCTGATGCAGAAACTTAATAAATAGATTGCGTGATGACCACACCAGACAATCTCTGTTATCAATTAACAGAGGTCGAAACATGAAGAAAATGATCAAAACTGTTGAGCTCATTCGATCCCACAAGAAAATATGCTTAAAGACCATAAAGCTGGTTGTATCCTTACAATGGCATGACATAAAACAAGAGTAACTGTGCAGAAGTTTCGATGATTGAAGTTGGCTATTGTCACAAATCATAAAGTTTATTCAACATATTGATTTTCTACCCTTCTTTTGAAATCAAACGTTAAAGAAGTAGGTGGTGATATCCAAACTCTCGGAGTAACCCAATATCACCACAACTCAAAATTTACAAGCTTTGTTTATAGATGACTGTTCACCTTGATGGAGATCTGCAACGTCATTCAAGCTCATTTAGATAAACATATATTAACGAGATTCATATCTACAGTTTACATAAATCTACAGGATTTTCGCGCTCAAAAATTTATTTTCCAATTGGAAGAGGCCTTGTAAAATTTCGTACTACTTTGTTAAGAATTATGTAGGTTGAAGATATATAGCCCACTTGAATCCAAAAATCAAACAAACACTAACACTTACAATAATTTAGCATAATACTAATACTTTTCATCTCTAAACAGCACAACATCGACTCGGCAAATTTCATAATAGCTAATCCAACGACCCAATACAGAGTACTAAAAACCAATCCAGAAATCAAATTAAAGTTGTCATAAGAAACTGACCTGAGCAAGGACTTCTTTGGGTAAATTGGATCCCTGGAAGAAACTAACAGCTTCAGCTCCGCTGATTCTTCCATCCCTATCCAAATCTGCCCTCTGGAAATACGCCTCGAATTGTTCCATATTAACTCCACCTGAACCTGCCATTTTTCGAGCTTTGGATCACCTCATTAGAATTTCCGATTAAATCGTATAAGAAAATACATGAAAAATCCTGATTCTTGTTTTTCAATTGTCCGATCGGGAAACACAACGGAACGAGAAATAATACTGGTATCCAATCTCGATCCTCTGCTTTTAACAGATTACAATTGGCCCCAATAGCTTATATCACCGTTGAAGTATGCCCCTAAATTTAAAAGGGTTTATTAATTTTAAAAAAAAATAGAAAAAATTACTTTAAAATCGTTAAAAAGAAAAATACAAGATCCGGTAAATAAAAAAATTCATTAATTTTCCCAAATACGAATTACTCAATTGTTGAGTTAATGGTTAATATCTTATAATCTTGTAAGGAGAAATTTGTTCCCAATTTGTCTAGCTACTAACAACGTAGCACACACAAATATAACACTCTTTACTCCAAAATACATTAAATTATGAAAATTGAGGCGAGAAGTGCTAATGTTCGAATATGAAATATCCATCCTTACTCACCGTGATCATGATTCTCAATTGACACATATGAGATAATCAATGTTGGACTTATTGGATTCTTAGCAATTCATGTAAGGATAGCTAATTGAGGTCTTTAGAATCTCTTTTTTATCATTTATGAAATTTCGGATATATGAGATATTATATACAGATGCGAATCTATAACTTTTGTTTAGAGGGGGATTAATAACATAAAAAGGACGAGACAAATTTTTTTTAAAGGGGTCAAAGTGTAAATTAGGGGGGACAAAATGAAATTTTAAAAAAATAATTTTTTTAAAACTTAATTTATAATAATATTTGCATTTAGAAACATAATAATAGGCAGTTGAGTGCCTATCAGAAATGGAAAAAATCAAGAAGTGGAAGATCGGGAAAATTCACATGGTTGGGAAACAAAGATGCACATAACCTCACCGGATAGGATATTATAAAAGAATGGAAAGGGCTACCAAATCTTTTCTCTTTTGGATTTCTCTTTAGATTCATATGTTTCTATTAGCTCATGCAATTACTTGGTTTGTAATAACTTTAAATCTACTTGCTTTATAATCTATCCAAAAAAATAAAAAAAATCAATGTATGCTCTTTCCAAACATCCATCTCTAAATAGATCTCATAAAAGTTGATTGTGACCTTCTGCTTTCACAGTCAAAGCAGCAGTGCTTCTGGTGCCATATTTCCCCCGACAACAAAAAAATGATAAGCCCGAAAGTGAGATAAAAAGATGATTCTTTAGAAAAATTAGTGAAAAAAATATTTGTTTTTTTATATAAAAACATGTTATTCTGTCGAATAAGATTGACAATTCACTCAACTAACTTTTTTTTTCCTGGATGTCAATCACTACATAAAATTTTGGAAGAGTTTGAAATAATAAATAATTGTAACTCAGATTTCTTTTCTTCGTTCATAAAAAATTAAAAAAACCCAACGTTATTAAGTGTAAGTATGATATCCAAAGGTGAAAAACTACACAAAGAGTTACACTTTGTTTAAAACTTTAATTTTAAGCAACTTATGAAAGTTTTTACAGAATTGTTTTGTTAATTTTTTTTATCAACCAATGAAAGAAATCCAAGTCAAATTAACATAGAGCCATATGTTATTTGGTTCTTACTTTTAGTTTTGTGGAGTCGACGAGTAGTTGTACTCTTGTGTAAAGTCGAGTTTGAGTTGGATCTTATTTATATTTGACTAAAAATAATAGTACTCGAGTCCGAACTCGATCGAATGGAGATTTTCAATCAAAGTTTACTAATCTTAGAGTATCTCAACTAATTTAAAAGTCGTCACAGTTATGAGAGTTTCTTCATATGATTGGTTCCAAATATACTAATCATCTTCAGCTTCATACTTAACATGATTTCCAATTACACTAATAATTTTTTCTATGCTTTGGATATCTAAAGATTCATAATTTTCACATGGATAATCCATCAGATATTTAAAATTCATTTTATATTCTCAAGCTCTACTTCATCCCTGAACGAATCGGTAACTTTAAATTTATATTTGTTAAATACTAAAGTGTATTTTTTAATTAATAAAGTTTATTTATCAATTAAATAATATATTGCTAAATTAATAAAAAATTTAACCCAAAATTATATTTATCAATTAATTAATATCTCTATAAATGAATAAAATGCATAACCCCGACATTATTAATTTATATATATTTTATCTGGCATGTGGACAGACCCCACATCAAGTTTACGCATACTAAAAATCAGTATTTGTCAATCAAATTCATGATCATTGGATTGACTCACCCAATATTTAAATATATCAACTGCCAATCCAATTATTGGTATGCCTAAAAGATAATGCCTTAAAAGAGCACCCAACATAAGCCGTCGTTCTCTCGCGTACGAAGCTTTCCTACGTTTTTAGAATTTCTCAAAAATAAAAAATAAATAATTTTTTTATTTTTATTTTTTGCAACAAATAATTTTTTTATTAATAATCAAGAAAAAGAGAGTAGCCCGTCCAAGGCGAAAGCAACGGGTAAGGTAGCAGCAATGGAGGTGAAGCGTAGAAAGACGAAAGGCCGCCCCTCCAAAACCCCTAATCTTTCTACCCCTCCAAAACCCATTATTCACGAAGCTACCCCCGCCTACAACCGTCGATCCACGCGCCACAACCCTAATTTCAACAATTTTGATGAATCAGACGAAGACGATGAGAGGAAGGAGAAGAAGGTCAAGCTCGTTGTTCGTTTGCCTCAATCTGGGGACAAGATTGCGCGGAATAATCAGCGGGATTCTGACGAGTGCGACTCGGGATCCGGCTTTGGATCGGGACCAGGTTCTGATTCCGACACGGATTCGGAGGAACGAGAGGGAAATGGGAAGAAATGTAGGATCAATGCCGTTGATGACGGATCTATCGCTACTGTTTCGGATCAGGTTACTAAATTTGGCTTATTTGAAAAAAAATTGGAAATTGATGTTGAATTCGAATTGAATATTTCTAAAACTGCTTATGCTTTTGCGAAGTTTTGGAAGCTTAGATTTTTTATTTACGCCAACAGTTCAATATTTTCTCATCAGTTCCTCAAGCTTTGATACTTTTTTGGAAACAACAAATTTTCTATTTGTGGGGTTTGGAATTCGGAATAAAAATTGTTGAGTTTTTTTGAACTAGTGGATGAGATTTGAAGGGACTTTTGTGATTTCGCGCGAAAGAAATTATTAACGTTTCTTTTTGGGATTTTTTTGGGTGGTGGCTACACTGACTTCCAAAGATCTGTAATAGTAATAAATTACTATTTATTTTGACCAGTCAAATATATTTTTGCGTTTGCTCGTTATATAAATTAATTATTTGATTTACTTTTTACTTTCATGTAATGACATCTGGGATTTCCATGAATTCTTTCAACTTTTCTTGTTTCTATATTATTTCTTGTTTTTTTAAATTCTTTTGTGTGGGTTTGTGCATTTTTTTTCTATATCTATAATAGATATGTCTTGTATTTAATTTAGTTGACCTTATTTTATGTAGACCATCCTTCAGCTGAATTAATTATTATATATTCATACTTTGATAAAAGTTCAGATTTGTCTTTGCTTTGATCTGATGTGGAGGATTTATTTTCTTTTGTACTTGCTGATGCTGCTATTACATTAACTGTGTATTTACTGACTCTATTCATTTTGCCTCTTGTTTGTTCTCTCAATGATAATTTTGTAATGTGCTTAATTCAAGTGCATAATTACTGTGGTCAAAATAACGATGGTTACATTAATTTTTGCAGGAAAAAAAGTTGGTGAACGCGACTGACAATCCAAATGGTTCTTGTCATAGCCCTTCTTGATTTTTGATTTTAAAACAATCCTTTTAAGTTCTAAATATTTACATGGAGAATTGGGTTTGTGTTTTCTGATGTGATTGTGATAATTTCATTTAATTTTTGGGGACAGGGTGGCCTTTGGAGTCTGTTTCCACGACACCTTTGCCAGACAAAAAGTTGTTGGTCTATATTCTTCAAAGGCTTCAAAAGTAAGTTTTTTTCGTGTTATTCTTTTAGATTTTTTTAGATTTATAATTTGTCATTTATTTTTGTCAATATCCTACTATTCCATTTCCCGTTTGTCAGTGTTGGTTTTACTGGATGATTGTGATGCAGGAAGGACACTCGTGGGGCATTCTCTGAGCCTGTGGATCCCGATGAGGTGATGGCGTTTTCTTCATGATGACATGAAATCTTATATTATGTGCAGCTAATGCCGAGTGGATTTTGTTGCAGCTACCTGATTATCATGAGATTATAAAGCAGCCTATGGATTTTGGGACTGTGAACAAGAAACTCAATGTTGGAGTTTATAAAAGCTTGGAAGAACTGGAGGTTGGTTTCTAAATCTAGTTATTGAAACTGAATTTTTTCAGCTTACAATGGTTTTATTTTTGAGAGATAATTGTTACTCTGTTTTGGTGGTTTGCATATTAGTGTAGTAGGGAAAAGCATTGAGATTTTCCTAGGTTGCCGTGCAATTAATTAACATCTCATCTATCTCCTTCTGTTCCTCAGTTACTCTGAAGGTATTATTGTTATGCTTAAACAAGACCCTGAACTCTATTTAATCAGGACAGTAACATCTTCCCATATATTGCTTGGTAATGGGTTGAAGAGACAGCCTAGAGCGATTATTTACCATTGAGCTTTGGGCCTTTTTAGTCATTTTGTGGGGTATTATGGTTTTATTTCATATGTAGCCTGTAGGACTTTTTTTTTTTTTTTGAAATTTTTGAAGGTGGTGCAAGTCTAATTACCATTCTTTGGTTTTATAACTTCATTATCATGAAATATTTAGTGGAAGAAGCAGGAGAATTTGTGTATTTAACATTAGAATTGGAGAGGAAAAGGTTTGCCTGTTTGGCGACCATATGAGTGGAGCAATGCTATAGACTTATGAGCATATTTCGTATCTTTTCTGGAATAGCTATGATTTACTTCAGTGCTTGCCGATAAAATTGAGTAGTTGTTCAAAGAATTTTCGTTTTCTTTGATTTCTTTTTTCCTTCAAAATTCGTTCCAAGTAAGCTAACAATGATGTATAGAGGCAAACACTATAATAAGCATGAACTTTTCTCACTTGCGGTTTCAGGCAGACGTGCTTTTAATATGTTCAAATGCCATGACGTACAACTCTCCAGACAGCATCTATTATCGGCAGGTTTGCCAAACCTCATATGCTTTGATTCCCTCTGTTTGTCATATACAGCTCTGTATCTGAATAATTTGTCACGCTAGGCACGGTCTATCCAAGAGCTTGCAATGAGAGACTTTGAAAATCTGAGGCGTGAGGGTGATGATGGCCAACCTCAGCCCAAGGTCGTGCGAAGAGGTAGGCCCCCGGGAAAGAACCCGAAAGAAATCTGTTGAAACATCTCCAATAGATCGTGTCCGTCCCGAGATTTCTTCAGGCTCAACTCTTGCTAGTGGAGAATGCAAAGCAACTGGATCTAATTCTTACAACCTAAGAAAGGCACCTCCATCCTACACTTTTCGTTCCATGGATCCTTATGTGTCAACTTTTCGGTCAAGAAATGGTGGAAACTGCTATGAATTGTCTGCTGATTGGAATGGTGAATTTCCAGGTTGGTTTGTATGAACTGGGGCGTTGATTATCTGGATCAGCACATTTGGCAGTGTTTTCTGGTGACTTGTTAACCCTTTCCTTTTTCTATTGCAGCATCCATTTTAAGGGCTGACTTGAAATATGGAAAGAAACACGTCACCGTGGATGAGAATAGGCGTGATACCTATGGGCAATTTCATCCCCTGTCTTATAGCAATGAACCACATGTTTTGTTTTCTTCTATTGGAGATGTGAAGCAGTTGGTTCCGGTATGTATTTGGGCAGACTTTAAATTATTATGGCCATCTTTGATTTTGTTTTTGGCATTTTCTGGAAATTGTAATAAAAAAAGCGGTCTATATTCTGTTTGTTTTTTGAATGAGGCATTTTAAAAACTATACATACCGTGTTATGTGAGAATATGTAGAGTTAGGGATATCTAATCATAGGTATATAGTTTTTGTATACGTTGTAAAGTCTTTTTAATATTTAATTTGGTCTCCTGGAGTTTCTGACAGGTGGGCAGAGATGCTCTTGATTTTGAAATTGTTCTTGTACTGAATTTAATGTCACGAAATTTGCAATGATAGACTGATTAATTTTCAGGATTTTACTTACATATTTGTTGTTTTGGTAAATTTCATCTCATCCTATCAGACAATTAGCTTACTGTCTCCACATTCTGCTTCTTTTTGTAATTAACTATTGAGCCAACTGCCAGGATGTTTTCCAGTAACACCCATTTTGAACTTACAGGTCGGTCTTCATGACCCCCTTGCTTATGCAAGAAATCTGGCAAGGTATGCTGCAAATCTTGGGCCTGTAGCCTGGAAGATTGCTTCGAAGAAAATCGAGTCTGTATTACCCGATGGGGTACAATATGGTCCTGGTTGGGTCGGTGAAGCACCTTCACATCCATCGCCTTTTCCATCTGAGAATCAGAAACCGTCAAATAATACTGCTGGTGACTGCATTTCAAGAAAACCTGCAACACCCTCGGACTTCTGAGTTAAAATCTACCTTTTCTTCTGAAGGAATAGTTGAAGCTGTCCGGAAACTGAACAGCCAGAATGAACCATATCTTCAGGGTGATGCTGCTTCTTGGAGAATTGCAGTTTCTGGCTCAACAGAAACCTGTATATCATCCTCAAAGAAACGGCTTTACTGGTATGCTTGGAGACCATTTATCTGCTGGAGGGGCCTCATTCCCTCCTCAAATGGTCAAAACCGTGCCAGTAAACAAGGAAGCTAAGTTGCCAGAGAGTTGGTGTACTTCACCTGCTGAATGTCGTAGAGAACAAGGTCAAATCTTCGACTCACGTGCGGAATCTGAACCATGGAATTCTGGTAAACCGTCTTGGCAACAGAGACGAAATCTTTCAGTTTCACCAGACCTGAATTTACGAGTTCCAGCTGTTTCACCTAGTTCTAGCTTACAAATTGGTTCCCCAAAGCAGCTGCCAGATTTGGCATTACAGCTCTGAGTGCTACTGATTTTTCACATTTGAAGGAATCTTGAAATTGGAGTTGAATTTATTTTTTCTCTTTGGAGCTGCAGATTGATGTTAGTTTAGGAGACAGATTGTATATATCATTTATCGATTTTTTTTAGTTAAAACGAAAAGAATTTTTAGTGTATTAAACATGGGAAACTTTGATACTGAGACGCTATCGTGCGATCCAGCAAAACCAGTGTAACATTTATTTTATCAAGAGTTCATTTCCCATGTTCTGTGACAAAATTGAACCAAGCGTTCACAGTGACTGATTCTTTGTTTCTTGCCAAAAATATTTTTATTGTTGCAGTTAATGAATCGTCTTTTTTATAACTTGTCATTTAAACATAATGTTGGCTTTATGAATTTATTATTTATATATGTTTTGGTTTATAAAATATTTATAAATATTAATGTATCATAATTTCAGTTGCGTGTATAAAAAGTTCAATATACAGAGAATTTTCATAAATTGTTTCTAAGCATACCTTCCATTAATTCCATTTTTATTACGTTAAAAAAATAGTTTTTACTGTAAATAATATTTACAGCTAACCTTATAATATATTATCGATTACATCGAGTTGTCCCTCGCTAAGTCACATAATCCTCCTACCCCCCTCCACGTACTGGCGCTCCGACTGCGAACTGGCGAACTCGGTGCGCGTGCGGCGCATTAAGACGACTTAATAATTTCTAGTCCACGCTTTAAGAATTTCTAGTTCGTGCACTAAGATTTTATAATTCGCAAACTAAGATTTCCTAATTCGCGCACTAAGATTTCCTAATTCGCGCATTAAGATTTACTAACTCGCGCACTAAGTTACTAAGTCTTGTTAATCCTCCTTAATTCTTCGATTTTTTTTTTTGTAATTATAAAAAAAAAATTCGATTTTAGGTTTAGATGAATTTTTATGGTTTCTAGGTATTTCGGGTTGGTAAGAAAATTATATTATATGGTAAATAGATAGATAATGAATCATGAAAGACATAATAACATATGAAAGATTAAATATGTGATAAAAGAAAGTATGATAAATCTGTGATTTTATAACATTTTTGCGGAGTAAATAATAATAAATTTGATATCTTAGTTTTTTGCATGAAAATTAATAGAATGAACTTTATAAATAAACTTTTTATTTTTATTGAGTTAATTTAAATGTTTATATTGGTCATTTCATAAAGTAATAATATAAGTCTCCGAAATAATATGAGTCATTGTTAATAAATTCATACTATTACCAAACATGTTGAAATAAATATGAACAATTTGGTTTCATTTTTCAAATTCGTTCTTTTATATCTTAAAATAAAACAAAACTTTAATACTTTCTATTTCTACAATATATTTTTCGGAGAATTCTTACTAGACGAACGATCAAATACAAGATTCATATTACGTTGTATCACTGGCTATAACATTTTTGCAAATCTGCAAATGTTAGATTCTTCAATAAAATCTAATTTTAATGTTTTTTTAAGAATGATAAAGCTGCAAACACCAAAGTTGTTAAGAACTTCATATTGTAAATTTGTAAATAATATAATAATGATGTGAGTTTGTTAAATATGATGTATATTATGTATGTTTAACTTCATTTCATCAGTTTGTATGTATATATATATATATATTTATTTATTAATTTTTAATAGGCGCATTAAGGCGCACCCGCACTCAAATTTTTTGCAAATTGACTCACTCACACATCCGCTCCTGCATCAGACTTATGTGACTTAGGATTTTCCTCTCCCTCGTAGTATGAATTTGAACAATTGTTTCAATTTTTTAAAGGTGTAAATTAATATTTTTAATAATGCATCAAATAAGCAGTGTAAATAATAATAGAGATGGTAAATTGACATAATGAATAATCTAAAACAGAAATTGCCGAATGCATATGACTGAGATAGCGAGTCTTCTTTCCAATTTAATAGTATATTTCCTATGATTAATTGATTTCTTGAAGTTTGTTTTGTTAGCCGTGGTAATCATGGATTTTTTGATGCCGTCCGTCTGGGCTAGTATCCTAGGACATTACAACCCATTATAATTTACATAGAATAAATATTGTATGTAGAGGGTTGGATTATCCTTAAGGATAATGTTCTTATGTGCAATATTAATGTAATCCCGTATGATTGTACTTGCAATAATTTTCATACTATTATCAAGAAATTCTTGAATTTTTGATCGACTTTTTGTCCATGTTACTTTGTTTCCATGGTATCTTTAGTATTAGGGTCGATTATGGTGGATGACTTTGTCTGTGTTATTGAGATATTCTTTTATTTTTTACCCTCTTCGATCTAATTTCCTATGTTTATTAACAAAACTTTCTATCTGGTATAATTAGGTTCTAATTTCTTATTATTATTTTTTTTTTAAAAAATTCAATCTAGTATAAATAGGTTAGAAAAATCATGAAGCATGACTGCATAGTATGGTCAAGCTTTATATGCAAACATTGAATAAATTAACATAAATATAATAACTTTAAGAGTAAATACATAAAATTTCAAGTTCTAAAAAATATAGAAGTGTCAAAATCACCTTCGCTCATTATCTGTTGGGACAAGCTAAACAATAATTCTCAAAACAGTAGGTATTTCTTCACCTGTTAACCAAGCAAAACAAATATAGAACAATATATCATCAAGAACGATAACCAATCAACATGATATTTTTAACGTGGAAAACTCCTTCAATGTGATGAGTAAAAACCACGAGGCCTACGGGACCTAATCAAAGATGAGTTCTTACAACAATAACAGAAACATAAAGGCTCTCAAACTTAGAGCAACAAATTATTCTCAACAATCAAGACAAGAATCATAAACCAAGACAAAAATTTTGGCAAGAAATCACCAAAAAATGCAGCACTGTTTCAGCCACGAGATCTGCGACTCCGGAGCCCCAAAATCGATTTCCATCAATCAAAACGAAGTTCAATGAGTTCTGAAGGTGTTGTCCAAATTTCAGCAAAATTGAACAAACGAGCCTCCACTCGAGCACTTGAAAATATCTGACAGGAACCTTCTTTGTTCTTATTTTTCAGATTGTATAATGGCTCTCTCTTTTCTCTCGTTTTCTAACGGCACACAATAAATTTTTGCTGACCAACCACAAAATATTAAGTTAGTCTTAATGAGCTTCACAAAGTATGGGCTTCAAACAAGAATGTGCTAGACCCAACAAATCTCCCCCTCCAGCCCATGAGTATAGCGAAGAGACACTGCAACAAGTTCATCACTGCAAGTTGATGCCGTCCATCCCAGCACACAGATTGAGCTTCTCTCAGCTTGAGCTTCTCACGAGACACCACTTTTGTCATCATATCAGCTGCATTCTTCTCTGTATGAATCTTTTCAAGTTCAAGCAACTTAGAATTCAAAACATCTCTAATCCAATGATACTTCACATCGATATGTTTTGATCTACCATGAAAATCTGCATTTTTAGAAAGATGGATAGCACTTTGATTATCACAAAATAATACATACCTCTCCCTGATTGAATCCAAGTTCATGCATAAAATTCTTCATCCATAGAAACTCTTTGCAAGCCTCAGTAGTTGCAATGAACTCGGCTTATATGGTAGATAGAGCAACATATTTTTACAACTTGGATTGTCATGCTACATCTCCCCTGCAAAGGTAATCAAATAGCTTGAAGTAGATTTCCTTGAGTCCAAATCCATGGCCATGTCTGAATATGTATAAACAAAAAGCATAAGCTTTTCAGACCCAATAAAGTCTCAAATCAGTAAAGCCACGAAGATATCTCATAATCCACTTCACCGCAAACCAATGCTCTCTACCAGATTAGATAGAAATTGACTAACTGAGCCAACTACATGGGCTAATCTTGTCTCGTGCAAATCATGGTATACATTAAGCTAAGGAACTCTTGCCATGTCTCTCTTCTCTTTATCACTAGAATGAGAATGTTTACTGCTTAATTTAAAGTGTGAAGCAAGAGGGGTGCTTATTACTTTAGCCTTATCAATGTCAAAACATTGAAGTACCTTCTCAATGTACTTTTGTTGAGACAACCATAATTTTTTAATCTTTCTATCACGAGTTATCCCAATCCAATAATTTGATTTGCTGTCCCAAATCTTTCATTGCAAAAGGTATAGAAAGTTCTTTCTTAAACCTATCAATTCGCAAAGAATTTTGACCAACAATAAGCATATCATCGACAGATAGCAATAAAATGATAAAATCATCATCAGAGAATCTTTGCATAAATGCACAGTGATCAGATGCAGTCTTTCTGAAGTTAAGTTGAGTAATAACTTGCTCAAACCTCTTATAACCACTGTCTCTGAGCTTGTTTCAAACCATACAAGCTTCTAATTAACTTGCAGACATAATTCTCCTTTCATTTCACCACAAAACCATCAGGTTGCTCCATGTAAATCTCTTCCTCCAGATCACCATGTAGAAAATAGTTTTTACATCCATCTGCTCAATCTCCAGATCAAGAGTGGCTACCAAACTCAGAACAATTCGGATTGATGACATCTTCATAACTGGTGAGAAAAATTCTCCAAAATCAATCCCCCTTTCTGACCAAAATCCTTAACAACTAATCTGGCTTTTTATCGTGGATGAGATGTATTTTTATCAGTGCTTTACCCTGTAAATCCATCGATTCTTTAGTGCCTTTCTATCTTTCGGTAACCTGACAAGATCAAATGTTTGATTTTCATATAAAGACTACATTTCATCTTTCATTGCTTTGATCCACTCATCCTTATCGTTATTTTCCATAGCATATTGGAAATCTTCCGGTTCTCCCCCATCAGTCAAGAATGTATAATCATCAGGAACGAGTGAGTGGTCTGCGATCTCTAGTAGATCTCCTGATAGGAATTGCAGGTTGCTCTATAATATCATGTACCTATTCACCAACAACTTCATGCGATGAATCATCTACCTCTTATGCAGTTTCATGGCCATTTTCCACATCATTCTGAACCCCATTCTCTACATCATTCTGATTTTCAGTTTCAGTTGTATTTGGTATCTGTGTCATAGGAGCTAGGATGAAATCTATCAAGTCACATTGAGTGTCACACTCTGGCTTATCTACCTTATCAATATCTTCAATTGTTTGATATCTATGAAACTGCATCACAACTTTTAACAAGTTTCTTTTCAATTGGATCATAGAATCTGTAGCCAAATTCATCTTGGTCATAACAATGAAGATACAATGTCTAGTCTTGACATCCAACTTAGAACTTTCATCTTTAGGCACATGCACAAAAGCTTTGCAACCAAATACCCGCAAATGAGTATAAGAGACATCTTTGCCATACCAAACTCTGTCAGGAACATCAGTCTGCAATGCAACAGTATGAGACAAGTTGATTACATTAGTAGCAGTATACATCGCCTCACCCCAGAAGGATCCAGACAACTTTGCTTCTGAAAGCAAACATCTAATTCTCTCCATCAATGTTATGTTCATCCTTTCGGCCAAGCCATTTAACTGAGGAATTTTAGGAGGTGTACTCTGATGTCTGATGCCTTGGTGTCTGCAATACTCATCAAATGGTCCATACACCACCATTATCAGTCCAGATGCATTTCAATTTCTTTCTCGTATGTTTTTCAACCTGAAATTCTTTGAATACTCCAAAAACCCTGGTATTTGGACCTCAAAGCATAAACCCAAAGTTTTCTTGGATAATCATCAATGAAAGATACAAAGTAAAGTGCACCACCACGTGTTTTTACCTTCATTGTACCACAAACATATGAGTGTACTAACTCTAGCAAATCAGATTTTCTGTGCAGATGAGGACTTTGGAAGGAAACCTGTTGGAATCGAAGGGGGGGGGGGGGGGGGGGTGAATGAGATTCCTTGGCTACTTTAGCTTTTTAAAATGAGTTTGCAAAATAAAAGAGTTTGCGCTTGCGGAAGGCTTAAGTCAATCGATAAATAAAAGAAATGAAGAAGTAAATAAATAAATAAATGCGTAATGAAATTAAAGCAATAAAAGACAAGAGATTTGTTATAGAAGTTCGGCGATGAATCGCCTACGTCTCCTCTTCCCGGTTAGATAACCTCCAACCGAGGTTCCACTAGAACAATTGGTCTTGGCCTTGAGGGCTCCAAGTTAGCCACACAACAACTCTTCCCGAGTTTACAAAGCTCTTTCCCGAGCACACTACTCTTCCCGAGTACACAAGCTCTTCCCGAGCACAATACTCTTCCCGAGTACACAAAGCTCTTCCCGAGCTACCAACACTCTTCACGAGTCTTCTTGGTCTTAAGGGCTCCAAGGATAGCCACAACACATGCACCAACTTCACTTGTTGGCGACTTTACGATATTCCAACTTGCTTTGGTGTTGGAGGACCTTCACAATAGATCAAATCAAAAACACCTTCACGATGTACTCACACGAAGAAACAAGACTCTAACAAAAGAATGAATTACAAGCTCCAATACAACAACAATGTATGGAGATTGCAATGCAATTTGAAATATAATTGGCAAAGCTTTGTAGAAGTTTATAGGCTTGTTCCTTAGCTTCAAAATGCTCCAAAGCATCCATATTTATAGTGTAGGAGGCCCCATAGGCTCCTACTAGCCGTTGCTACACAAAAGGCTGAAATCACTCGTCGATCGCCTCAGCCATCGCCTTAGGCGATCTCCATCGCCGCGCTCCAACAGTCAGCATAAATCACGCATCGCCTCAGGCGATGTCCCGATCTCCTCAGGCGATCCAAATTAAATTCCAATGCCGTAGCCTCAGCAGCCTAAAATCTTGCATCGCCTCAAACGAACTCCACATCGCCTCAGGCGTTCAGCGCATCGCCTCAGGCGTTCGTGCCATCGCGCCAGGCGATCTCCCCCTGCGCGCATGCCCGCGCATGCCTCGGCGTCGCTCCAGTCGATGGCCGTGGCGAAGTCCCCATGGCTGCCATCGCCTGAGGCGATGGTCACCATCGCCTGGGGCGATCTGTGCCAGAACATGCACACGTCATTTTCTTCATTCCAATCCACTTTTAATCACTTAATCTGCACACTAAGTAGATATATTAGTATAACAAACACAAGTTTTGTTGATCATCAAAACTCAAAGATTGACCGGGGATAATTTAACGCATTAAACGCAACCATGCGTTTAAGGCTCGACAATCTCCCCCTTTTTTATGATCACAAAACTTGATAAACTTGAATAAGTAATATGCATGAAATGTGAGTAAAAATGACTCCCCCTTAACAATTGCATAACACATACAAGTTAAACAAGTAAAGCATTAAACAAATAACTCTCCCCCTCAAACCATGCATACACAAGCTCTCCCCCTTAAATTATGCATGTAGTAAGGTTCAAGTTTATCACAAAATTCTCCCCCTTTTTGTGATAATCAAAAAGCATAAAATTTAAATAAACATAGCTCAAATATGTTGACACATAGCCATATTTTATCAACTTACACATGTTCCTCATCAAGTATAAGATTAAATCATATAGAGGAATACAAACATGCGTTTAAGGCAAACAATAATGAATCTTAAACATTGCAAGTATGCATATGTTCCACCAAGATTTCATGCACCTGTTCCAAAAGAAATTATAATTCTCAAACCAATATTTAATAAGATTATTAAGGTCATGATAGCATTATATCAAAGATTAAGCATCTAAACACTTATAACATGCTAAATCACATTGCACAATTCCACATAGCATATTCAAATTTGAATACAAGGCATGTCAAGATACTTACTATAACAAGATAGGCATACATCATGCATCAAGATAATTTATATGTGCATATGCTAAGGGGTATTCCATTTTACTACAATGAATATTGAGCTTCAATATTTATTGATCACAATTAATTTGTGCCAATGAATTTTGAATTGCTCTTTTAACATGTATAAAGTAAATTTTACCCTTAATGACAAGAGTTCGTTCTTGTCATTGGTCCAACGCCTCACGCCTCTTCTATAGTGGTGAATAATACAAACTCCTCCTTTGAGTTGCTTGGTCCTTCATCCTTCATTCCATTGTTGTCCCTACAAGACAAATTAACAATAGGAGGATCTTTGGTACCCATTTGATTTTTGGGTCCTTGAGGGTTAACTTTCAATGGCACTTTTGGAATCCATTTACATCTCTTATTAGGTTGGTATTGGATTCTAGCAAACCTACACTTATTCTTAGTGTGGCCATTTTTACAACAATAGTTGCAAGTAGGAGAATCATGCTTTGCTTTGGCCAACAAGCTAGAAAAAGTTTTTGATTTGCTTGAGTAGCCTAACCTGGCTTTGTCAAAGCTACAACGTTGTAAGCCAAGCAATTCACTAATCTTTTGACTACTTTCACTATATTTGCAAAAAGATATCTTTAAAGAATTTAATTCATTTTTCAATGAATTATTTTCTTCATCTTTCTTAGCAATCTCAAGTTTGAGTAATTTGTTACTCATCTTGGTTTTGCCAAGAGCATCAATAAGTTCATTATAAGACTCTAAAAGTTCATTAAATGAAGGTACCTCATCGTCGCTTTCATCTCCTTCATCTCCAAGCGCCATTAAACAAAGATTGTGGCTTCTTCTTCATCGGAGTCGCTATCACTCCATGTGGCTATAAACGCCTTCTTCTTCCCTTTGTCCTCATTCTTCTTCCTAGGACATTTGTTAGCATAATGGCATTTATCTTGACAATTATAACAAGTTACCTCATTTTTGGATTCTTGTTTGGTAGCATTAGAGGTCTTTGACTTGCTATGTTTGTTGAAGAACTTCTTGAACTTCTTTGTGAACAAGATCATCTCCTCCATCATCATCATCTTCTTCATCATCGGAATGGTCTTTCCTTCCCACCAAGGTAATCCCATTTCTTTTGGATCTATCCTCCTCCTTTACTTCTCTCCTTGTGGCAACTTCAAGTTCATGAGTCACCAATGTGCCATGGAGCTCATCAAGGTCATAGGAAGCACTTTCTCCTTTGTTTGACTCGATAATGGCCGTCCTCTTTGCGTCCCATTCCTTAGGCAATGCTCTTAGGGCTCTCATCCATATTTGCTTTGGAGGATACTTCTCTCCAAGTTGGGCAAGCTCATTTATGATAAGGGTGAGCCTTCTAAACATTGAATCTACCTCTTCTCCGGACTCCATCTCAAATGTCTCATATTCGAGTTGTAATAAATCAATCTTGGTCTCCTTCACTTGATTAGTTCCTTCATGACAAATTTGCAATTTGTCCCATATCTCCTTAGCGGTTGAGCACATCGAGATCCGGTCGTACTCCTTCATATCTAAAGCACAATGTAAAATATTAATAGCTTTAGCATTTTGAGAAATTAAAATCATGTCCGCTCTTGTGAAATCGTCCATTTCTTTGGGAATACTTATTCCCCCAACTTCCTTTAACGGAATATGTGGACCTTTCACAATAATCTTCCATATGTCATAATCTACGGATTGGATGTATAGAGAAATTCTATTCTTCCAATAACCGTAATTATCACCCGTGAAGAGCGGAGGGCGATTGGTCGATTGACCTTGAGAAAACTCATTTGCTAGATTAGCCATAAAAAGATTTTGATTTAAAAACAAAAATCAAATGACTCTGATACCACTTGTTGGAATCGAAGAGGGGGGGTGAATGAGATTCCTTGGCTACTTTAGCTTTTTAAAATGAGTTTGCAAAATAAAAGAGTTTGCGCTTGCGGAAGGCTTAAGTCAATCGATAAATAAAAGAAATGAAGACGTAAATAAATAAATCAATGCGTAAGTAAATTAAAGCAATAAAAGACAAGAGATTTGTTATAGAAGTTCGGCGATGAATCGCCTACGTCTCCTCTTCCCGGTTAGATAACCTCCAACCGAGGTTCCACTAGAACAATTGGTCTTGGCCTTGAGGGCTCCAAGTTAGCCACATAACAACTCTTCCCGAGTTTACAAAGCTCTTCCCGAGCACACTACTCTTCCCGAGCACAATACTCTTCCCGAGTACACAAAGCTCTTCGCGAGCTACCAACACTCTTCACGAGTCTTCTTGGCCTTAAGGGCTCCAAGGATAGCCACAATACATGCACCAACTTCACTTGTTGGCGACTTTACAATTTTCCAACTTGCTTTGGTGTTGGAGGACCTTTACAATAGATCAAATCAAAAACACCTTCACGGTGTACTCACACGAAGAAACAAGACTCTAACAAAAGAATGAATTACAAGCTCCAATACAACAACAATGTATGGAAATTGCAATGCAATTTGAAATTATAATTGGCAAAGCTTTGTAGAAGTTTATAGGCTTGTTCCTTAGCTTCAAAATGCTCCAAAGCATCCATATTTATAGTGTAGGAGGCCCCCTAGGCTCCTACTAGCCGTTGCTACACAAAAGGCTGAAATCACTCGTCGATCGCCTCAGCCATCGCCTCAGGCGATCTCCATCGCCGCGCTCCAACGGTCAGCATAAATCACGCATCGCCTCAGGCGATGTCCCGTTAAATTCCAATGTCGTAGCCTTAGCATCCTAAAATCTTGCATCGCCTCAAACGAACTCCGCATCGCCTCAGGCGTTCAGCGCATCGCCTCAGGCGTTCGTGCCATCGCGCCAGGCGATCTCCCCCTGCGCGCATGCCCGCACATGCCTCGACGTCGCTCCAGTCAATGGCTGTGGCGAAGTCCCCATGGCTGCCATCGCCTCAGGCGATGGTCACCATCGCCTGGGGCGATCTGTGCCAGAACATGCACACATCATTTTCTTCATTCCAATCCACTTTTAATCACTTAATCTACACACTAAGTAGATATATTAGTATAACAAACACAAGTTTTGTTGATCATCAAAACTCAAAGATTGACCAGGGATAATTTAACGCATTAAACGCAACCATGCGTTTAAGGCTCAACAAAACCCTTCTCCGTTTTCCAGCCAGACAATGAGCACATCTTTCCAACTTTGCATCTTTTAAATCAGAAAGTAGACCTCATTTAGCCAAACAATTAACTCATTTTCACTCATGTGACTGAGTCTCTTATGCCATAATTCAGATAAATTTTCATCTTTAACTGCATTTACTGAATTACCAGAAATCGAATCCTGCATCAAGTACAAACTGGAGCACTTCTTACCTCGAGCCACAACCAAAGAGCCTCTGGTGAGTTTCCAAATTCCATCACCAAAAGTGTTGCAAAACCCAGCATCATCCAATCTACCTGTAGAGATCAAATTTAAATGAATATCTAGGGCATGTCTGACATCTTCAAGTACCAATCTTGTACCATTGTTGATTTCTAAGCAAACGGTTCCAGTACCAACCACTTTTGATAAACCACCATTACCCATCTTCAATACTCCAAAATCACCTTAAGTATAAGACGAGAAGAATTATTTCTTCAATGTAACTTGGAAGGAAGCACCACTATCAACTACTCCGCTGGTTTCATGACATACCAAATTAATCATATTTGCATCATAAATAATAACAAGATCATTTGTAGTAGTGGTAGCAACACGGTCACTGTTATCGTCATATTTCTTATGAGCAGACTTGTTCTCCATTTGCCACTTGTTTTCTATATGTGGTCGTCGACAATACTTCTCTATGTGTCCAATGTAACCACAATTGTGACACTTGACATTGTCATATCTGTTGGATTTACTTATGTCTCTATCTTTGTCTTTTGGACCATTGCTTTTACTTATCCCCCTCTTTCTTGTGTCCAAAATCTCTGACTGTGAAGTTGAGGCATCTTGTGTCCTTCTTCTCATTTCTTCTTTAAAACACCAATCTTCTCATAATGCATGGTTACAATACCATTAGGAGCTGAATTAGTTATTGAAACACGAAAATTCTCCCAAGAATCAGGTAAAGTATTAAGCAACCAGAGTCCCTGAATTTCATCATTAAACTTCACTCCCATTCCAACAAGCTAACCAAAACAACCCTGAAATTCCTTCAAAAAACCAGACACATAAGTCCCCTCCTTATATCTCAAGTTCATCACCTGCTTTAGTAAGAAAGTTTATTATTTCCCGTCTTTGAAGCAGACAACATTTCAAACTTAGCCCACAGAGTTTAGCGTTTTAGCATGCGTCTCATTCACAATGTGATTCAAAACATTATCTTCTACCCATTGCCGAATAAAGCCACATACTTGCAAATGCTCAAACTCCCACTCTTCATCAGTTTTAGATTCAGGTTTTTCAGTAGCAAATACTGATAAATGCAGATTTTTTCACAAATAAAATATTTTTCATTTTTTCTTTCCATTTATGATAATTAGTCCCATTCAAACAAACAAACTATTTTGCTCAAATTTGCCCCCATCATTCAAATCAAGTTTATCTCAACACAAATAACCAACTCTGGTACCATTTTGTTGGGACAAACTAAACAATAATTTCCAAACAGTAGGTATTTCTTCATATATCAACCAAGCAATGAAGAACAAATATAGAACAATATATCATCAAGAACGATAACCAATCAACACAATATTTTTAACGTCCTTCAAAGTGAAGAGTAAAAAACACGTGGCCTATGAGACCTAATCAAATCCACTATAATCATAGAGAAGTTCTTACAACAACAACATAAACATAAAAGCTCTCAAACTTAGAGCAACAAATGATGCAACAATCAAGACAATAATCATAAACCAAGACAAATGGTTTTTTTATTTGTTTAAAAACTTTCTTTTATTAAATATTTATTATTACTACACTTCTTCGTGCTTAAGATGCACTTAATACAGTCAACCTTAGATTGACCTCTTTTTCCACGCTTTCATCCAAATCGTAGCTTTTTATTCATATTTCGAGCTTAATCATGTTTAATCCACAGTTTATCAAGTTTTTTAAAAACTGCTTCTACTCTCTCGGATACTAGGTTGATATAAAGTTTTCATTTTGTAACACGGGTGATTGGATGCTGGGTAATATCATAATCCATTCATTTTGTGATACGTGTTCATTTGTAATTTTATTTTTTTTTAATTTTTTTTACTTTTCACCGTGTTTTTTCAACCACGGTTATTTCAAAATTTTCAACATGGGTTATATTTTTTGTCGGAAATTTTAAGCTCAGTTCAAATTCTCCCCAAATCATACCACCACCATCTTCTCCTACTCCATTTCCATTTCTGTAAAAATCTTTTAATCCCGTCCATTCAAAACTCATACCAGCGAGTTTAATTTTTTTGGGAAAAATATTTACGTAAAATAGCGGAAAATGTCATCTTTTCTTGTTACTCATATCGTTCACACCTGTTCAGAGGCGTTCTTAGTAAGGTATGCTTTCTAAAAATTATATACACTAAAAAATTATATACTCCAAGCGAAAAGTGGAGGGGGCGACCAGTTTTAGGCGAAAGATGGAGTTGGGCGACCGAGACAAGTGGAGCGAGCGTCCGAAAGTAGAGGAGGGCGGCACAACATGGAGTGGGGGCGGCCCAGCATAGAGTGGGGGCGATCGAGCACGGAGTGGGGGGCCGACCGAGCATGGGGTGCGGGGTGACCGAGCACGGGGTGGGGGGCGACCGACCAAGGGGTGGGGGCGACCGAGCATGGGTAGGGTAATCGAACACGAGAAAGGGCGACCGAAGCACGAGTGGGGCGACCGGAGCACGGGGTTGGTGCGACTAAAACAAGCGATTACATGTGGCGCCTGGAGCACGGGGTGGGGGAGCCCTAGAGCACGGGGTGGGGACGACTACGTCAAATTGAAAATAATTAAGTCTGTAACAAAACTTCTTGCAACAATGGTGTCGGTGCCAATTTTGGTGATGGGATAGGGTATAAATTTTGGGGAGAAGTAGTTCCAAATTAATTTGAGGAAAGAGTTTAAAAATCTGTTCGGGGGTCAAAATTTGAAATTAACCATGGTTAAAAATGTGGTCCGTAAACACTAAAAAGAAATTTAGCATAAATAAATAAAAAAAGACACATGCCACAAAGTGAATGATTTAGGATATATCCTACGATCAACATCGAATCACCCTTGTTACACTTACCTTCAGCCTTTCCAATAATATATAAATTTAATAAATGACCACCATCATCATTAATATCTAACTAGATTGTCATATCAATGTCATATATAAAGCGGGAAATTTCAAGTTATCCCATGGGCAGTCTCTAGCAAATTTCTATTCTGGGAATAACGCTCCCAAAATATAGTTTGAGTATGAATTCTACGTGGATACACATCATCCAATGGTTATATTTAGGGGCGGCTCAAACTTTCCGAGGACCTTAGATAAATTATAAAAATGAGGTATTACCAAGCATGCATTATCTCATAAGCTAATATTGATCAACTCAACAAATACATATACAAGACCTTAAAAGATAGTATAGAATCATAATTGTTAATAACTTCACAATGTCATCTTATTTATATGGCTATATTCTATGCCAAATACTTTATTTTCAGCATACAATCTTGGTCGCTGTAAATTCTTGCGATCCAAATGACAAAAGAGAAAATTACACTTCCCACTATAGTCAGAATACACGATAAATAAATGAAATAAAGACATATAACCAAAGCTAAATATTTTGATGAATATTAAACTAAAATATTAAAATTTAACTTAAAAAATATAATCATAATATAGATTTGAATTTTTTATTTTTATAAAGTAATTAATATATAAAAAATATTAAAATAATGGATATTGTTGTGAAACCGAGGGCAAAAGCCTTAGTAGCCTTGCATGTAAGCCGCCCTTGGTTATATACACCACTCCCGAAGTAACACTATCGATATAGTATAGAAATTCCCGTCATCTGGGATAAAATGTATTGTTAATTTTAAATCGATGTAAAATATTATAATCGCCGGTGATGATGCCTAAAGCCAAGGGTTAAACTAAGCATATAAAGCAACCAACATCGAGGAAAATCCAATTTACAGTCCTCACCAAAGCCTTTAAATGCTAGCTGTCGGAGAGAGCAACCCTGCAATGATCATCCTCTGTTTTTATCGCTTTGAATTTTCCGTCATGGCCCACACCAATGATACAAATAACTTACGATTCAAAATAATTTACTTCCTTTTTTATAGGAAATAATCTCTGCAATCAATAGAATCCAAGTGTAGCCTCAATAACAGAGCATCTGCCGAACTGGAAGCTTGGTACACCTGCAGATGCTGATGCTGATGTGTACAGCCTGCCAACTGTTTCCTCAGGACCGTATCTCCTTTCTCGACTCGGAGGAAATAAGGAAAAACGAAGGCATTATTACCGTTAAGGTGAGCGCTAAAAGAGAGGGTGGGATGGGTGGATGAAATGAAATTCTGAGCTAAATATAGGAAAAAAGAAAAGAAATTTTTTTAGGTCCTTCGTAAAAGACCCATGAATTGAAAAATCATGGGTTTCTCATAATACTTTGTGAAGGTCGCAGTTTGAAGTATTTTTACCTCAAGGTTGCGATCTTTTTGTGGTAGAATTTTATCTTCTTAAGGGTATCTTGATGATACCCTTAAGGGTAGTGTCCTTAGAGGCATCATCCACCATCCATTTGGAATCTTTTTAAAAAAAAAAAAAAGATTACAAATGAACGGTGATGATGCCCCTAAGGACACTACCTTTAAAGATATCATCAAACAAACCTTGGGTAAGGTGGGGTTTGCATTGGAATTTGAACCGTCTTTTGTTTTGAATTTTGGAGGGGATTAATCTGTATTAATGTAATCATTCATCTGGGACTCGCGTTTCTTGAATTCTACGGACGGGGAGGGAGCATTTAATGAATCTCTCTTCTAAAATATTCCTTTTTCCTGTTTTATCTTAATATTTTTTTGTAATGGCTTCATAATTTGCTTGATCAATAAGGTCTACGGAGTTTGATTTGGGATAATTGAGGTGAATCTGTCTGTATGCTTTATAATTTATTTTGTTTGAAGACTCAAACTTGGTAAAGGGGGGAGAATTTAAAAGGAAAAGGAGAGATTGGTGGGGGAAGGAGATGAATTGCTTTTCTTGCATGGGCCCTCGAACCAAGAATGTGAGGCATTATGATGATGATATGGCTTCAAGATCCATTGATACTTCTGGTAATTTTTGTTTGCTCATTTTTTTCATTAATTTGTATGCTTCATTTGTTTTTATGCAATGCTTTTTTTTCACACGTACATTTATGTTTGTTTTGTCTCCAATCAATGCTTGGGAAAACAGTTCATGGGAAGGGAAAGACAAATGTGCATGATAGAGGTAAGATCATTATATCATTTGAAATTTGAAGTTTGGTGTCATGATTCCGAGAGGCTGATTTAACAGGAAAAAAGAATACAAATCGCATGTGACTTTTTAAAAATACAAGATCCCACAAATTCGTTGAATTAACTAGATTCACTCTTGGTGCACTGGCATTTATAATGAATGATCTTCTCTGCATCTTTTTCATCTATTTTGGGTTTCTTGATTTCTTTAGAGAAAGGGAAGAAGGAAAACTCTTTGATAAGGCCTAAAGGCAAGGAGAGCAATGAGCCAACAGGCAGTGTGGCAAGAAGCTTTACGTTCAAGGAACTTACGGTGGCGACTCAAAATTTTAGGGAAGCAAACTTGATTGGTGAAGGTGGTTTTGGAAGCGTATACAAAGGCCGCCTAGAATCTAGCATGGCAAGCTCTCGTTTTCATCTTATTCTGAATTTGGATAAGTCAAGATAAATCGAATTTTACTTTTTATCTTGCGATGCTGCGAAGTACACTGCAACTTGTGCTCATTTTCTTTGGATTTATGGTCAGATTGTTGCTGTAAAGCAACTTAACCTCGAAGGCCTTCAAGGGAATCAAGAATTCATTGTGGAGGTTCTTATGTTAAGCTTGCTGCACCATTCGAACCTCGTGAATCTAATCGGGTATTGTGCTGATGGTGATCAGAGGCTCTTGGTTTACGAATACATGCCAATGGGTAGCCTGGAAAATCATCTATTTGGTAATCTATGATAAATTTATAATTAAGATATTTTTCGGAGTCATTTAAATTCTGTTTTTGGCTATCGTGTGCTGGTTTTTGGGCAAGTTATAACATGCTTTGCATACAATAAAACAATGAAAGATTTAAGGTTTTAGCTCCGTTATGAAAGTGCCTTGTCATCAAACCGGTTTGAAGTTAATTAACACGAATTTAAATCATTTCATAGGGTTCTCCTACCTTGCTTGTAGTCACAGATACGTTAGTATAAATCTGTGTTTCATTTTGTTATTAGATTTAGAACCCGGCCAAGAGCCACTGAGTTGGAACAAACGTCTGAGGGTTGCTGTTGGTGCTGCTCGTGGCCTTGAATATCTTCATTTCAAAGCCAATCCACCCGTAATCTATCGTGACCTTAAATCTTCGAACATACTTTTGGACGACGACTTCAACGTTAAACTGTCTGATTTCGGACTTGCGAAACTTGGACCTATTGGTGACAATACTCATGTTTCAACACGAGTAATGGGAACCTATGGCTATTGTGCCCCTGAATACGCCATGAGTGGCAAACTGACTCTAAAATCTGATATCTACAGCTTTGGTGTTGTTCTGTTGGAGCTTATTACTGGACGCAAGGCTATTGACTGCACCAGGAAGCCAGGAGAGCAAAATCTGGTTGTGTGGGTGAGTTTGCATTTTTATCGTGTATAAGGCTTCTACCAAGTACATGCACCACTTTATAACATTAAAATTGATAATTACATTTTTTCAAGAGCTAGTGGCACTTTACTCTCAATCAATCGGCCTTAAAGGGCCATGCTTTTTTATGTTTGCTAGAAACATTGCTCATTAAAACTTTTTCACACATTGGCTCAAATATTCTGGCATAGTTCTATCTCAACTCTTATAGACTTTACCCATCGATTATCTTTACAGTCACGACAATATCTAAAGGACCGGAGTAAATTCGTCGAGATGGTGGACCCTCTACTCAGAGGACGATTCTCGGTCCGGAGCCTGCACCATGCCATCGCAATTACTTCAATGTGCCTCCAGGAACAAGCAAGTTTCCGCCCCCTTATCAGTGACATTGTTATGGCACTCGAATACTTAGCTTCTCGTGCAGGAAGATTTCATAGTCGGACATCGTCCTCCCCTTCGCATTTGGATGTTAATATTGATTCGAGATGATAAAATCAAGAAACTATATATTCATTTGGAACATAACCACATGGAACTGATTTTGGGAGGCTTCATGAAATAATCTTTTATCCTTCCAACACACATTTATAAGAAAATTTTGATTTAAAAAATAATCTTAATTTAGAGTAATGAAAAGATAAAAAAAAATAGAAAATACTGGCTCAAAATAAATTATTCAAGAGTTATAAGAAACTAGACCCCTCCGGAATAGCCTGTTGGTAAGTCACCTTGTCTCTTTTGGGATCGACTCATGTTTGAGTCTGGCCAATGGCCCAAAATCTTTAAAAAAAAATTCCCATCCCCAATACAAAAAAAAAAAAAAATAGTTTTAAGAAACTAGAATCCAAAAATTTCTAATATTTTATTATAACAAATTCCAAAAATCAGCATTATCCCCCTTGTTTTTAAATAAGAATCAATTTTTTAACACTCTTAATGAACTCATAAATAAAACAAGCTTTGATGCACAGATGCTCCTAAAAATCAATTTGTGCTATGTTGGACACGTGTCGGACACGTTACGTGACGTGCCCTTAATTTTATTAAAAAATAAAATAGGACACCCGCGTGAGACACGGCCGATGGTGTGTCCAACACAGAATGGATAATTTTTGGACTTTAATTGTACAATTTACAAAGTTTTTGGCTAAATGAAATTTAGATATGTTAGTTAAACTTTATTTTAATTGAAGTAATATACATTTATTGTTAGTATGAGTGATACTATGATGATTTCAATGACATACATTTATATATATTATTTTTGGATTTGGTAAGAATATTTTTTGTGTTATATTTTATTTTGACGTATTTGTTATATTTTATATTAACTAAAGTAATATGTATTTGATGTTAGTATGAGTGATGCTATGATGATTCCAGTGACATATATTTATTTATATTTTTTTCCAAATTCGCCAGTGACATGTATTTATTTATATACTTCTTGAATTTTGTGATAATATTTTTGTTGATTTTACATGGTTTCAAAAATTTAAAAAATATGAATTTTAGTATTTGTGATATAATATATATATATATATAAGCGCATGTCATATTTTGAAAATTTTGAAAATCTTTATCGTTGTATCCGTGTTGTGTCAATGTCTGTGCATCGTATGAAACAAGTAAATTGATCTATAATGGTGGTCAAATAATCAAACAAAACAATAC
This sequence comes from Haberlea rhodopensis, assembly GCA_907163345.1. NCBI lineage: Eukaryota > Viridiplantae > Streptophyta > Magnoliopsida > Lamiales > Gesneriaceae > Haberlea > Haberlea rhodopensis. The sequence goes on from CAJQUN010000001.1 coordinate 15,358,178, forward strand.
AAATTCAATTGATCACTCATGAATTCCAATTAAAAAATGAAAAAAATCATTAAAAAGATATGGCAAGGGCATCTGTATCGGGTTTGTCTTGGGTGCACCCGGTGTTTGGTGCACCCAAGACACATGTGTATCTATACATACATATAGATACACATGTATGTGTCTTGGGTGCACCAAACACCGGGTGCACCCAAGACAAACCCCATCTGTATCCGCCCGTACACCTGCATTACACCTGCATATTATGTCAGTTAGTATATGATACGATCGAGGCGCCACGTTAAGGGGTCATAGTCTCCTTAGCAGAGCTTTACATTGTGGAATAAGAAATCTTATTTAGAAGATAAAATTAAACTGGTAGAAATTCGAGGAGAGTTAAATGGTATTTTTAATATTAATTCTAATAATAAAAATTCATGAAAATAGTTCAAATATTAAAAAAAAAAAACAAGTATAGAGAAGGGGATTTGAGAATGTGACTATTTAGGGGTGCTTATTGGCTCAACCCAGTCCGGATCAACCAGGATCCAATAATCCTCGAATCGGTTCGATCCGTTAAGAAATCGGATCGGATTCGATTCCGGTCCAATCGGTTCCGGGTTGGACTGGTTCCAACCCGGAACCAATTTTGTTGAATTTGTTTTTTTTCAAAAAATCGAATATATACCAGAATAAATAATTTTTTTTTAAAAAATAATGGAACCGGTTCCGGTTCAGCACAGAACATGATCTGTTTGGTCCGGGACCGGTAAGACACTGGATCCGGCTCGGTAGAACCGATCCGGCTCGGTATGTTACCGGGTGCGGATGGTTCGAAACTGGTTAGCCATGTCCCGTTTCTGAATCGGGCTAACCTGTTCAATTTTGGGTCAGATACGGATTGACCCGGCCGGCCAATTAAACAGCCCTACGGCTATTGACCTAATTTTCCCTATGAGATGTATACAACAGCGACAACGAAATAGTTGCTGTATTTTTCGTAAATGATGGAAGCTAGGAAGTCGTTATCCAATTGAAGGTGAAATTAAATACTATTTATTTAATTTAAAACGATATACTATTTAGACTTTCTATATTAAAAATAACGGAGGTTTTCAAGAGAGAGATAATTTAAAGAATTTTAAATATAAAAACATATTAAAACAATTTTAAAATGGTTTTTTTTTCAAAATATTTAATAAAATATATGATCATAATATATATATTTTTTTAAAAATGATATTTTATTAAATTTTAAAAATAAATTAAAAAAATATAAGTCATGTTATTTTGTCCGCCAAATTTGATGTTACCAAAGACATATATGTACTACCCATTGTTTTTGCCAGCTTAGACTCTTCATTACATTTTCATTCTGTTCAAAACCAGATCAAATCCCAACATACGAATTTCATTCCCACAATGTATGCAAACCAGTGAATCTTGAAAAAGTTGCTTGCTTTCCCTAGCTTATGGAGGGTACGTTTTTCTTTTTTTTGGGTATTCGTTCAATTTACCGTTCACGAAGTCAGTTATTTTAATTATGTGAAATTCTTCTTTGGTTGAGCCGTGATCGGATCTCTAATTTGGTGAGTCATTAATGATCTTTTTCGGAATTGAGTGCGATCTGGGAGAAAATAGGGTTTTGAGGATTTTAGATCGGATGGTGGCAGCGTTTTAACTAATTCTGAATTGTGGTTATTTTTAGTTGTGTGTTGTGTCACTTAATTTTAGGTCTATTATGGAATCAGTTAGTATTTTTATACCTGATTTAATTAATTGATGTGATTTATTTGGTTCTTTCTTACTGTTTTATTGATGTCGAAAACTAGGTGATATTTTTTGTTACAACAAAATTGTATTCGTTTGATAACCGAAGATGGGATTGCGATCAAATGATGTTTACTTTTCAGTTACTTTTTATCAATGTCTTTTCATCATAAACAGCTTTAATTAATGAGGGAAAATTTACATTTATGGGGGACAAATTTTAATATTGAAATTTATTTAATGATTTAGCTTCTGAATTTTTTCTTTTAGATTTTGATGCTGGAGAATTCAATAGTTGGCTTATATGTTGATTCTAATGTTTCTTTATGCAGGAATTTTATAGGAGAAATCTGGATCATATATGGATCTGTAATATTAGCTTTAGGGCCCTAGCAGGGTAATTTTTTATTAATTGCATGTTCAAAGGGGAAATTGTCAAATGGCACCTACAAGCAAAGCTGATAAGAAGGCTACTGTGGACACTGCTGCGTGGATGTTTAATGTTGTCACTTCAGTTGGGATCATCATTGTCAACAAGGCATTAATGGCTACTTATGACTTCAGCTTTGGTAATTTTCTTAGCTTGATTCAAAGATAATCTGTACTATCTGTTTATGATATATTGCACCTTTACGTGGTGTAGTTTGAATCACCTTAGTCATTTTTTATTAACTTGAGTGGGATTTTTGAGGTTTTTAGATTTTATCCGGTGCACCAAACAAGAATGATTGATGATGGTCCACTGGATACTATTTTGTCTTGACAATGTTCCATAAAGATTTTAAAGGATGGGATTGTGTCCAGTGCTTCCCCATATAGTTTCCATTTTCATGGAATTTAGATTATTTTCATACGAAAGTATCTTTTTAACTTGTATGCTGGAAAAAGGATCCATGATGCTGACCAGATCTATAAATAGTAGAAATTGGGGCCTTTGTGATATGATTTTTTTTATCAAGGCATTCTTTGAGAATTAATTGGTAACTTGCTGTTGAGCTTCTTGGTTAGAGTTTTAGAACAATTTAAGCTGAAAGTTTCAATAGAGACACATACTTGGACTGCTTGTTGTGCTAGCATTTTGCACACATTGCTTTGAAACATCAGCTAGCTAGATGAAATGCTATCTAACAATGGTACTCAATCGTGATGTTTATGTATGTGCTTGTGTGCAGTGGCCATTTCTTCTTCCTCGAGAACATAAATCTTGCAAAGATTAGAATTTTTTTTGGATAAGAGTACAAGGATTAGATTGGAAGTGGTTATAGTGAAATTGGGAGAAAATAAAAGAGATAGTTAATATCATAAACAATTGATTATGATCCTTGGCATCAGTGAATTGCTGAAGCATCAAGGAACTCAAATGATAATACTCACAATCTAAATTGGAAGTGAGAATAATGTGATCCAGATAAAATAAAAGACAACTTAATTCTTTGTTGATTGACAAATTTGTTCTGTGTTTTGGTATACTTGCTTTGAAATGTTTTTTATTTTCTGTTGTTTTACTTTGTACATTTCTTGTCCTACGAGTTTAACCATTCGATTAATACAATCTATGCAGCTACAACATTAACCGGTTTACATTTCGCTACCACCACTTTGATGACGATAGTTCTTAGATGGTTGGGTTACATCCAAGCTTCTCATCTACCTTATTCGGAGCTTCTTAAATTCGTTCTATTTGCAAATTTCTCTATAGTTGGGATGAATGTTAGTTTAATGTGGAATTCGGTGGGATTCTACCAGGTGATTTCAGATGTACTTTTACCTTTTTCAGATGAAAGAAGAAATAAAATGGAGACGATTTGATCTGTGTCTTAACTTTTTTCTCTATAATGCCAAAGGTAATAATTTATCTTGTGTTAACGCCAGATTGCAAAACTGAGTATGATCCCGGTTTCATGCTTACTGGAAGTTGTATTTGACAAAATACGATATTCGAGAGACACAAAACTTAGCATCATGGTTGTTCTTCTTGGTGTTGCTGTCTGCACAGTTACAGATGTGAGTGTTAATACCAAAGGGTTTGTTGCTGCACTTATTGCAGTCTGGAGTACATCACTGCAACAATATGTAAGTTCTCCACCTGATATTTGACCGAGGGAAGTGTGATATTTCCATCTAATTGTGCACGATCTTCACTTATCATCTGGACAAGAGCATGGTTTAAACTAAAAATGTGTGATCGATAACAAATACCGTGTGGGTTGTAGAATTTCTGACGTGCTATAATTTATTTATGTGTATCCATTTTTATACCAGAACATTTGTTTCTGATTTATCTTTTCTTATTTTAATGGCATGTGTTCTTTTACCTGATGTATTTCATGAACACAACATGATTATTTATAAACATTTGCAGTATGTTCACTTCCTTCAAAGGAAGTATTCCCTCAGTTCTTTCAATCTACTGGGGCACACTGCTCCAGCGCAGGCTGCGTCACTACTGTTGTTTGGCCCCTTTCTGGATTATTGGTTGACAAACAAAAGAATTGATGCCTTCAACTTTAGTTTACCGTCTATGGTAATTCTCCAGAAGTTATTCTCGTTAATGTTTTTTTTTTTAGTATCAGCTGTTTTATTTGTCCATCATGTAGTGAAATTTTGGCCTTACAGCAACATAAATTATTTTCTGTCTTACATATCATTACAATGGGTGGTCGTTCTTTGCTTCACTTTGAAGTTGTCAAAAGTTCTGTGTCACTCATGATCCCCTCATCTTTGATTCTGCAGGCATTTTTGATAACATCATGTACCATTGCCGTTGGGACAAATCTCAGCCAATTCATCTGCATCGGCAGATTCACAGCTGTTTCTTTCCAAGTCCTTGGCCATATGAAGACCATCCTTGTACTGATCTTAGGATTCTTATTTTTTGGAAAAGAGGGCCTTAATTTACACGTCGTTTTCGGCATGATCATTGCAGTTGTTGGAATGATCTGGTATGGCAACGCCTCATCTAAACCTGGGGGTAAAGAACGGCACAGCCTTTCAATTTCCAGAAGTAGTCAGCAAAAACAGGGAGGTTTATCAGAATCTTCTGAAGTAGATGACAAGGTATAAGTATTTCTTCTGCAGTTGATGCTTCAAACACGAAGGATATAGATAGTCGATACATCTTCGATTCTTTTAATGATTTGATTCGAGAAAAGAGATTAAATGTTAACAAAGTAGGCGCTGTTTTCCATTATCTCCTTGGTCATAATTTATAGTGAGAAATTCTTTGATTATGTATGGAATTATGTATTTTTAAAAAGATTTCTATATTACAATATGCAAGTATTGTATATTAATGTATTAGTGTGTGTTGATGCATTCTGAAACTGCTGGATATTTGGATATGTAAAGCTTGCACTAAGTAGTCCGTGACAAAGCTGTTGAAAAACATTCCATTATCGATATCAAGAAATAAAGTAACAACTTTACATCCAAGAAACTTTACATCCAAGAATATTATGTGATCTAGGAAATACAGATGCAAAACTCCACTCAAAACTTCAATCCCCATACCCGCCAATTATCGAGTAAACAAAAAATACAAGAAAAATAAAAAAAATCAAGAATGATATCGAGCGAAGGCATTTGTTAAATCTTAATCAGTTAGAGTTGATATCTCTCTGTCCCACGCATTTTCAAATCCCAATTTGATTTGTTCCGGCCTTTTGTACACCTCAACCATGTTGGCCTTTGCTCTGCTTTTGGGTTCACACAATCTTTTGCCACTCCATAAAATTGCACAATCATTTCATCAAATCCTTGCCCAAGCAGAAGCTCTTTATTTTCCAAATCTGCATTGTGCGATTCGTTGAGCTCACGTAGTATAAGTCCAAAAAGCAATACACATCCTTCTCATTATATCAGTCAAGTAGTATAAAGGACTCAAAACTAGAGAGCAAACTTCTGCTCGAACCAACACCTGCTCGGTTCATGAATTTTGCTTCCCAGAAATAGGAAATCTTAGGCTGGAAGTTACGATCTAGCAAGATGCAATGCGATTTTATGTTGCTATGGAGGATTCTGAATCGGCTATTATGTTGGAGCCATGCTAGGCCATTTGCAATACCGATCGAAATCTTTATTCTCAACGGCCACTCGATGATGCATGCCTCACTTGGTCATTTCTGCTCTAATGTAGGCAATCGTCTAGAGTTCCATTTTGCATATATACTTGTAAACCAAAATTCTTTCATCCTTTTTAGTTCAGGACCCCATCAGAGGTACAAATTGGGATGCCGTTCCGTGCAAAGAGACAGTGCCTCAGAGACAAATTTATCATCCGAGTTTCTTGAAACATAAGAGTGTTATATGGCAAGGGAACAGCCATACTTCTATAATATTCCAATCTTGCCAATGCCAATAACATTTGCATTGCAAAAATTCGAAGTTAAGCTGGCTAATTCTTGAAAACTCATTCTTGTAACGTACTTCTCTAGCTTTGATATCTAAATGAAAGAACAATAGTTGTCAGGGTAAATTAAACGACGTCAAATACGGAACTGATCACAAATTATTTGTACCTTTAGATGTTTAGTTACCATTGTTGGTTCAATAATTTCAGGTCCTCCACTGGAGTCATTTTCTGTTCCATTATTCTTTTGCCCATGCTAATAATCACCTTTGGCATGTTAGGAAAGCTAAACAACGAATCAAGTATTATTAACCAAAGTGAAAGCAGTAGCCCAACCAATCCCCAAACCACTAAAGAATACCTCCACAAATGAATCAGTTGTATTCAAGAAAACCGGCAAGGGCCCTGTTAATCCATTGTGAGAGACATTAAATTCCTTAAGACGATCCATCAAGCCAATCTGGCTTGGAACTGGACCCATAGCTGATTGTTGTTTAGTTTTAGAACATTTAGATACTGACGTCTTGCAATCTCTGTTGGGATTATACCAGAAAACTGATTGAAGGATAGATCAAGAATGTGAGATACTTCAACTTCTGGTAGATATCAGAGGGAATGTGTCCAGAAAAGTTTTTTTCTTGAAAGATCTACCCTTGTCAAACTTGTACAATACTCGATCCATAAACCTCCATGGCCCCAAGGTTTATGTTTAACGCACTGTTTTCAGATCCTTCCCAGCACTCGATACCTGTAAATCTGTTGGAAAAAATGCTTAATGAATTAGAAATTAAGCATCGAAGACCAAAAAAAGTGTATTGGAGGCCGCAATCGATCGTCATATGTTGGCCCAATCCATCGCGAATATGGAAAAACGAAGCACTAGGCGCGATCGATTGTGGCTCCAGTCGCGATCGATCGCACCTGAAATTTGTGTCAATTAAAGGGCGCGATCGATCGTGCTCTTTGATCCAGTTTTCATACATTGGTGCCTCCAATTGGTATCCCTAGACGGCATTACTTGGTCTAATATATAAAGGACTTCCTTTGGTTGAATTATCATCAGATTTTCGAAAAATCAATGCAAAATTTTGTGATAAAACTTGAGTATTTAGAGCATTTTCATCATTGTTCTTGTTGAGCGCTTTTAAACCTTTGTGATTTAAAGGATTTGTGATTTGGAGTGCTCTTATCACAAATCATAGTCGTTGTATATTGTGAGACAAATTGCCAATTGAACCGTTAGTACCGTAGTGGGGCAATATTGTCTTAAGGGCGGAGATTCCAAATCTCGCATCGACATTTCTATTACAAAGTCATTGTTGTTATTGCTTGCTACTTCCTAAGATACACGTTGCTAGAGAAATTTTGTACTACAAAATCGACGGACATTTCCTTGGTCGGTTATATTGACCATGTTTTTAAGTAGCCGAATGGATCTTGAATCGTGTCTTTGATCGATCTCAAACAAGAGATACTTGAGTCATCTCCATTTTAATTACCACGAAAATGTTCCGCAACATCAGACGTGTAGATTCCAAGAAAATTCTCCATGCTGAGCACCATTTTCCATGACCAAGCTATCTCACAGGAAAGAGGGCAGATGTAGGAAGATTAATATGTGCAATATTGAAATCAACATGCAGACTGACTGACAAATAGTAGCCCAAGTCAAAAGCACCTAAATAAAACATTCCCTTTTGGAAACGTGTGATCTGTTTCGCTGTGGAAAATTCAGAGAGGTGTAATAGAAATAAAGAAAGAATTCAAAGAGAGACTTTTGTGCAGTCTCACTGGCCAATACCTTCTTATAGAAAAGTCTAAACTTAAAGCAGCAAATTTCTTGACCATGGGGTTCGCGTAAGAGTATTAACATCTCAGGGTCTAATATATGAAACACGAAGTTTCCAAGTCATGGCATTTAAACACCGGACAAATTTGAAAACAGGTGACAACTAATCCTTAGCCCGGAGCTATTCGAAAATGGGTTTTAATCGGTTGCAAAAATAGATTTTCGGGCTAATGAATTACAGATGATACATAATTAATTATCTATTATGCTCTAATGTTGTACTTATGTGAATTGAAATTATTTTATTATAGTTATGACATAAAATAAAATCTCTATAAATTAATAATGTTGAGATCATAAAATTTTAATAATTTAGAGAGGTTATTAATTTATCGAGTATTAAATTAATAATACTGAGACCATGTTGTTATCGGAAAAAAAATATTATTTTAAAGATGTTATTAATTTATCGAGTAGTAACTTATGGAGATTTCTAAGGATGGCAATGGGACGGGTCCAAACTCGGACCCGCATTGAACCCGCCCCGTTGGGGCGGGTCTGGACCCGCTTCAACCGGGTTTGGAAGCGGGGCGGGTCCTGAGATTGGCCGAACCCGCCCCGCTATACATTTTTATTTTAAAAAAAAAAATTTGATAATGATTATACATTTTACTTCTTTGATTGAACAATAAAGTGTCATTATTTAATTTTATATCAAATTCATGTGTTCATGTTAAAGAATTTGGACATTTTGAAGGAAATGAGAGCAAATTAATAAATATTTAGTAGCTTAAAGATAGTTTTACAATGCTTATTATAAATATTTACTAGAGAAAACATGAAATTTAATCACAAAACTCAACTTTTGTGTTTCAAAATTAATTTCTAAATAATTATTTTAAAAAAATAAAAATAAAAAAAAATCTGGAACCGGGGCGGGGCGGGTAAACCCGTCGGGTTCGCGGGTCTAAGCGGGGCGGGGCGGGTCCGGGTTTTATATGTAGCGGGGCGGGTCCTGATATTGGTCAAACCCGTCCCATACCCGCCCCTTTGCCATTCCTAGAGATTTTACTGTTTCATTAAATATATTTATAAATAAGGTTGATTTCTTTTAAATATTAGCACCTAATGATATTTTGTTTTATGATTAACGAAATTAAATAGGATAAATAATTTTTTTAAAAAAATTAAGGATACGCCACATTGTGTGTCCGTCACGTGTACGATGAGTATCCAATAAGTATCGATGCCCTCAAATATCTGATATTATACCAAATAATTTTTAGAAGTGTCCGTGGACGGTGCATCACATGTTATTACCGATAAATTTAGTAAAATGATGTGATTGATTAAACAAGTTAACAGTTGAACTTCTCCTAAATCCGAACTCAGTTGGCTTTTCCCAGGTTGTGATGAATTTAAGCCGGAGAGAACACCTACGATGAAATTCTCTTTCTTATTTCTCTCTCTAACTCTATCCTCACTGTGTTACTCCTGCATAGCTAGTGGCCGCGACATTCACCACTCGGGTCTCTCTACACTCTTGATCTGCTGATGTTCTTTTTTGTTTTTTTGTTTTGTTTTTTGTGTGTGTGTGATTTGTATGTTAATTTTTAATGCTTTTTTGAAATTTATTTTATCACTTGATTGCCTGCGGAGGTTGAGTTCTGATTTGTAATGATATTGGTGTGGTGTTAATTGGTTGACTGTGATTTGGAGAACAAATATATTTTCTTTTCGATAAAGTCTAATGTGCTAATCTATTTATCCATCTTATAAGGAATTTCTTCTACTTATGATCTGATTTGTAACTTCTGTTAGAATAGTTTATTATTACCAGCCCTGATATTGAAATTGTGTTTTACTTTCTGATATTCATGATCACCTCATATAAAGTACATGGATGATGGGGTGTAGAGGTTATTTTTGACAGAAATGTCCTTTTTTAAATATATGTTTTGTGGGGAAAAATTAATGTAACAATTAGTTTAATATATCTTAGATTGAAGTCTTAATTTTTTTTCAGTAGGTTATGTTGACAGCAACTATAGCCCTTCAGCAAGGCATTTACTCACCGAAATATCTGAGGAAGAGTACATACAGAAGCTGTATATTTCTCAGACTTTCTTCTTATTTATTTACTTGAATCATTGTAAAATTTCTTCAAAGGATTAGATAGCTGTTTAATGGACTGCTGTCGTTTTCAATATTTGGGTTTTGCCAGCGAAGAGTTAGCTCAAGGGTATATGAATAATTCTGATCTCGAGAAGGCTATGAAAGAATTAAACCACCGATGTGGTAACATTTCGAGAATTTACAGGTGAGAGATGCTTCATCATGACTTCAGAAAGCTCCAAGAAAAATAATTGATAAAGTCAGGCGGTAATTTCTCAAATAGAAATGTATAAAAAGTTTATCTCACTGGTATATATTAAGATACAGATTTGTTTCTTACTGCATAATCTGGATGAAGATATACTCTTTTGAACATTGTACGGATGTACAGTCGAATAATCTATGTTTACTGAATTCTGCATGATTGATCTGAGTTTTTCCATTTTTTTTCTTGTTAATTGATTGTTTGAGTTCATTCATTATCAGTGTTGGGGAGAGTGTACTTGGAGTTCCCCTGGTACTACTTCTGCTGGTTCTGATTTATTTTGTAAATAATTCACCAGTTCACTCTGAATATACTTTTTAGTTTGTAAGCATATTCTGATTGCCTAATCTCCTGTTTTGGGAATGTAGTGGGTTTTGGAAATTTCTGACAGGCCAGGACAGTTAGAAGCTGAACCTGCATTCAAGGTAGTGATGCTGTACATTTGATTTCGTAACGATGTCTGAATCTGGTATTATCAGCCAATCAATCTATATGTGATATAGGATTAATTGTGCTATAATGGCTTTAAGATCAGTCAAGTGTAAATAGTCTTTGTTTCTTGATTTGAAAAGCCCTATGTTCTCTCAATTGTTCCATAGTGCAATCAAACTAAGATTTTCTGTCTGCTGCAACAGATGACATAACTGTGTTGTGAATGATTACCTTCATATCCTCATTTTCGCAGTTCATCGGAAATGTTCATGGAGATGAACCTGTAGGTCGTGAGCTTCTATTACATCTAGGTAGTTGGATCTGTGATAACTACATGAATGACCCCTTGGTAATGGTTTCTTCTTTTGCTTTCTTTGCTTTTCCTTATAATTATTACAATCAGATACTCCTATATTTCACTGTCTGATCATATTCTTTTTATTATGTGGATACAATTTTTTGCTGTTTATCTCTACTCCCTTTTTCCTTTTCGACCTGGAAGTAGAGACTAGTGCTTTCATCGATGGCTTCGGCCTACTCTGTCACAGTACCAGTTGCTAGATGACAGTTTTAACTTTAGTTATTTTCTAGATTGACCTCTTACTTACCCAAATATATGAATATCTTGCTTCCTGAAACTTTGCATATGAATAGATATTTATGTTATTTGATATGTAAGGTTTGATATACTTGTTTTGCCATTTCTTACTTCTTCTAATGATTTTACTTGCTTTCAACTTCTCTAGAAGTTCATTGGCATAGTGACTTATTGTTGGGATCTAGATATTCATGTAATTTATTTGTTAGGTATCGCCTAGAATCTGATTTGATTGTAGTTTGCTCTGCCCACAGGCTACCTTGATTGTGGAGAATGTCCACCTTCATTTGCTTCCGTCTATGAATCCTGATGGATTTTCTCTTAGACGTCGAGGCAACGCAAACAATATTGATTTAAATCGAGATTTTCCAGACCAGGTTTTTAGTGCATTTAATCTTGCGTGCCTCTCATTATGTTTTTTCTTTAGAAATTTTTTTTGTTGGATAAATAAAGTTGTTAACTTCGTTAAAAAATATTCTATTCTTGGAATAAATTTTATGAGTGTCAAGAGGATGAAGTTGGAAAACTAGGAGTCCTGAAAGTGTTCAACACAAAATTAGTTGACTATGATAGTCTCCTTAAGATCAACACCAAATGGTGGTGTCAAGTCCCTAAACTCACTAAATTTAATTCCTTCAAAAAGATTGATATCTGAACTATCAAACACAAGCAGTTTTTTCTAGAAATATTAGACATAATTAAATTTTTTGTGTGACATCCCAATTTTCACGTTGAAAAAATTAGAGGAATCAAACAAGTTCTCGGTCCTAAAATTGTTAGAGGTCTGGGGTGTGCAAAACATTTTAATTTTTTTCTCAGATGTTAATTAGATTAAAAAACATATATTTATATTTCCTTTACTCCTAGTCCCAATAATAGAACACTCTACTATGCAAACCATAATTGTGAGAATGTGTGCATACTTTCCTTATACAAATATGTTGAATAAATAATTGTGAGCATTGGATTTACTTCATTTTATTCGTAATTGGGGCCTCTCATTAAATAGAGGATTTTCTAACATGATTGGCATAGTTTTTTCCTATGAATGATGATTTGGAATTGCGACAACCTGAAACTAAAGCAATCATGAAATGGTCGGAAGAGACAAGGTTCACGGCATCTGCCAGTTTGCACGGGGTAATACTTTCTCATCCTCCCTTTCTCCCTAGCTTGATAGCTCATAAATGTGCTCAGTACTCCGATTTATTGTTTACCTTATTTTTGGGTCAAGGGAAATTGTATTCTAGAGATTTTCTGGTTTATATTTTTCAATGGATCGCATCCTGGTATGCTCGAAGAAATTGTGCAGTATTAGTGTGTTTATAAAAGAATTGCTTAGGGAGCTATTTGTTTTTCAAAATCAACTAAAAAAAATCCTCCATTAATCTTCAACAGTAAATTTTCTCGTGTTCTCCCATTGTCCAAGGAATGAATGAATCCAAAGTCATCTATGATTTGTTCTTGGGCTGCCAACAGGCCATTTGTTGCCTCTATTGGCCGTCCATCTATGGTTACATGCTGTTCCAAAGCAGCAGGATGTATGACACCCCCCCCCCCCCAATCCCCCCTAAAGTGTTTCATGGATTTCATGCCGGGAATATATTATTGGGTTGTACAGGCATACATCACAATTTTGCCCATAAATTTCTGTCTTCCCCCATAATTTTCCTTCTGCCTATCACCTCGTTATACATATGCACATAATAGATGGGTGCGAGATAGGGGTGTTGGTTGAGGGAGGGGCTTTGCAGCATCAGTGAGGTATTTGTCTGGAATTAAGAGACTAAAATGAATGGTCTAAAGGCAGGTTAATGGCAAGCACAAGTGAGATTGTGGAATCAGATAATTAGCAAGTAGTTCCAAGGATGATAACTGTTTTTGCCAAAAAGAGATGTTGTCTCTTTTGAAAATAGGGAAATATGATATACATGCTCGTCGACAAAATTGAACAAAAGATACTTACTAATGCTCCGCTTTTATGCAAAAGGGGGATGGTGTTGTTTAAAAAGATTAGGGAATGGATATATCATGGTCATCTACAAAAGAGAACAAACAATACTGTAACCAACTTTTGTATAAATCTGCTGATGTATGCCTGGTTCGATGGTGATGGCATTTACTTTTTGGCTCACTGCATAGGGATAGATTTCCATGGATTTTGATCTTTGCCGTGAAAGAAGGCTGATAACTTATTGGGTCTTTTTCATTTTTTTCATAGGGAGCACTTGTTGCAAATTATCCATGGGATGGAACTGAAGATAAAAAGTAAGTTACTGGCTTATTTTTCCCAAAGTATTACCATGTGATATTTTATTTCAGAAGCCTTTATAGTCCTTGTATATGTGCTGAGAAAATTGTAAATCGACGTATAAAAGACATGGAAAACGGAGAAAGTTGTTTCTCTATTAATTTGTATGCATATAACTCTGTACAATGACATTGTTTAAATAGAGCAAAATAAAAGATATCAGATATCACATCTCTACAATTAGGGAAATCTTCCAATCCTAATCCTAAACCTAATAAAATCAAATCAAATAATAAAAGATTGTTTCCCATTGATTCTGATCTACCAACAGTCGGTCTCAAGTCGGTCTCAAGTCGGTGTAAAGATATCTATCATGTCCAACTTGCTAACTTGAGTTTCAAAGAGATGTTTAGAAAGCCCTTGTGTCTGCAACTTGCAACAATGATGGGACAAATGGGATGCAAATCGTTCATTCTTCCAATTTCTCTTTTATGAAGTGTTTGTCAATTTCAATGTGCTTAGTCCTGTCGTGTAGCACCGGGTTGTGAACAATACTGATAGCTGCCTTCTTGTCACAATATAACTTCAGAGGAAGGCTTGTTGATCTCTTTAGTTCTTCCAAGACCCGCTTCAGCCAGAGCATCTCACATATTCCTTGAGCCATTGATCTAAACTCTGCTTCTGGACACAACACTTTGTTTTTTACGATATCAAGTTGCCCCCAAACATATATACAGTATGCTGAAGTGGATCTCCGATCGGTAATGGAGCCCGCCCAGTCAACATCTGTATATACTTCGACTTCTTTCTCTTTATTTTTTCTAAATAGAAGTCGTTTTCCAGGTGTTCCCTTCAAGTACTGAAGAATTCGATACACAGCCTCAAGGTGTTCTTCATATGGCGAATGTATAAACCGACTAACCATACTTACTGCGAAGGCTATGTCTGGACGTGTGTGAGACAAGTAAATTAGTCTCCCAACAAGCCTTTGATATCTCCATGTGTCAACTAGTTTTCAATTGTTTATATCTCCTAGTTTAGCATTTACTTCAACTGGAGTATCTGATGGCCTGCACCCACTCATCCCAGTATCCCTTAAGAGGTCAAGGATATACTTTTGTTGTGTCACCATAATTCCTTCCTTGGATCGTGCTTCTTCAATTCCAAGGAAATACCGTAACTGACCCAAGTCTTTGTTTTCGAATTGTTTAGCAAGCTTTTCTTTTAATCTGTCCATCTCCCCTGTATCATTTCCTGTTAGAATTATGTCATCAACGTAAGCAATAAGCACAGAAATCTTGTCATTTTCAGAATGTTTTGTAAATAGGGTGTGGTCGGATTGCCCTTGACTATAGCCTTGACTTTTAACGAATTTAGTAAATCTTTCAAACCAAACTCTCGGAGATTGTTTGAGGCCATAAAGAGATTTCTTCAGTCTACATACTTTTGAACCAAACTGATCAACAAAAGAGGGGGTGCTTTCATGTAGACTTCTTCTTCCAGTTCGCCATTTAGAAACTCATTATTTACGTCTGGATTATTGAGAGGGAAATATTGCACGGTGATGTTTAGCTAATTCACAAGACTCACATCTAAATAAAAAATGACTTTTATTCAAAAATAAATCTGGTAGTCATTGCAAATAATGAAAATTCGGATGTCCCAAACGAAAATGCCATAACATAATCTCACAGTCATAAGAAGTAGAATTAAAACAGGTCTTCACGCCTTGTTTTTCAACGAGAGATTCAACCGTAAAGATATAGAGTCCATTGTCTTGTTTAACATTGCCAATCATCATCTCCGAGGCCAGATCCTGAAATTCGCAATAAGATGACAGAAAAACAACATGACAGTCGAGTGCAAGTGTTAGTTTATGGATAGATAACAAATTATAGGATAACTGGGGAACATGTAAGACATTTTTAGGATCAGGAATTTAGAAATAGGCACGTTTCCTTTTCCAGCAATGATGGTTCCTAACCCGCTTACACATCCCCTCGATCTCCTTACTAACTGAAGGCGCTTGTCCCTTCTCCGGCTATGAATAAGCCACTGGAAAATGGTAGCAAAGGAACCATCATCAAGTTTTACCTTATTATCACATGCACACGGTGTATATGACGAAAAGACTTACGATATACCTGTCCTATGATCTGTGGCTCCTGAATCTAATATCCAGGAATCAATTGTGCATGTGCTGGCCATAGAAACAATAGGAAATATACCTGTCTGAGCCAAGGAGCAAGAGGGACAGGGTTTCCTACTGATAGAGACTGAAACATTTTATACAAGTGCTCAACTTGATCCTTGGTAAAAGGAAGAGATTCAGAAGGAGATGACCGCTGTCCAGAAGCATCCATACTGGTTTGAAGAGCCCGCCCATTACCTGATTTGGACCGAAAGTTGCTGCATGTTTTTTGCACTTCTCACGGTAAATTTTTGGCCGTTCTTTCTCAGAGTTCCATCGTTTGACAGCCAAAGCAGAGCCTTCATTCTCACCCAACTTTGGTTCACTTGTGGTTTTCAACATGACCCTTCGACGTGCCTCTTCCTTGCGAACTTCAGAAAACACTTCCCGAATTGCATGTAAGGGTTTTTGGCAAGCAATCTGCCCCTGACTTCGTCGAGATCTTTGTTCAAGCCAGCGAGAAATATGAACACTCTCCCCTATCTACCTTTTTCTTATACCGTATGTTGTCCTTAGGATTCTCCCTCTCTTCGCTTCGAATAGATCTAACTCCTTCCATATCGTCATCAATTCATTGTAATATGCTGTAACACAGCGATTTCCTTGCACCATTCTCCATAGCCGATTATTAAGTTCAAATAATTGAGAAAAATTATCTAAATCAGATTATGTTTCACGTATTGCATCCCATACGTCATAGGCAGTAGGTAGAAACATAAAAGGTTTACCAATTGATGGTTCCATGGAATTGATAAGCCATGACGTGACCAATGAGTTCTCTGACCGCCATTGCTTGAACTTGGGGTCATCAGCAGCTAGTGGTTTCTCCTCCCCATTCAAATAACCGAGTTTTCCTTTGCCATCGACTACTAGGCGGACGGATTGGGCGCATTCCAGGTAGTTTTTTTCCATTGAGTTTGTGTATGGTGATTTGAATGGAATTATCGGTCATGGAGATTTTTGTATTGTGATTACCATCACTGTTTGGTGAATTCCCTGTGAGCGATGATGAAGACGTAGCCATACTGTATCAAGGAAAAAAATTTGACGCACGCAATTGAGCAGAACGTGACGCACGCAAGTGACGTAAGAAAATAAAAAAAGGGAATGGCGAGAACAAAATAACACGTGAAATTGCGATTAACAACACAAGTGGAAATTCACGTGAAAGTTTGATTAAAACCAACCCACCAAATTGCGATCCAAAAAATTGGGTAATTGGACAACCCAAAGAATCACGACCAACCCACCAGATTGCGTAAAAAAAAATTGGGTTTTCAGATAACCACATAATGCGACGCGATCAATGCGATTAAAAAAAAGTTATCGGACAAAACCCAAAGAAAGCGAAACTGGCTGGAAATCAGTAATCAGCGTTGAAGGAAAAAGGCCAGGATCGAGTACTGGCTCTGATACCATGTAAATCGACGTATACAAGACATGGAAAGGGGAGAAAGTTGTTCTCTATTAATTTGTCTGTATTTAAGTCTGTACAATGACATTGTTTAAATAGAGCAAAATAAAAGATATCAAATCTCTACAATTAGGGAAATCTTCCAATCCTAATCCTAATCAAATCAAATCAAATAATAAAAGATTTGTTTCCCATTGATTCTAATCTACCAACAAAAATAACAAAGATGATTTTCCATGATGAAGTTTTGTAGGAAATATATTGATCTATATGTTTGCGTGATCTATCTGAAAGATGTTTGCTTTCAACAGTTTTTGACAAGTGACAACTGATATAGTAGTGTTTGTCATAACTTTGTCTCGATCCTCACTTTATATGCAAATGATCTAATAACTGTATCAGGAATGGATGCTGATAAGAATCAGTTTTTCTTATTTGGACCCATAACAACGGTCAGGTCAAGGGATATTGGTGCCAGATTATGAATTTTGAAGTTATAACATTTTATATAAGTTGCTTACTGACATGGTGCTTGTCACAGTACATGAAAGATCTGATTTCAATGGCCACGCCGAACAACCCCAACAAATTTTGTAATCAAACCAGAATGAAGTGAAAATAAATTAATGATCATAATGTATGACAAACTAGTTTTTTGTGTGATCTTTGTCAAGTATTATAGTTGCTTACTATGTCTTGCACTACTGATTTCTGTTGTCTCACCATCATTCCTGGTGGTTCTCTTCAGTTCTTGGCTGGAACACATCAAGGTTATCCTACTAGTTTCTATATTCCTTTCCGTTTTTGTATTTGATAAAATTGGGTTGTTTACAGGAAACATTACTATGGCTGCCCAGATGACAAAACTTTCAGATATTTGGCCACTTTATACAGTAGGTCTCACTATAATATGTCTCAGAGCCAGGAATTTCCAGAGGGGATTACAAATGGAGCATTCTGGTATTGGTAGCATAGGTGCATAACCATGCAGTTCCAAAACTGAAAAGTGCTTCAAGTTTTCAGTATTGCTAATATCCTGCATTTTTAAAATTCCCAAGTATTGATGATTTAAATGCATTATTTTTGTAGGTATCCTATATATGGCGGCATGCAAGACTGGAAGTACATTCACTTCGGATGTTTTGAACTGACTTTGGAGATCAGTGACAACAAATGGCCCAATGCAAGTGAGGTCAGATTGGTCTGAAATTTTTTATCCTATATCTATAATAGCAGAAATGATAGTGGCATCTAGGCTAAAAGTTCATTTCACGAGGCCAATGCAAATGGATGTAATCAATTGGCCAACAAATAATGTGGTGCTAAAACGATGTGCTTACTTGGTCGATAAATCTACAAATGTTTATCCATTTTGAAGTAAAGTTCTGAAGGCTCATACTTCATGAGCAATTTATTTAATTGGGGATGCTCTATTTTTCATGAGGCCGTATATTGTTCTATGATAAGTTTAAATTTCCCTTTAGGAATATAAAACTTATGCGTCATTTAATAACAATTTAAATGTAAATGGCTTATACTTTATTATTTAATAACTTCAATACTTCCTCTCTGCTGTTATTGGAGCAAAATTTTGTTCAATACCCTGCCCAACACGTTTATTATATTGCAGCTTCCACTTCTATGGGATTATAATAGAATGAGCATGCTGAACACGGTGGCAAGTTTAGTTAAGGTAAGGTCAAGTGAAAATATTTGCGTACATGAATTTTCAACTACTTGCATTTTTTAAAAAAGTTTTCCTTGTCTTTGTGTATTGTACTTTCATTCTCTTCTGCTCGTCTTTTCTTTAATGTTCATGCCAATTCATTCAACATGTCATCATAACTTATCATCACTAGGTTTGAGTTTTTTAGCTTAGTCTTAAGCATGCTTTAGAAGATGTGAAAATTTACTAAGCCTTATCTTGATGAGTATTTCATTATCAAAGTACATCAAGATTGTTTTCAAAGAATTGCACTTATGTCAGACTGCCCCTTGAAAGGATTTGAAATTGTAGAGCATGCTTAAATTTTGTGAAATTTTTAGTCATTAAGGTAAGATGAGATGATGCTTAGGATGTTAGCCGGTTTGTGTTTTTGCAACTATTAAGTGGCTTCTCACATTTTTGCCACTTCATACATCGCAGGTTGGATTTACCTTATGTTATTGATTCATGCTTCTTTACCATGTAGGCAGGAATTCATGGAAGAATTATTTCATCAGATAGTGGAAAACTTTTGCCTGCATCAATAGTTGTCCAAGGAATAAACCAAACGGTACCATCACTCAACGCTATAATCATTTAATCGATTAAAGATATGCTGTTTCTCCGAAACAAGGTTTAGAATTCCTTACTTTGTTAGCAAATAAGTGATTAAGAAGGCGTTTCTGTGATGCTATGATATGTCAAATTAAAAGTTTTGATAGAAGTTTTTGAGCAGTTTTTGGAAAGAACTTTTGAAAGTATAGGTAATATGTTATTCAATAATTGATGTGACGTGCTTTTGCATTGGTGTGTTTGCCTTAATTTTTTGAATGTTGGTGAAGTTGTTTTGATTTTGGAATGCATGTGAGTTTTATATTTCAGTAAACTAAAATTATCTGTTTTTACTTTAATTTTGTCTACGTGTTTGCTTTAACTGAGCCACTTTTTGAAAGATTATGAGACGATTAAACTATTGTTCAGTCGTTTTTTTCGCCCTCAAAATTTTATATCTCTATGGTTTCATACTTGAAATAAACTAATATGATCAAATTATATTTCCTCACCTTCTTTGTACAAGTAGAACACAATACCACGTTCCAATTCCTGTAATTGAAAACACACATGTATGTAGTGTTCTGCTTCTTCTTTTTTTTTTTTTTTCTTCTGTGTTTTTGTAAGACAGTGTGCATCTGCTTGGTTGTACATTTCCATTTTTTCCTTCGGAGATTGACATCCCAATTTTGACAGATCACAGCTAGCAAAACATTTGCTGATTACCATCGCTTATTACCTCCCAAAGAGAAGTATGAAGGTAACTGGCTTGAAAATACTCCAGGCGTTGGTTCTGTCTGTTTCTTACCTTATGTTCTTTCTTTGAGGGAATGGCTTCACTAAATGGTTGGATAGTCTTGCTTCTAAATGCATGATTGGATTTGTTGGTTTTAATACACCAGGAGTATAATATGAAGCTAATTACCTTAACCAGAATGCAATTATTTGATGAGGGTGGACCAAATTAATGTTACCTAGGCAGTGATTTGGCAGTTGGTGGCACTTTATTTAAGGTTGTTGCAAAGTTTGTCAAGTTATGTGAAAGTTTGTGTTTTGTTGGAATTGAATAAACATATTCACAACGTTTCAAAGCAATATCCTTATGTTTCTTATAGTTTAGTGAATTCTATGACTTAGACCAGCCAAATCAGTTAGAAAAAAGGAGTTTGTTGTCCATTCCTTTACAATAAAAATGATGCTGAATTGTCATCTTACCTAAAAACACGAGCTTGTAGAGAGGTTGGGCAATTTATTATTTATTATCTAACACTCTCCCTCACTCATGGGCCGGTTTGTTTCTCTGTTTCAAAAACTCATAATCAACAACTCACCCACATGAAATATCCGTTTGATGGCCTCCCAAAACAAAGGAACAAATCGGTCCACAAGTGAGGGGGAGTGTTAGAGAATAAATAATAAATTGTACAATCTCTTGACAAGCTCGGACTTTTAGATGAGTCGACGATTCAACGAATTAATTGTTCATGGACATCAAATGTGCAAAACCATGTAAATAATGATGATTCATCCAGTAACACAATTATAAGCAAGTTGATGAACATGATCATTCAATGAAAGAGACAGCTGGAAGGTGGTTGTTTTTTGTCCTAAATCTTACTCGCGTATGCATATTATCTGATTCAAATTTCGGACTTAGTCCAGCAAGCAGAATGATGGTTAGATTAGCTGCAAAATAAATTCAGAAAACCTTAATTCACTGAGTCCTTGTAGCTCGCTGAAAGAGAATGTTTTAGTGTTAAGAGGTAGTTTTGTGACAATCCTTGTTCAGTTCAACTTCTCATGCTACTTTCTTGAATGTTTCTGTTGGAGAGTCGTGTATTTATTGAGAATCTTGATAAGTAAAATAACAGTTCTTATTATCAGTATTTATGAAAACTCTATTATTTGATTTTTTTCATTTAGATGGGCTGATTTCCTCCTACATATTCTCACATATTAAAATTGCATGGTTGTATTCAAATTTGATAATGAATAATAAAATTTAAAGCTTTTGAACTTCTTTCTGCGACATAAAATTTAATTTCATCGTATTGTTCCTTTCTCTTGTCGCTCTTCTTACCATTCAAAATTTAACAAATATTGCAATTTTATGCTTGCAGTTATTGCATCCATGCCAGGATACAGATCGAAGATGGCTTGTGTTGTACTGGGAGAAGCAGCAGCGAAGGTAGATTTTGTTCTTGATCCCGATACCACTCATGATGGTGGTCTACTTCAACTCGACCCTAGCTGTTTCTTTGTGAACAAGATCGGTGCTGAAGTAATGGAGTTTTTTCCATGGCCGCAATTGCAAATTTCGACACCATTGATTTTGATTCTCATATTTCTCTGCTTCTTGATGAAGAGGAGGGTTAAATCAAATAACATAAACCATAGACAGATGACAGGGCCTAAACGTGCAGTCGTGTAAATGTTTCTGGTGTTTTCTTGAAGTGCAATTTAATTTAATGCCAAAGAATTAGTCCTTTGCTCCTGCTAATTTTCCAGGTTGCTGGACATTGTTAAATTTTGAGGTTAGATTTTGCTTCCTTTGGCACAAAATTTGATATTTACTTTAGATACTTCTATTTCTGGCTCTTTGCAGACAAGTAGAGTACAAAAATTGCATGTATCCTGAGATAAGTCATAGATCGGATCAGATATATCCAGGCGAATCTTCAAAATATTGACCAACAAGTTGATGTATGTTGTTGGATATCCAATTCTTGTCAATACAACAACTAAGCTTTTAATCTCGGTGAATTGGGGTAGGTTACATGAACAATAGAGGATCAAGTCGGGTCGAATACGTGTGTCAGTCTTCTCCAAACGCTTCTATTGGTAATAATATCATCTTCAATCCTCTTGAACTCCGAGTCTTTGTGTATAACTTCGAGCTATATCTTCCTCAGTCGTTTCACTCTCGTGAAATAACCGAAATCCATGGACTATACTTGACACACATATGTATTGATTAAAATAATTTGAATTTTAGAATTCAATCACTATTTGTTGCACTTCCTTCTGGTATTCTGGCTAGAAACTTGATTTGATATCATTTGGAGCTGCTTGCTGTTGGAAGCTAGAGCCTATCGAAGAAGCAATAAGAGTCAACTACTTAAATCAGTTGAAAATGGTGCATTGAGTTTCATATTCAAGCACCTAGTTGTTATTATAATATCAATTGTTTTCCCGATTCTCCATATTATTCCTATTACTATAGTAAATTTCAATCAAATATAATATAACTTTTAAATTTTAAATGTTGTATCTACAATGAAAAAATTTGAAGAACTCAATATATTATCAGATAATATGATGTCAACCAAAAGATATTACTCCCGTAATTAAAGAGTTTGATTCCTTTCGTGAAAGTTTTCATTTTTGAATCTCATAAATGAATATGACAAATATTAGAAGTTCTTCCATAATGGTATCTTAATGGATCTCAGCTTGATTTCGAATTAGTCACGACTCATGAAGCATCTAAAGAAATATATAATATAGAAAATGAAACAAAACATAAATTACATTGTCGGCCTCCAGTTGGATTAACTTTTATTTACTATTGAATTCTTCTCCAATCTAAAAACCCGAACTTATAGACAGATTAAATGATTTATTATTTATTCTCTAACACCCTTCACTTGTCGGCTGGTTTATTCCTCTATTCTGGAAGGTCCATTAAATGACTATTTCACGTAGGTTTAGTTGTTGTTTGTGGGTTTTGAAACCATGACATCAACGTTAGCCGGAGACTCTAATACCATATTGAATTTTCGTCTCATCCAAAAGTCCGAACTTGCTGAGATTTTACTTTATTATTTATTATCCGACACTTATCAAAAGGTTATATGATAAAATTTTGTCATTAGAACCAACATAAAAATATAAATCATCTGGGAATACTGGCACCTCTTATACATGAAATCCTAACCAAGATAGAGCGCACAAACAATATTCCCTCATGCTTATCAAAAGGTTATGTGTTAAAATTTTGTCACTAATCCTTGAGATTTGAGCTCAACACCAGACTTATTACAAACATAAAATCATAAATCATCTGCGAATACTGACACCTCTTGTACATTAAATCCTAACCAAGATAGAGCACACAAACTATAGGTACCATGTTTAGGTATATATAATATGAACAATATCAGTAAATTCATATGAAGTTTCGCGTATGACTTATTAGGATATATTGCAAAATGAGTGAAGTCGACCAACAATGGAGTCAATAGAAACATGGGAGCCTTTTGTTGCTGCAAATGGCAGGTGTTTCGGTGCCTCTGCCCTGTCGAAATAAAATCCACCAGATACGAGCTTCTCTTTTGGTTGTAAAGCTAACCAGATTATAGTATCTGCACCTTGCTCGATTGTTCTGAGGTTTCCTGATAACCTAAAATACAAGTTGGCATGTTATTTGATTATATTTCAGGAAACTGCATAATTTACGTAAGAAATCATTGTTTCAGGTGACAAAGGAACGCACTGCAAATGAACAAATGATGAAAAGAATCTTACCTTTTTGAGAAACCAGGCAAACTCGTGGCAACTCCAGGCGTCTCTGCCCAACCAGGGTGCATTGAGTAGAAGCCGATACCTTTATTCTTGTATGTATCAGCCCATTTTTCAGTCAATGCCACCTAAAATAAAATGCGTCAGATTGTACAATGTATCCAGAAACATAATCCCTTTGCCGTTTCTTTTTATACCATCTCAAGAGTATGTTCGAGAAAGTGCTTTTAATAATGCATAACTTAATTCAATGCTTCCAAACGTTTCAACATTCAAAAGGCAAAAAAAAAAAGGGTAAACGAGTGTTTATATGGCCAAAGATGATAGGGAAACAAAGGGTGGAGCAACACCTGTGTTAACGATAGAAACTAAGTGAATAGCGGACAAAAAAATACGAGTCCCCAGCATCAAGAACTGAGCTATGAGACTTCAAGCATCGTTACTAATATTATGTCCATTCAAATGCAAAATTCAATCATTCTATCTTAGATTCGATCTTGCATAAGAAAATGTATAAGTTGCTTTGTGAATCAACTAAAGCTGGCATTGCCTGAAAAGGGGTATGATGGAATTGATTAGTCACAAACCCCCTTCAAAGATGTAGTTTGAATTTTAATTGCTACATCAATTGAAAGGGTCATTCCAATCACAAGTTTAAAGAAAAATGGTAATATGTCTTTTAGTCAACAAAGGGGTTCGAATCTTTCATGTCTTGGTTTCGAATGTTATGACCATTATAACGTTATACTTACCAGCACTCGCTTGTTTCTGGCATACTGTTCCACTCCGTCAAACTTGTCACCACTAAACTGGAAAGGTAAATTTCACAAAAAATCTCAGTTATGAATAAAATGGAAGCCAACAATGAAATTGTGGAAAACTCACCTGTAAATCATCTGTCAAGGGAGACGTATACATTCCGCCAGATGAAACGTTTATCACACGAGCATCAGGTGCAGCTTTCTCTAGGAATGGCAACATCAGCTCAGTCATGGTGTAAGTGCCCAGAACATTGACAGCAAAATTCATCTCAAAACTGATGTCATTTATAAATCATCTGTTCAGCTTAAAATGGATAAGCTGCAGCACACTGCACAATGTTTATAAAGTGAAGAAAAGCTGCTCACTTTTCCGAGGTAGTAAGACGATTATTCTCTAGCAAACCAGCATTGTTAACCTTAAATGCATCAAAATTTATCGCAATCAGGTGGCTGTTGTATATGGCTGTTAGCCCATATTTCGTAACAAAATATTTGTTTCATGTCATAAGAATTTTCTGATGATGGAATACTATAGTAAGTGAAATTACCAGGATATGAACTGGTTCATTTTTTGATGAAAAGTTGGAGGCAAATGACTTCAAATGACCAGTGGAAGAAATATCACAAACCTGTGAGGTGAAGTACATAAAAAAATTGGTTATTGGAATTGAAATATTATCACATATATGTTAAACTGACAAGAAATACACCGAAGAACCTCCAAGAAAACGTTCTTATTTCCTGTTGCAGCCTGAATCTTTGAAAGCGCGGCTTCGCCCCGTTCCTTGTTCCGACACACCATATATACAGTTGCCCCACTGCATAAATACTAAATCCAGATCAACCATTCTATAAATGAAGGTTTGGGTATGAATATGATCTCATAGATTTGTGAAGATAAAGAAAGATTTTAGAAGAAAAAATTGAGAATCTGCACCGTGATGCAAGACCCTCGGCAGTAGCATAACCGATGCCAGAATTAGCTCCAGTGACTATGCAGTTCTTCCCATCTATTTGCGCTTCCATATCTTCTGGTCGAAATTTTTTTGAATGCTCCCTAACATCGATAAGTACTCTAAATCACTAATCATTCATTGCATAGAGTGAATGAACCAACAATACATCCTAAATATGAACTAGATTCCCAACAAGAAAATTGTAGGAATATCACATATCCTTAAACATAAACTCACAAAAAGATCTATGTTTTGCATAAAACTGATAATTTTTTTGGCAAAAATGATGACTCGTGTGAAAATAGAAGACTATATTTGTAAGGTGTTCAATCGTCTAGCATACACTAAAGGCACAGCCAATAACTGGGAAATAAAAAAAAAACTCAGGGTAAACTTCCATAAATTTCCAGAAAATTTGAGTAGATGGGGGCAAGGCAACAAGAGCTACAAGCCTACAACAAGTGAAATGCAACCTAAGGATCAAACAGGTTTTTATCCCGCCCGACTCCATGTATGTGCGATAAGAACCTCAAAGTATGAACTGTCTTCATAGATTAGCTCTATCATTAAAATTCACAAATAATTTGAGAATTCTGGGACCTAAGACTTAAAAATTTCCAAAAGATACAAATGCAATTAGGATATCTTTCAACTGAGAGGCTACTGCCAGAGAGTGAATACACATGTACAGAAACCACCTTTATCTGAATATCCAGGGAAAACGAAAGACATTTGCAATGATCCGAAAATCCGAAATCTCGAATTTTCACGACCCATGACAGAAAACATTAAAACAGCACAACAAACGCAGATGTTAACAATTTGGGACTTACACAAAACCAGATTTAGTAAAATTCTTGTAGCCATAAACCCCAAAAGCTAATGCTCTCCACGGCTGTAACCATACACATCATGTAACAAGAACAACGACATATCAGAAGCGACAAAGGCAAAACATCGACAAAATCGTGAAAAAGAGAAATGGGAATTCGAAAAGCCGGCAGTTGTATGCTTGCTAATTTTCCTACCTTGACAAGAAACATCTCGAGTGATGAAGTTGAATGTAAAAACAACTATGCAGTTTCTTACAATTTTTTTTTTTTTTGAATGCAGTCTCTTACATTTGGTATGGCCTTTGTCATGCTAGCCAACGTCAATTGTAGGAGGATGGGCTCCTATGGCTCAAGATTTCCCACGTATACCATGTTCTGTTTCTGTAAATTTCTAATGTTTTAGTTAAATAATCAAAATTTAATTTGAATACATGTAATTTATAATATATAAAAATTAAATTTAAATATTTAAATATAATATGTTTTTTCTCGTACTAACATCTCGTTACCCCAACTTTAACACAACATATATGAAACATTTTTAAATTCGTCTAAAATTTGATTGGCTAGAATCTTATACACGTAAAAATAACAATTCCAAAAGCTGAGATATTTTGGCAAATAACCTTCCTGCAAGCTCATTTTAAAAAACTAACCCTCACTCTTGAAAAGACATTTTTACCCTTAATATCCTTTGAGTCTTTTGAGTCTAAATTCCATATATCCATAAAAATGTAAAACTAACGTTCTTAACAACAATCCGTTCAAAATGGTATCAGAGCCTAGGTTTATTCTGGAAATACTATGATAATATCTTGCATATTAATTTGGAACCTATACGGAGGAGACGATTCAAGAAAAATATGGACCCGAACGTTTGTTCGAAGTGTCATTCTTACAGGTGGTATTTCCAGAAATTGGAAAAACTAAATCAAAAGCATATGGCAGAAGCTCAACGCTTCAACCATAAGTGGAAACAATTACGAGGAACAGGTTTATGCACTCCAAGCATAAATCATTACAAGAAATTGGAAAGGATGGCGAAGAGGCTTCATCAAGTGAACCTCAAACTTCAGTTCCAGTTAGCCGAACTACAGGAGGACAATCATCCTGAACACGAGGACGTTGTACCAGACCCCAAGGATCCAACAGGGTCCGGACCGGATGAATAAGATGGGTGAGCCAACCTTTCGAGAAATCGAGCCCGATTCTTCTAAGATTTCCCAAGATCTTAGAGAGATCCAAAAGACAGTGCAGCGCTATGGATATCTTCAATACCATGTCCCTACACAAATCCATCAGATCCAGAGTCAGATGGAGACCATGATTAAACATCAGAAGGAGATTCTTGAAAACCTTCAAGATGTTCAATCCCGAGTAAAGGAATTGGAGTCAAGGCCCAGTCCTACAGGAAGAAGAAAAGGAGGATGGTTGCCACCATCTTACGGAACAGAACCCCTTTTACACCAAAAGGGGAAAGCAGAGGAGGTCCGAAGGCCGTTAACTGAGTCTGAAAAAATGATTGCAGTCCTACGAGGAGAACCCATACTTCCCATAAAGTAATGGAAAGAATCAACCTGGAAGATCTACGGGATCTTGAAGATCTAAGGGATCTTGCTGATTCATTTGCGGGATTAAATCTCGTAGAAATCAAGACAGGAGAGCTTGTACAAAGACCTCCACCACAAGAGAGCTTCGGGTCACACAATCCACCCGAAGGAGACCAAAGTATGCCACACAGGGATGATTTCACCTCAGCAACTTTGGATCCCCCAGTAGGAACAAGGAACCGTTCCCGAAGGCCAGATATTCATCAGACGCCATATGGGAAGTCACAGCTAGATCCAATCCATCCATATGGACTTATGCTCAACATGGATAATTTGGATTTCAAAAACAGAGAACTTCTTATTGATGAATGGGCTTCAGCAATGAGAATAGCAGCAGGAACACTTGACTTAGGCAAAGAATGATTCATTTTACTTCTAAAAATGAGTCTGGAAGGATCAGTCAAGATTGCCTGGGATCTTGGAGACCCAGGAACCAAGGAAGAAGTTCTAGCCGGAGAGTCCCTGAAAGAGATCGTGGACAAGATGGCGAGATTCTTCAAAATCTGTTTCATCGGAATAAGCTACTTCGAGGGAATGGAGGAAGAAAAAGCTAAGAAATACAGACAAGCTCTAATTAGCCTAGAACTACATGACATCTGCTATGTAGATGATACATCAAACTCTTTACAGAGTATCGATGGAAGTCGAAGATAGCGGAAAACGATGCAGCGGAGCTGTTTTTTGTCAAAATTCCGAGCCCATGGAGAGAAATGCTTATCCAGGAGTATACACCGCATACAATAGAGACAGTGTCCAGGAGAATGTCATTTCTCAAAGTAAAGCTGGCGGAGTGGTGCTACCAAGCAAAGCTCCAGAAAAATTTCAAGAAGCTCAGAGGAATCAACAAAATGGCTCATCTTTGTTGTACGGGAAATGATATCCCTACAATCATTGGGAACTACCCACAAAGGCGCAAGTTGAAGAAGCACAGAAGTCAACCGTATGTCCGAGGAGGTGGTTCAAGAAAAAGTAGGTCTTCATGGAGACCTAGAAAGTTCTGGTCAAAGCAGAAAGCCCGAAGCTATAGATCGGGGCAAAGGTCTGGACCAACAAGGAGTAGAATCTCATCGACAGGTTCTAATCAAGTAAGTTCTAGCAGGGCACCAACGAAGAGAACTTTCAGACGCACACCTACCCGTGCAAATGAGAGTTTCAGAGATTGTAACTGCTGGACATGCGGAGCAAGATGACATATCTCTACAGAATGTCCAGAAAACCAAAGCCGAGGAGTCAGACAGTTCGAGCATACCAAGGAATTTGAGGATGCTGTCTATTTTCAGGATTTGGTACAGGTGTATCAATTTGAGGATATTCCCTCAGATGAAAGTATCTACGAAGAAGAGATCTACTCTGAGGATGGAGGTGAATCTAGCTCCGAATCAGAGTGAAGGAGAGTTCCTTCAGCACGTGATTAGAGAAGAGCCGTCGGGGTTTTTCTCGCATACCACTGTTTCTCATAAAACCCTTATGAGGATCATGAAAGAAGAGCCAAAGCTTCAAATGTATGATGGATTTACAATTGGAGCAATGGAAAAAGCCATGGATATGATTGGTCTTCGTAGCAGGAAGCATCAGATTATCCATAGGGTAACAACAGGTGAATTTGCGATCCCAATGGAATTCACGGGAAACCAAATTGAGATGCAGTTAATCCCCTACAGAGAAATCCAGGAGATTAAGAACAAAGTCAAGAGAGAGGTTGCTAATACACTCTCGTGGATTCATATCGGAGCCATAAGAGTTATCATCAAAGCAACATTCAAGGAAGGAATTGATTCGCCCCTCAACCTGGCGATCTTCGACAAGAGAATCCCGAACCTCAAAGATTAATGTTTAGGAGCAGTAGCAGGAAATCTGTATGCAGGAAAGATGGCCTTCAACATCTATCCGAGGATTGCTTACAATTTAGGAGATCGAGACTTCAACAAAGTTCTCACTCTTCATCAAGATTTTAAAAGAGAAGATTTGATGAAAGAAGGGAACAGGCCTTACTCGATCACCTACAAGGTGTCATACGCACTCTCGAATACTCATCATTCCGAAGTATTCTTGAGAAAGGAATTCATCGAAGTCCCCAGAATCTTCGAAGACTTCGCCAAAGCAGTATTGCCGGACATCATTGATACTCCGACAATAGGAGAGATTGACATGAGGATACAAGATCAACCTGTTCTGAACAGAAGCAGAGCCTCATGATCGAGTCAAGAAGGATGTCTTTCCAACAGGATATGTTAATCAGCAACTATCCAGGGGAAAAACAGAAGGGAGCCTCAAGCAGAATTCAGAAAGTTCCTGATGTATTCCAAACAATAGGGAAACTGAAAATGCCCAGAAGGCTGGAGAGAAGTGCAGATAATTTTTGACATCACCGAGAAGAAGAATATCTTCCCCTGCGATGTCCTATATTATTTGCAACAACCTACAGTTGGCAAATTTCAAGGAAACCTTCAAATTGGTGAAATTAATCTCACAATTGAAGGAATTGCCGGACGGATCCCCGAGCAGCTTATTTTAGGGATTGAATTTCTCGAGGAACATAAACCTTGGGAAAGATTGCAAGATGGAATGGAATTCACGGTCGACGGAAAGAGATACCGAATTCGATGACCACCAGTCCATTCTCAATATACATCTCCATTGTGATGTTATATGAGAAGTACCGGGCAGAATATTTTGCAGCCTACATTGACTCAGGGGCTGGAATATGCACTGCCAGGCGAGAAATCTTCCCCAAAGACGTTGGTGAGAAATTACCAGCCATTGTCGGAAGAGACTTTTCCAAACGGATCCTTATTCTTAATGAAGGAGTCCAAGGAGCGGAAATAATTATCGGCGGAGCAGGCGGTACCCCATGGTACAAAGTCAAAACTCCACCTATATATTTCCATGATACAGGTGCAGATATGCTGTTAGGAAACAATTTCCTACAGACGTTCAAAACATTCACTCAAGAGAATGAAACGAGACGACTTATTTTCACAACTCTATGTGATCATAAGATTATGGTACAACGATTACGGGAGGCGTTTCACCGAAAATTCCCTATTCATTTTCGCAACAAGCGTGGTGATGAATGAAAACTTCGACACCCAAAGATGAAAGATCAGCGGAAATTTGGAGAGGCAATTCTTCAGTTCCGACAACAAGGTCCTAGTGAAAGGGGGTCACAAACTTTTGACTGGGTTAAGATCATGTCTTTCAGAGAACAGGATGAGGAAAGAGTAACTCCAGAAACCATGTTGCTACTGAAAAATTCTTTACGAGAAGAAGTTCCACAACCTGAATCTACCCTCGAAGAGCGAATCACTCTAGAGGATGTAAAAAGGAAGATTTGTAGGAACTACAACGAGGATCCACTGGCATGGTGGAACAAAAATGAGCTCAGAGCTACTTTGAAGGTGAAAACTAGAAAAGAAAATGAGTTTGTGAGGTATAGGCCGATCCCCATGAACCAAGAAGATCGGAAGGATATGCAGAGCATACTTAAGGAGCATCTTGACCTTAAGTTAATCTCAGCAGGTATTTCTCCATACAGCAGCCCCGGTTTTCTGGTAAGAAATCATGGAGAAATTAAACGAGGAAAGCCGAGATTAGTGATCAACTATAAAGGGATCAACGAAATCTTGGAGTTCGATGGATATTTTATCCCAAGCAGAGAACATTTGGTAAATAGCATCAAGAATGCCAAAGTATTCTCCAAATTCGATTGCAAATCGGGTTTCTACCAGATTAAAATGGAGGAAGCAAGCAGAAAGTTCACAGCATTCTCCACACCACAAGGACATTATATCTGGAATGTCATGCCAATGGGATTGGCAAATGCTCCCCAGATATATCAAAGGAAGATGGATAATCTTTTCAAGGATTACTTCAGCTTCATGTTCGTGTACATTGACGACATCCTCATAGCGTCAAAAAACATGAACGAACATCTTAAACATCTAGAGATCTTCTCAGACATTTGTTACAAGGAAGGATTGGTGCTTTCCGAAAAGAAAGCAGTAATTGCTACAAGACAGATCGAGTTCCTTGGAATCGAGATCGACGAATCTGGAATCATCCTACAAAATCATATTGTTGAAAAAGTACAAGGATATCCGGATGACCTCAAGGATTTAAAACAACTTCAGAGTTTCTTAGGAGTTGTTAATTTTGCTGGAATGTTTATCAACAATCTAGCAAACCACAGGAAGGTGTTCAGTTCACTACTCAAAAAGGTTGTTAAGTTTGAGTGGAATGAAGATCACAGACAAGTTGTTAAACAGCTAAAGGAGGTTTGCAGGCAAATACCAAAACTCGCAATACCAAACGACGAAGATGAACTGGTATTATACACAGATGCCAGTGATCATTGGTGGGCTGCAGTCCTCATGAAAGTTACAACAGAAGGAGAAGTGCCATGCAGATATTGCAGTTGATTATTTGATAACAACGAAGTTATCAGATGGCACATCAACGAGAAGGAGTTCTTTGCAGTCCGAAAGGCTTTTAAAAAATGGCCATTATTTTTATTTGCAAAGAAATTTATCTTAAAATAGATAATACGAGTGTTAAGTCTTTTCTGAAAAATAAAATTGAATCAAAACCAGAAAATGCTAGACTTTTACGTTGGCAAGCTGAGTGTCAATATTATGATTATGATATTGTCATTGTGAAATCTGATAAAAATATTCTTGCAGATTTCTTAACACGAGATGGAGGGACACATTGCTAGCGATACCCTCAAGCGAGTTAGGAATCTCAGGGAAAACCTGGAGATCCTGGAACGAGATTTTGGGACTCTTTGTCTCAATGCAGAGGTCGCGGGACGACTTCAACGAGCAGATCAGGAACTTGTTACTGATCATATACGAGCATGCTTTCGGGACCACGAACGTTTGTTTGAAGTCTTGAAAGGGCCTATACTTCAGGCAGCACCTTCAACAGTGCAGAAAGAAGTGTTTAGAGAACGGGGCTCATCTAACCCGGAGGCAAGGGATTCAAGTACCCCTGTCACAAGTGCTTCAGATGATGCATTCCTTGAGGATGTACAAGCTGAAGCGAATGTTGAAGGTCAGGTGTCATCACAATCTGAACCTTCAAGTCAACCCAGCACCTCTGGAGTAAACGAGGGAGAGTTGAATCTTAGGCCAATGACTGGCAAGTCTAAGGTTCAAACTAATGACGATTTAGTTTCTTCACCTATGCAGGATTACCAGCGCACTTGGGAGAAACTAATTACCAGGCGAGGTATCAACCCAGAAAAATCAATAGTTGATATCTCCGGAAAATTTCCGAGAGTTTGGATGAAACCAGGCAGCCATCCAAATGATGTTCAGGAATGGTATAATTTCGGAGCTTTGGCTTCGGTTTATACTGTGGCACCAGCCTTCTCTGAAATTTCGAAATTAGCAAAATGGATCAGAGAAGCTGTATACGAGACTTGGGCCAATAATCCACATTTGGCCAGAGGTGATATCTTGGAGTTGTATTTTTTCAGTGCTGCTCCAGAACCGGCAAAGAAAGGCTTCATTGAAGCTTTTCATTTTATCAAGCTGAGAAGACCAGATGGAAACGCCCTGAAAAATATAAAAATGGCGCTACCAGAAGGAATTCCAATTTTGGCGGGAACTATCACAGATGATGAAGTTTCAACCAGACGAGCATGGAGTCTTTGGGTTTGTCTAACTGAAATGGACAAAGTCAAATACACATTCAAGTTTTTTTCAGAATTCAGCCAATGGAACCTTCTTGCTGAATTCCATGACAGGAACCTCCACGAGATTTGCCGAAGAACTCTTTGAAACAAAGAGAAGAATTCTTTGGGAGAACAAGATTCCGGCAGGAAAGGAGACTTACCGGAAATTCTGCAACATGGCACACATTGCCGATGGATTGATCATATCTGCCTAGCATGCCCGGAGCAGAAAGAACCAGAGTTCGGGAAAGGATTCCGATCCAAACCCGACAGATCAGAGGCAGGAAAAGACAAAAGACCTGCTGACAAGAGAGCCCGTTTTCCTAAAGCTTGGGGACCACAAAAAACCACTAATGTAAAGATTCCTCGACAAAGGAAAAGAGGTGGACCATTAGAAGTTAGTGCGGATACTGTTCAAACGCACTCAGACAAAAAATAATGGACCACTCACGAGAAAAGTTGGCACAACCGGACAAAAATGCCAGACCACGTGAAAGTTAAGGCGCACTCACAGGCGCACTCAACAATTATCAAGATTTGGAATCCGCACTTGAAGTCCGGATTCATGCCTATATAAGGGCACTCATTCAGGAAGCTAAGGACATCGAAAATTCTCCATAGTTTTCTGAAAATAAATATTGTAATCTCCAAGCTTTGTAATCTTCAGCTTTCTTAGCTTGGTAATATTTCTTTTCTTTCTTTCCTTTCTGTAGTGTCTGTAATAATTGTTCTGTTTGTTACAAGTTTATGTGTTCTTAAGTCAAGCCTCATCTATATGAGAGGCTAAACAAGTTCGTCTCCTCCCAAAAGGAGACGTTTTAATGTAAGAGATGTTATAAGTATTCCAGAATAAAAATAAGGCTTTTGTCCATCTACCTCCCAGATTTCTTTAAATCTTTTTTATATCTTGATTATACCTTACGCCTTAAGGTAGGAAACGAATTAAGGTTGTGCTATGCGGTTTCTGAAGGAGTCGGATAACTGGCAGACTAACCTCGCCCGTGAGCTGAGGTTGGATGGTGAGGAGCCATTCGTAAAACAGTCTGGAGGCAGTAAGTTTCCGACTGGTGGCGTTGCGACCCACCTCACCCGGTACCGTTATGGTCAAAATGGTATTTTCTGTTTAATAAAATTTTATTGTAATTCGGAAGCATGATGGGCCGGTTTTATTTTCTTTGTATCGATTTATGAAGAGTGAGTCCCTTGCAAAAGTATGCTCTTGGGTTTATCTCAAGATGACAGAAACTGAGGGAGTTCATATACATAAAAGTTAGTTTCTTTAGTTTTAACATTTGTAAGGATATAATTGGAATAAAGGGGTTATTTTCTATTTTGAAGGTTAGTTGACCAAAAATTATTTTGATGAGGTCTATGACTTTAAAAGTTTTTCTTTTAAGGTCATTTTCCTATCTAACCCTCCAAAAATTAGTCAAAGTGTTTTAATAATTAAATTAATGATACATGA
The DNA here is from genome assembly GCA_907163345.1 of Haberlea rhodopensis. NCBI lineage: Eukaryota > Viridiplantae > Streptophyta > Magnoliopsida > Lamiales > Gesneriaceae > Haberlea > Haberlea rhodopensis. The sequence goes on from CAJQUN010000001.1 coordinate 15,393,410, forward strand.
TTAATAAAATTATCTCAAAAATTGATTTTATTTCAAAAAATAATATAATTAATAATTAATAAAAAGAACAGTTTATCTAATTACTAATACACCAAAGTGTTTTTAATAATTAAATTAATGATACATGATTAATTAAATTATCTCAAAATTGATATTATTTCAAAAATAAAATAATATACTATGATTATCGATGGCGAGTTTATAGTTGAAGTTTAAAATTGGGTAGAAGATGTGAGGCATTTAAATAGAGTCCAAGTTGTCTACATATCATATCATTTAAATAGAGTCCAAATTGTCAAAATAGTGGTCAATGTTTACCAAGGGTAATTTGAGGCTTCTAATAAAAATTAGGGAATGTTTTTGTAACGGACATTAATTTTACTAACGACTGAAGATGTCTCTGTAATTTTCAAAAGTCAAGAGGAGCTTTCTATAAATATGCCAAAGTCGATAGAGTATAGATGTAATTATCCCTATAAATAAATAAATACTTGAGAAATTTTCACTCTATTTTACATATGAGATCGGTTCATAACGCATGCACTTAATGCAAAGAGATCAATGATAATAATTTTTATTTTTATTTCACTCTGTGATGATATAATCATATATAGCATAAACTAATCTTATTTTCATGTGTATTTATTGAAAACGACGATTGATTATGATTTTGAATGTGTCGAGTCCTCACTTGAATTCTTGGAGGGGACCATGGTCCATGGACATATGTTGATGCACCGTTGCAATTAATATTTATCATTTAGAGAAAAATGTAAGGGTATCAAATATGAATTTAATCACATTAAGTTGTTTTAACCGTAGAAAAGGTTTTCATTTTCTTTTCCAAGGAGAGCTAAGACTTCGAAATTTGTCTATTTAAAAATAATAATATAATGAAAGGTTGCAATGAGCAAACTTATAGTGGAACAAAATTTAATGAGCTGCATGAGGCCCTATAACCAACGCGGCATTGCCCCATCATGCTATAGTCCATAGCGAAAAATTCCACACTGCTGCCTTCCTGCCTCCAATAGGAGTTTGGGTCGTGTCTCGTCCCCAGTGTGGCTGATCATCATCTCGAACCAGCTACTGATAATCACCTTGGTAAGCTATTGGCCAAAAACACGCCACGAAAATGATAGCACAAGCTTCAGTACAAGATATGAGACTAACGACAGAGGAGGGGTGGCGGGAGTCCAAATATGAAACGAGGGCAACCTGTTTATAGTACTAAGGTCGAGGAAACTCGATTTGCTATATTCGACCACGGTGGCTCCATAATGGATGCAATTACTGGTCTGGGATAGCATGCAAACAAGATGTCATTGCACCTCCGCGGTGCGAAGTGGTGAAGTATAGGTGACACTCGAATACAGAGCATAATTTATGCCTGTTTCAAGAAAACTACATAAAAGGAAAGGTGCCGAACAGATGACCAAGTTTTGATGTGTACACCGAGTAAATTTCGACATGTTATTATTGTTATTATTCGGAAAGGGTCTTAGTTTACTCTCCACTTTGTCAGCAGAATAATATCTGCTCACACACCTAGGAGGTTTCCAGAGAACAAACACATAACAAAACCAAACGAGATAGACAAATATTTCAGCTTTAGAGGAAGTTTCGGATGTCTAAAGACTTCACATCGGGGACTTCCTCATCCTTGAATTCTTCCCTGTAAGAGTTTGTTGTCAAATAAAGGTTTCAGAGAACATAAAAAAATCAAATTTCCAGAAATTTAACACGAGATGTGCAAATAAAAACTTCCTAAACCAGCAAGAGAGGAGCGTGTGAATTAGAGGGAGTACCGCTTCTTTTGAGTTTCCATTGCCTCAATAGCGTCCTTCTTCAGTTCTTCCAGTTGAGCTTTCGCAATTTTCTCGTCCAACTGTTCCTCATATTTGGGCAAATCTTCTTTACGGATGCCAAGCCTTCATGATCGCATGAGTTAAATCAGTATCAACATTTATCATACACGTATTTATAATATACTTGATTTCGGCTAAAAAAGGTGCCTTATCTTAAACATTCTTGACCATTGTCCCTCAATTGTTTTTTGAAACTCTAATATTTACATTCTTCACGAATTTTAATTTCAATTCCTAAACTTACTTTTGGTTGATCTTATCAAATTCTGCCGTTAGGACGGCCATTCCCTTCTTATCATTTCTCATAAGCGGCTTCTTCAATTCTTTCTCAACTTTGTCCAGTGCATCCATCATCATAGCTTCTGCACCCAGTTCATCAACAAGACCACGCCTGCCAAAAATAACTTTAAAAACAATAAACGAAAGTAGACACGAACATGGTTCCTTTCCAGCCATAAAATGAAAACAAGAACCAATTCCGAAAAAAAAAGAACCACTAAACCATAACTGACAGAGGACTCGCAGCTCGATTCCAGTCCCTAGAAATAGAAAACTATAACTGAAATTGGAGCCAACTGCGATCTTAAAAACCTTATAAGCTTTAAGGTTATGACTTACCAGTATACCTCAACTTATTTTCATCTTATTTAAACTACTTGATTTCTATAGATTAAATTCAAGCCCTATTTTTATAAATAAAAAATGTTCATGATATTTTGTAATATAATTATTGAATAATTACATTTAATGAGTTTTATGGCCTTACGAGATGCAACGCTATTTTTCTCTAAACCGCTAACATTCAATAAAATAAGCATCTGCCCAAATCAGTTTGAATATAGCCAAACCAGATTCAGAACCGTCAGGTGAACTGCATTCAATCGGTTTGGTTCCAATTCTATCATCTACTGGAAGCATAATAGTCAGTTTTGGAATCATGACCAGACTCATATTAAGGAGCACAGATATAATTCGTTACAAGAGTCCTAAAGAACAGCAAAAATCATATTCAGCTGTCACATTAAAACTTCATGTAGAAAATTCAACATCAATGGAGACTAGCTAAAGTATTCAACAACCCAATTTGGCCTAGTTTGCTCCTTTCAAAGTTCATTTCAGGGAGATAAACATGGAACACAGGAAAAAAGTCATCCACAAACATCATACAGAGAAAAAAATCTCCACGAAAGAAGTGTAATTAAAGTTTAATGCAAGAACATACTTGACTCTTATGTCCTTCAATGCCATCAAATAGGATCGAGCATCAGGGATACCTTGCGTCCGTGATTCAATGGTGTATTTGATCCTCTGAGACTCCGAGAAAAGATCAGCCCTGCAGGATAAAACCAGAAAACAAACGAAGACTAGGGGATAAGTCATACATGATCAGGATGCCAACAAAGTTTACCGGAGGATAGAACAGGGAGCAATTTACAAACTCAAGGGAAAAGCATATTAGAGGAGAAATTCATACAAGGTAACCATGTTTCCTTAAAAATCAAAGTAAATCCAGGAAGTGATTAAAAATATCATATAAAAAGGAAAGTGGATCGAAGGATGAGAGAATCATTATGCAGCAGAAGACGAAAAGTCTAGACCACACAGAATTTATCAATGATCTATTTCTTGGAAATACATGATAAAAACATAATGCAGTGATCTTTACATGCTTCGACAAAAGATGTATAGACATCACATTCATCAATGGATCAAAAACTATTAGCATACGTTTGTTCTATAATGTTTTAATCTTGTTATAGTTCAATCATAGTTATTAAAGGCGCTAGGCGCCAAAAAGCGATGAATCATGGCCTGGCTCAAAGCGCTAGGCGCCGGGCGAAGCATGGCCTAGTAGACGTCAGGAGTCGAGAAAAAATAAATTTTAAATATTTAGATAGGAATATTTTTTTCCAAAATGGCCAAACTATATAGCTAAGAAGCTGCGCTCATGTTGTAATATTTGTTCATTTCTAATATAAAAATTTACACAACGAGAGATTTGATAAAATGAATCTCATTCAATATTAAATCAGAATTATTAAAAAAGAGAGAAGCAATAAATTAAATCTGCTTGATTGAATTAGGGTTGAATTTATTCTTAAAATATTCTTACTCTATTCTCAAAATATATTTTGTTTTACATTAATTCTTATCATTTATTAATATCTATTTATAAATTAAAAATGTAATTATAATTAATTTTACAATTTGATATAATTAATAATGCATATGACGTGTTGATACCCGAATATATAAATATGGGGTTTAGGCTTATTTAAAATTGGCTTTGGGCTTATTGAAAATAGGATTTGAGCTTATTATTTTTTAAGTAATTTGAACATAGCCAAAAGTAGTTTTGACAGAACGATCACAAATAAGCTGGGTTCTACACTAAGACCCTACTCAACAAATAATTGGTCAATTACGAATCCACACTTGAGCACCATGGCAATAGAAATTAGTAGTTCCACCTTAGTTATTACATTGAAGAGTATGCATTATTGTACAATATGAATGAGAAATTTAAACAGGCCATAAAATTAATGATTCACTATGAGAAAGATAAAAACATCTTACTTTTCCCTAACAGTCTTCATAACCTTGCCATAATCAGCCACTGCAGCGGGATCATCAGGATCTATAGTAATCTTCTCTTTTCGAAGAATCCCTAAGGCTGTGTCGACTTTCTTCTTAACCTCAAGAAAAATGCCCTTCAACATTTCTTCAAAAAATGCGCAAGAGTTGAGGAGATCACAATTTAAAAACATCAAAAAGCTTCACATTTACTCAGTTAGAAAACCTTATTTCACATTCACTAAAATATGCGCATAGAAGAACAATTCATTTCCCCAAGGACAGTCGTCCTTGTTTTTCACCACATTAGACAGCATGGATCACTGATAATATGAAATATACTCAAGAGATGACCGATGAAGTTAAAAATGATAAAATATTTTTTAAGCAGATAATTTCAAGATGCAACATATTTAACTTCATCAACCTATTTCCTACAAAAATTCTGATACCCATTTCGTCATCCGCGCAGAAAAATATTCAAACACAATTATTGACAAGAAAAGAAACGACTCCCCGAGAAACAATCACAACATCAATGATAAGAACAGTGGCAAAAAAAAAATTAGAACTCACCATCACCCTTTAACGCTGGGGGATTCGAGCCAGATCCTTTCGCTATGCCACGAGCCGGAATAGCATACTCCGATCGGAGAATACTTTGTTCACGATATACCTGGAGAAAAAAAAACTAATTTTAACTATCCAATTCACGTGCATCTATAATACAGTAATAATCAAACGCAAACGCAAAAATTTAATGAAACATTGGCTCATTTAAGAGATTGAAACGAAACCTGGCGAGTAGATCTGGAGAGGAGGCGAGTGGAGAATGCCATTTCGGGTTGGAAAGAGCAAATGCCTGAGTTTCAGTCTTCGGGGCTTTCAACTGACCTAGTTATACTTCTGTCATAGGATTTCATGGAAGGGGAGGATTAAGGAAAAAAATATATAAAAAAACAAAAACAAAAACAAAAACAGGAAAGAAAAAAATGAAACGCTGTCGTATAGAGGAGCTTACCTTGCTTCCCAGCTTGGAACCTGTTTTTATGGGCCACGGATAAGTGGGCTTTTATATATTTGTCTTGTTATTATATAGCATACATTTGACGGAAAATTCGGGCCGGTAACCGTTGGAAAAGATTTTTCGACTTACTCACGCAAAAATATTTCAATTTGTTTAAATCCAATTATGGATAAAATGAACAAAATAGACACGGAACTCCTTACTCGCATAATCTCTAGTTTCTCGAGCGATTGAAAGCCTCCCACATGCTATCCTCGTCGTCTCATTTCACATCGTCCTCTATAATCTCTCCATACAGCATACCGCATACCGAACATGATAGCTGGAATAGTCCCTTTCCATGGAGAATTTGAATGTGGTTTGCATCCTCGATGGTGTGTCCAAGTTGCACTTATAATAACACTTTTTATATTAAGGTGCTGGTATACATGCACGGCTAGACACATGCGATATACTTATAAAAAAAATATTTTTTTTAATATCAATGTGGTGGTGCACGTGCACCGCTTGAGTCTAGCGATACACGTGTACTGCTTAGACTCATGAGGTGCACTTATACAAAATAATTTTTTTATATATTAAGTTGGTAGTGTACGTGCACCGCTTAAGTCTAGCGATGCACATGCACATGGGATACGTGCACCGCTAGACTCATGCGTTGCACTTTAAAAAAACATATTTTATATTAAAGTGGTGGTGCACGTGCATCGCTAGACTCAATCGTGCACGTATCAAATTCATGTAATTGATGTGCGTCTAAATGTAATCTGTATAAGACATCTTTAAAATTGAGCACTTCCCATTTTTATTGATTTTTTCTTTTTAATAAATTGACACACAAATTAGATATATCTTCGTTCAATCTTTGTTTAAGTTTTTGAATTGATTATCAAATTGGAGCATATGCGCAAATGACACTTGCACCAATCTCACAAGTGTGACATTAATCCCAGAGAAAAGTTTATTTACAGATTCATGTGTGGAGTATGTTTGCCTTGTTTATAACAATTCATCAGGTAAACACATTGTTTATGATGAAATTGATGCTTCGATTTTGTAACATTATATTTTTTCAAATTTGTTACAAAATATTTCTTTAATTAAAAAGACATTTTGACAAACAAACAATGTACATCACAATTGAAATACAATTCAATGTTAATCGCAACACAAAAAATAAAGCATCCAAAAAACGTTGAAGAGATAAGAAGGGAAATATAATTAAATCAATATGTAGATCTATCAAGCATTCCTTCGAAAGAAATCGAGGTAAGTTTTTTTACGTAAATGATGTAATATGAAGTAGGTAAGGAATAAGAAAAGACTTATAAATAAAGGAAAATAAAAAATAACTTGTTTGAAAAAAGTTTTTTAGAATGTGGATTGATTTGAAAATAAGTTTTTTTGGAAGATTTAGTTGAAAAATGGTGTGTCTATATATAAGTTCCTCGACAATTAATGTAACAAAGAAAACAAACTGGCCCAATCTTGTGGTCAAACGGTTCATTTTATTATGTTTTCATATTTAACTATGAAAAATAAAGTTAATACATTTTATAAATATTTAACAAATATTAAATCATATATCATTAGATTTGATTTATTTTAATTTCAAGATTCCTATTATTCCACCTTTTCATTTTTTCATAAAAGGCAAAAGTCTCGTGTCTATTTTTTTTAAATGCGAGGTAGACTTTTACCCGACTAATCTTGAGAGATGAAAGTATTCCCATGATTCGTCATACAGTTAAATATGAATGCGGTCATATCCTATACACACTTAGTGTCGACTATCATTTTGTTTTTTTATCCCCTAGTGAGGTTTGAACTTGTGACCGAACATATCTTTCAAATGATTGACCACTATGTCATGCCTGTGGGGCATTTCTGTGTCCATTTTGCTCAAACCAAAGCGTTTTCAAAGATGATGGCTGTTATAATATGTTATAAATATCATTCATTAGATGATTGATTTTGACATACATTCTATTGTAATATTTCATTTTTTGACAATTCATTATTATATTTCATTGTCTGTGATATGAATTTATATATAATAATGTCCTTAGAGTAATATATATTATTTTTAAATAGTTCATAGGCAAGTATTATCATGAGCTATGATAACGATAATGCATGGATATTAGTATATGTTGGTTGATGACTTTAATCATGGATTTGAGATATTTCAACACATGGGTACATGTTAGAGAACTATGTACTGGACTGACCCATCATAAGAATGCTAGATGGATTGGTATATTAAAGTCATAAGTGATTCTCATAGTGATAATGGTGTATGTAATCCTTACGACTTGAGATCATCAAAGATCCCAACATAAGGATAGTATATCTTAATATTGTCAAATGTTACCTGTAATAGGGTGAACTATAAGACAATAATTGGATATACTACGATTAATGTAGAGCGATGATAAGTGATCAACATAGAATTTGTCTATTCCATATAATGTGAGTGATGTTTTGGGATCATTGACTGAGTGAGACTAAATATACATGTCCATGATCGAATGAGTCGATTTGTTGAGTTCATTTGTCAAATCCAATCTACTCAGGAATCAAGAAATAAAATATTGAACTATAGAATGTGACATATTCTATGACTCGTGTTCAACCTAAACACGTATGACAATTGGATTAAATTACATAGTAAATACTATCAGAAGCCATACGTAATGTCGAGTCAATGATATTCTTGTAACCTTGGTACCTTTGATGTGTTGCTAGATACCTGCTCATTGTTTGTAAGATTTTATGTCATTACAAATGTTACAAGATCCTAACAGGTCACACAAAAGATTAAATTGATAAATGAAGATTAAATTATTTGATTAATTAAATAACTTAGAAAGAGTCCGAATAAAAAAATAATATGGAGCTATATATATATATATATATATATATATATATATATATATATATATATATATATATAGACAACACATTAAGGCTTCTGAGAAGTAAGAATGAAGTCAAATAATATGATTAAATTTTGATTACTTTGTCATGTTAAAACCCCCTCCACGCACTGGCGCTCCGGCCGCGAACTGGCGAACTCGGTGCGCGTGCGGCGCATTAAGGTGACTTAATTTAAATGTTTATATTAGTCATTTCATAAAGTGATAATATAAGTCTCTGGAAATAATATGAGTCATTTTTAATAAATTCATACTATTACCAAACATGTATGAACAATTTGGTTTCATTTTTCAAATCGTTATTTTATATCTTAAAACAAAACAAAACTTTCATACTTCATTTATATGTCTACAATATATTTTTCGAAGAATTATTACTAGACGAACGATCAAATACAAGATTCAAATTACGTTGTATCACTGGCTATAACATTTTTGCAAAGCTGCAAATGTTAGATTCTTCAATAAAATTTTAATTTTAATATTTTTTAAAGAATGGTAAAGCTGCAAACACCAAATTTGTTAAGAAATTCATATTGTAAATTTGTAAATAATATAATAATGATGTGAGTTTGTTAAATATGATGCATATTATGTATGTTTAACTTCATTTCATCATTGTGTATATATATATATATTTATTTATTAATTTTTAATAGGCGCATTAAGGCGCACCCGCACCCAAATTTTTTGCAAATTGACGCACTCAAGCATCCGCATCCGCTCCCGCATCAAACTTATGTGATTTAGGTTAAACACACAAAATGGGTTAATAGCACCTGTAAAAATCCAATTAGACAACTTCCCCTATAAAAAATGATTATGCTAAATAGTCTCCCCTTCAAATAATTAGCTCAAGTGCCCCCAATGGCCTTAATTGCGAGTGCACGCACTTTACATGCAAAAACTTAATTGTATTTTGGTGTTTTGTATAGAAACTATCGTAATTGCCCTCCAAGTTTTACCATTAATGTATCTTCATCTTCTTTATTCATTTTCTCCAAGAATACCTCAATTTTTTTTTAAAAAAAACTTATTTTATGTAATGAAAAATAAGGCAAAAACTGGATCGAGTTTCATGAAAAAATGACAATTTTGTCATGAAACAAAAAGTAAACCCAATGCCAAAGATGTGTGATACCCCTAAATATAACCACTTTATAGACCGACCTGTTTTCTTAAGAGACTGTCGTCGGATCACATTGGCACGAGATGCGATTTCTCCCATAAAAAACATAGCCTGAAAAAGCAAACATGGTTAGATCAGGCAGTTAACATATTCGACATAATTGCCCCTCCTTACCTCGGTCAGGCTACTACAGGACCGAGTTACAAGCTCAATCCAACCCATCTGGCTCATGAAGATAGCATCCTCAGTGTTTGCAAGATCACGAGCCACGGATAAAGCAAGAGAGCTCGGTCATTCTCCAACAAGACGAACTCCCCCACGGTAGTTCTCCATCACCTTTTCCCTGCGCTTCTCTATATGAACTGGTTCACCGCCATTCTCGGCTCCCCGAGGGACGTCAGCATGTTCAACTCGGGGACGTTTCTGCCTTACAGACTGAGCCCCAGTAGCAGGAATCTCCTCAGCAGCAGGAGGGCTCATTTCAGTGACATCAATATTAACCTCCTCAGTAGCACCAGATGAGCTAGCCTCTGTTTTCTCCTTTGGAGAGCTTTCTGAACCAAAGAGCTCATAATCCTGTCAACTGATGAGAAAACATGCAAGTTAGCCGAGCCGAAAATACTCGAACAAAATAAAACTAAGTACACTACAAATATATACCAGCTCGCCCCCTCAGTGTTATATCAGCCGGGCTCAACCCAGCAAAACAGAGGAGGTCCTTCATTAACAGCTTGGAGGAATTGAAACATTGACCCCCGGTAATTTTCATTATGCTCAAGGAAATGGAGCTATTTTTAAAGTTCTTGGGTGTCGAGGGAGGTAAGGAAGATAGTCTAACCACTCAGTACAACAAGACCAAGGCTGCGAAGGTTTAACAAAGAAGAAATAATTCTTCCAATCTTTTATCTTGCTCGGATACCCCCCAACAAACGCACACCCGGACGGCTTGTCACGTACCAGGATCCCTCATCTGACCTCTTGATTTGAAAAATATACGAGAGGGTAGAATTATCATGAGGTAATCCAGAGGCCCGAAGAATAATTATCAGACTACACAAAATACGATAAGAGTTGGGAGAAAATTGGCTAAGGTTCAACTGGTAGAACAAGCTAAACTCTTGAACGAACTCGGGTAGTGGGAAACGCAGACCCCCCCGTAGTTGACCTCGGTAAAATGTATAGTAACCTTCTGGAGGTCGGTTCGGACGCTGAGAGGAAGAAGGGATTATAAAATCATAATCGGAAGGGGCTTGACTGAGCTTACGAAGGTGGGCCTCATCCGTATCAACCAAGGCAGGAACATACAGTTCATACTGGGGATAATCTCTAGACGGTGCCTCATACTCGGAAGGGGAGCTAGTTTCAACTAACTGAAGTTGGTTACCTATTGAGGGCTCAGCTTTGGGGATAAAACTGGAGGGGACTGCCTCTGTGGGCAGCGTAACTCCCTACTGATCTATTAAGAACCTCATCGATCAAGGGCGAATGGAATAACTTATCTGAGGAAGAAGACATTTGAAAATAATAACTAGAATAACTTACCTAAGCAGTCATGGAAATAGAGTTCAGGGCGATGCAGAAAAAGACCAAAGCCGATCTGCTGGATTCGAAAGAAAACGGATAAATGGGGGCCACTACCACTTATATATATAGGGGGCACGGTCAATATCCAGTCGTTGATACCAAATATAATGAACGGTCAGGATTTACCTCGAAATACGAACCGATGTCCCAACGGTCGAATTTCAAATTCAAATTTGAAATTGATGACTGTTGGTTCCGGCCTAAATCAGCAAAGAATAGGAAGAGCTGACTCATAGCTAAAACATGTCGGTTAAATACATACGAACTCTGGTCTACGACGTCAGCTCGACTGGGAGAGGGGACTGTGATACCCCTAAATAATAACCACCTGATAGGCCGACATGTTTTCGTCGCTTCCTTGTGGCCTTCAGAAGACCTCGCCTCTTCGTCCGACCACTTTATATAGGACCGAACTGGTTGGCCGACGTGTTTTACCTCGCATGTTCGCCCTCCTCCAAACGTTACGGCGAACTCTTTTTGTCCGAACTTATTAACCGATCTCTTCTCATGATTTGCTTAATACATGGACGTTAGGGAACCATATCTCATAAATTAAGGCAAGTGCGAGATCTGCGGAGCAATATCAAGGATTTGATTACATTCACTAGATCTTATCATATCTTGATAAAGATATGTATAGACATGGAAGGAGTCATTGCTGCATGACAACTCTTATTCCATCGCCTATAAATATCAGGTTCAATCTACATGTTGAGGCATTCATAATTTCTTTCACTTACTTTACAAGTGTATATTTTCTCGTATCCTCTCGCCTGACTTGACCGTTGGAGGGGACACATCGAAAAAACTTCAGGTCCACTTTTCACGTTTATTTCGTGATTCCAGGCCTCTGAGGTGATAATCCAAAGCAAGATTGACGCAATTATTATTGACATTGAATAACATGGAGGTATTTCATTACCTCTTATTGATATCAGAAAGTAATCACACTTTTTGGTGATATCAAGACAAAGGCACTTAAATGGGTCTGGAGAAAGGGGAATGAGGTCGGATTGGAAAAAAAGGAAAATTGATGGGGGCTTTTTGATGAGCGAGTCAAGAGAACCGAAGATCCAAGTCGGATGGTGAAGCAAATAGGGGTCGAAAAGTTTAGGGTTTATGGTTTACAAAGTACCCCCATTAGTCTGCCATTTTGAGCTTAACTCACATTGTCACACATAGCTTGTTATGGAATTTACTTGACTTGGAGCATGGAACTTTTCTTATGTCAGGTTTCTTGGTCATCAGGGTTCTCTAGTCTCAATCAAAGGGTCAAAAACTCTTTTTTTCTCAAACATTTCATATCCTTACTTATCACGACTTTACTGCTACCAATTTGTATTGGATTATTTTTTATTTTCTTTCATTGTTGTCTTTGTTTGTCCGAATTCTCCAAATGCTTGTTTCTTGGGTTCCATTTTTTTCTTCTATTTTTCTGTTTTTAACCAACACAAAAGATTTAACATATTTAATAAGGCTAGTTTTTAAGAATCTTTAGGGGTTAAGGCTTTTCTAGTGTCTGTTATAGTTTAAGGTATTAATAGAGGAAAACAAAAGGTTAATGAGCTTTGGGGTTACAGTGTGATGAGATGAAGATGATCTGGGTATAAAATCATTTTATAATTCTTTATATTCAATAATAAAAACTGTGGCACGTGAGATAATTTTTTTAAAGGGGAGGATTTTTTAGCTTATTGATTTTTTAGACTGTGGCACCCAAGCTCAGTGGGCTTCACTCGCACCAAAGCAATACCCAAATTTCCAAGAAATTTCAACTCTATTATTTCTATTTAAAAGCAGTCCGATTCATCCATTCCTCGCCCTTTCCCCTCAACCTCGACTCCTAGGTTTTCCCTTTTTAACACTCAAAAGACCCTTAGTTTTTTGGATTGTTTGGATAATTTTTGAAAATGAAGATGAAAGTGAATATGAATTGTTTTGGACACGGAAATATATTCCCTCCGGGATTCCGATTCCACCCGACCGATGAAGAGTTGGTGCTTTTCTATCTTAAAGGGAAGATCTGCCGGAAACGATGCCGTGATGATGTTATCGGAGAAACCGATGTTTACAAGTGGGAACCCGAGGAGTTGCCCGGTATGATTCTCTTTTTTTATTGCTGAAAATCGGTGACTTTGATTTGTCTTCTGGGGTCTATCGATTTTTATTTTATGATTAGTGGGTAGATCATTTGTTTTTGTCTTAATTAATTGATGATATCCTTGATTGAATGATATGGTGCCGTTTGTTTAGTTTGTTGACATATCAAAATGTGATTTGTGTAGTGCTGATTTCTGTTGAAGTTGACAATATATAGTTGAATTTTCAGTTTTATTGGGAGATAGCTGTAATTGTATATTTTTTAACAATTTGTTTTGCTTGAATGTGACCCGGCATTGAAAATTCGCTAATGAAAAATATGCTAATACAGATGAAATTTGGATAGCTGTACTGTTAACTTACTGAATTGTGGTGTAAAGTATGTTTTTTTTAAAATGATTAAAGCTTAGTTTCAATTCGTGATCCTACATATTTTGTTAGACAGAGAAGTCGATTTGTTTTTTGTACTTATACTTTCCTTTTTGGAAACATGCAGAAGTGTGATTTCTATCTCCAAGTGCTTAATTCAGTCTGAAATCTCAGTTTTAATAATTTTCTACTCTTTCACGCGGGTAGTAGATGTTTGTGAGGGTTGAATTTCAAAGCTTTTTCTATGCCTGTTAGAAATTTTGATTTAGTCATCTATTTTTATAGCTTGATTTACGACATTTCATGTTTCTGACATACAGGGTTATCAAAGCTGAATACTGGTGACAGGCTATGGTTTTTCTTTAGTCCTAGAGATAGGAAATATCCAAATGGAGCAAGGTCGAACCGGGCGACGAGGCATGGTTATTGGAAAGCCACTGGGAAAGACCGTGTCATCATGTATAAATCTCGCTCTGTGGGGATAAAGAAGACTCTGGTCTTTTATGGAGGTCGTGCACCTAATGGAGAACGGACAGATTGGGTGATGCATGAATATACTATGGATGAAGAGGAGCTGGGGAGATGCGAGAATGTGCAGGATTACTATGCACTATACAAATTGTACAAGAAAAGTGGTCCTGGTCCCAAAAATGGTGAGCAATATGGCGCACCTTTCAGAGAAGAGGACTGGGCTGATGATGATCTTGATGTTCATAACGGAATTGATGGGGACAACTCGATGAATCAAACTAATGACACGGTGCTTGTTGCTGATCTGGAAAATGTTAATTGTCAACCATGTTCCCCACTAGATGAGCTTGAAGAAATCTTGAATCAAGTGGCAAATGATTCTGTGCTCTTTCCGCCTCATTCAGCTGATTTTGGATTTTCTCTGGATCAGTTTCTCGATGAGGTGGAAAATCAGAGTCCCTCAGTGGAGCATCCTTCGAAAGATACAGGTTTCCCATTTCTCCAACCATGCAGCCAGCAAACTCATGTACAAGCTAGCTTTGACCTTGCACAGTCCGACATAACACAATTACTGAATGAAGTGCCTGAGGTTTCTTCTCGAAATCTTAGTGGGCAAGAGCCTTATTTGACTGAAGAGGATTTTCTTGAAATGAATGATCTACTTGGTCCTGAACCAACTGCGCAAAATCTTGTTGAACCAGTCGATAATCTGGAGAATCTGCAGTTTGATGAGTTTGGTTGTTTGGACGAGCTTGACCGGTACCAAGATGCCACCCTGTTCTTTAATGAAATGGGGCATGGAGATTCTGGTCAGATTTCTCAACTACAACGGAATTATTATGAGAATGTTGTGGTGGACCCTGTCACAAGCTCGTGTTTGAACAATCTTGAGAATAGAGCAGTGAATTATCAGTGGACAGACGAGCAGAGATGCGATACTTTCACTACGACAGAAGCAAATCAAACGTTCATTCTTTCAACATCAGGTACCAAAACTATTGCAGAGTTTCAGTTTTGAGCAGCTGCATATGTACACATATTCTCCAACTTTACGAGATACACTATGTCATCTATATTTACTAATCTCATGGAGCTCTTGCTCAGATGGATGGTATGGAATGACAATGTCATCTTCCAGATGGCAAAAACTATTGTGCCCAAGTGGAAACCACTTAGGAGTTTGAGCTCACCTTGAAGAGCTCTTCTTCTAATCTATTAGCATTAAACTGTACTCTAATATTATCAAGTTTTAAACTTTTAGGTTTGATCCATCAAAATCAGATTCATAACCAAAACCGTGGTGATATTGGAAATTTTACCACCGGAGCAAATGAAAAACAGGATGATGGTACAGATTCCTGGTTCTCGTCTGCTCTCTGGGCTTTTGTGGAGTCCATACCAACGACTCCTGCTTCGGCTTCTGATAATGCTTTGGTAAATAGAGCTTTCAAGAGTATGTCTAGCTTCAGTAGGGTGCGAATAAATTCCAAAAACATGAACGTTGCGACAGGTAACACTTCTGCAAGTTCAAGGATTTCAAGCAAATATAGAACTGGTTTTATATGTTTTTCTTTAGTTGGAGTATTGTGTGCTATCTTGTGGATGATGATGGGAACCTCTGTAAGGGTGTTGGGTTGACTATTACTGATTAGATAATTAATGTTTCAATAGAAAAAGTTTCTCCAGTGACTCACTGGATGGTAACAAAAATTTAAGTTAATTGTGCAATTATGAGTAGTTACTCATAAATATTTGGGAGGGGATACTGCATGTATCCTCCTGTTTCTGTGCACTATTTAAGTACTCCTGTTGTTAGCTTGTTAACTACTGTTAATATCTTGTTTCATAGAATATAACACACTGGAGTATAATTCATTTTTGAACACTTGTGGTATATACGGTTTATTTGTTTTTATTTCATTTCCCAAAATTTTGTTTTGGCATTTGCCGAAACAATATAATGACGTCACCTAATTTTAAATCTAAATCATTACATTTCAGGAAAAAAAATGCTCTCTTATTGTATTATATATATATATTTTAAAGTAATATTTTTTTGTTTTTGAATTTTAGAAATATTTCACTTCTAATTAATTACCATCAAGAAAAATATCAATTTTAGATAAAATTATTTGTCATCAGACGGACACTATAAAAGCTCTATCATCATTGAATAATACTAAACTTACATTATTTCTTAAAAAAATTAAAATAAAAGATTTCCTCAAAAAAAAAAATTTAGTTCTTTATTAATTCGTGTGGAAAAGTTGTAAACGTATGATTTATTGTGTGGAAAAGTTTAGCAGCCCTGACGATTTCCTAGTCCCTGTCCGACAAATGCCGATTCATCCTTTTGGTTTCATACCTAACTAATCATTTGCAATATTTAATTAGAGTCCAAAATTTTATCTTTGAAATTTCAAAATACAAACAGCGGACAACTATGTTGCATCGATACTCCAAAAAATTTTGCGATCAAGTATCGGATACTTTTGGGATACGGATACGCGCGGATACGGCACCGATACGTATCGGATACGCCACGTGGCGTATCCGAGGATAAAAAATAAATTTTATTTCGGATACGTTTCGGATACGGTCAAGATACGCCGTTGACCGTATCCGACACGGGTAGGATACGGGAACTTTCGAATTTTTTTAAAAAAATAGGGTTGAAATTGTAATTAAAATTAAATTATTTAACTAAATCCCTATTTCCTAACCACTTTAATATGTTTATGTCGATTATATGCTTGAAATTTTTAGATGTCTTGGATTAATATTTTACCATTTGTCTTGAAGTTGGTGAGTTTGCAACTTTATTCTGATTTCTAATGTAATTAATGTTGATTATATGCTTGAACTTGATTTATTACAAATATTATTAATTATATATTTATATATATATAAATAAATTAATAAAATTTGCCGTATCCGGACGTATCGTATCCTACAAATTTTGAAAATCCCTTGCAGTCGTACCCGTATCTGCGTATCCACGTATCCGCGTATCCGTGCAACATAGGCGGACAGAAAATGCAGTGTCTTGTAGGGTCCGCCAACTACCTTGGCGTTTTGGAGTATACCTGACCACGGTTCAGAACCGCAGGTTAGATGGTTCATAACAATCTTCCTTGACGATTTCAGTTACGGTTCATGAATCGTCGGTTCCGGTTTCAGTTTCGGTTAACCAACAGTTATGGTTACAGTCTGACTCTTTTTTTTTTTTTTTAATTATTAAAATTTGAAATAAAATATAAAAAGTATTTGAATATGTTTTTATCCATGGATTAAACATAAAATAACGTGATATAAATTCAAGCTCAGATAATCAAATGTGTAATATATATTTTTTTCTGGTTAATATATATAAATTATAACACTATATTTAGATCAAGAAAGCTCTTATAGCATAGTGGTTGAAGATAATATTCAAGTTGTATGTCATGCTTTCAAATCTACACCATAATATATATTTAAATTTAAAATTGTAAAAAAATAAAATAAACCTTTGAACCGCCGGTTAATCGACGGTTCACGGGTTAGTAAAATCACGATCCTTAACCGGTCCGTCCATAGACGGGTCGGTTATGGGTCCAACCCTTCGAATCGTTGACCCGATTAACCAGCCCGTTGACCACATACCGATTCACATTACCCTTGTTCTGGTCTATTAGGAGGTAATTTTGAAATGATTTTCAAAACACCGTATTTTTTAGATTTTAATTTAATTATTTCGAATTATTTTTTTTTTTACAAAAACCGTCCAATGCCATTCCAGGATGAAAAAAAAGTTATTATACTATTACCACACTTTGACTACTTAATAGACTAAAAATCAAAACTAGCCAGCTTTCATAACTATTTTTGCAATTTTCTTAAGTTTTTTAACAAGGATTTTCTTCTCATATCTTAAAATTTGTTATGTAAAGTAAATTTTGTTTCAAATTAAATCATTAGAGAATTAATCTTTAATATTTGAAATTGCAAAAATCAAATATTAAAGCATAATTATTATGAAGATCCAAGTAAAAATGTTCACAAAAATAAGTTAATTTATTTGTTCATATCTGCTGGTGAATAATAATTTATTAATTCACCAAATACATTACACAGTCCATTTACTATTACAAGGCTAATGCATCCAGTATACAATACAAATCCTGATTATTAAAAAAAAAAGTATACAATATAAATGAATTCTTCAACAACTTTTCTTTTAAAGTAAAATAAAAAAATAAAAAATAAACTCAAATATATCTTCAGCCTAATTCAGAGCTTCTCATGGATCATCAGTATCTTCAACACTTGGGCATATCAGGAGGTGGTGGCAGCATTTTTTCATTTCGGCCTTTCCCATCTTTAACAATAAATGTCATCCCCATTCCCCAACTTATATGACGTTCAAAATGGCAATGCATGAACCAAACTCCTGCAATAATTAACATATCGTGAATATTTGAGGATGAATGATCTATATATAATGTCGTGTATACATAATACATATGCATAAGTTGTGTATGTAGGCTACAAATTGTACCTGGATTATCTGCCCTGAATCGTATCGCCGTCCACCCGTCTCGTGGAACTGCAATAGTTTCCATCAATGGAGGATCGACAAGATTATAGTTCAAAGGATCCGTGCTTGCGTTAAAGTTCCCCAATCCTGATCCAACGACGTAAAAACTGTATCCATGTAAGTGCATTGGATGATCCACTCCTCCAGCTATGTTTGTTGCCTGGAAGACAAGCTCCACTGTAGAATTATACTCAAGAATATTTACACCTGTTCCATTTTCAGGCGTCCACAAGAGGCGAGGGACGACAGTTTGTGTATAATTATATGGGAACGGCGGATCATCAGGAAAATCCTCATAAACTCCGTTGATACTCTTGTAGTATGCTTCAAGAATGTCGACCTTCGGCAGTACCAAGGTTTCGTTGTTAACACTTGCAAGTAACCGGTCTCCACCGGGTCCATTACACGGGTTATTAATTGGGCATGGTCGTGTGTTGATTGAAACAACGAAAAATAATATATCCGTGATATTTAAAGGGACATCGACAGGGTATCTTTGGTTGGCTAAACTTCTGAGCTGGTTGGTAAATGTGATGGATGCCAGTGTATCGTTGAATCGGGGGAAGGTTGGAACAGTCAGTGAGGATGGTGGAGTGTAATTCCCTGCATATTCTATGATTCCTGTGGTGGTTGTGTTATCATAAGATCCCCCACTGGCGTAAACCCGTGCAGCCATGTAATACTGGCTAGGATTTTGATTAGCTTCGAGCAAGAAATCGATGGTTTGTCCTGGGGAGATGGAGATGTAATCGCTGTTTATGGGCTTTGTGTAGCTTGCATCTGATCCAATCACTGTGATATTGTGATTTGCGATCTTGAAGAACATGATGTTGTTCATTATTGCATTAACCATTCGGAACAAATATGTTTTGCCATATTCCACTGTCACCTTGAATGTATCTGCATTTGCATTAAATACTACGATTGTTAAGTTAATGACCATCGAAGAAAAAATCGAGAAACATTAATTATAAATGGTTTGTCAAGCTCGGGTTTCATGAGATCTGCAGGATTCATAAGCAAGACTTGATGTGCATAATGAGTCGCACCAGTAACCATTTCAAGCCCATTGTCACTTTACGACAACAATTAAATAATATGAACACAAATACGAATACGGGATTCTATATTATTAGTACGAGATAACAAACCTTGTCTTGAGCATGGATACTGGTCTCCAGGTTGGCCGTTCATAAGGAAAGCATCAGACACATTCGGGTCACCTCCGTTTCGTAGAAATTCCTCCATAACTTGCTGTATATCACTATTCCACCACTCTCCTATACTCCACAACATTCAAACCATTAATCATACATTCATAGTCTCCTTTTTGGAAATTATTTTTCAAGTTTAAGTTATTTTTTGGTACGCATACCTAAAATGAGGGGCACTTCAGCTTGAGGTTTTGGGAAAGGATAGTCGTCTCTTTTCTGTGGTAAAATGATGAGAGCACCATGCACGGTGGCCCTCGACCATTCGCTATGTGCATGCCACCACAGGGTTCCTTCCTCGTCCGAGAGAACAATCCTCTGTGTAAAGTTAGTACCGGGACTGATGGGGCACTGTGTTATGTATTCTGGGCCGTCCGACCATGGATATCTTGGCTGCTTCACTCCATGCCTGAAATGAACATAAATAAAGTTTCAGGTAATATTGGATATAACAATAGGGTGGAGCCGGGATTTAAAAATACTTGGCGCTGACCTATTTATATAGGGCTAAAAGCTATCGCGATTTAAAGGGTTGAATAAAAAAACTAAATTTTCAAAAATTAATACTAAAAAAATTTCCTTTTCAAATTTGTATGGACCGGAGCCCGTAGGCTGGCTCCGTCCCAAGGATATATGGTATGCAACCATTTAATATGTTTTGGTAGAGAAATTCATACCAGTGAATGGTTATATTATGATCTGCGCGATTATAGACATTAACAATGACTAAATCTCCTTTTCTTGCATAAATAGTAGGCCCTGGAAATTGTCCGTTTATGGTGAGGATGGTCTTGTTGGTGCAAAGCCTGCTGTATGTCGTATTTCTCAGCTGAAAAAGAAAATGAAGAACAAAAATTATTTATGAGTTTAAAACCTCTGTTGTGCTGAGTTGAACCAGAATTTTCAAGAACATGTTGAGAAAAAATATCAAATTTGCAGAAAAAGCATATGTTGCACATTTAGAAAATTCAAAATTCAGCAGTAAATCAAATAATTATAGATTTTAAGATCGCTTGGTGAATATTGAGATCTCTCACAAGTAGCTGAAGTGGGAAAATTCAGGCGTGTAGATTTTAGACTAATAATTGGTGGAGTTAAGTTTGGATCATAATTCAAACAAATACTCAATTTTCAAGTTTCAAGAAGACATCATAAAATTCGAGCTATGAGTTGGCTTCACAAGTTTTGAGCAGCATATTAAAAAATTACCTCAAACCTATACCGACGGACTGCAGCATGGCTGGGCAACACGGCACACAGAAGAATTACAGCTATAACATGTAATATCAAAGCTTTCATCTTAACTAAAAACTTCCAACTTTTGCTTCAAAAAACTGGAAACTCTATTGCTATTTTCTTTAAATTGAATTCTTCTTGCTTGTTGTTATTATTAAGATTTAACCACGTGGTTTGGCCATATTTTATAGGGCCTGGATTTGAATAATCAGCGCCAAAAAGACAAAGATGACGGCTATAATATTATTCTCTCGCTTTTACATTTCTTGAAAAATCAATTGTCAATGATTTTCCAACTTCAATCGCGTTGTTGTTTTTGACCATCAATAGAAGACACTGGAAATGTACGCCTGTCCATTGGTTATGGTGTGAAAATGACCATTTCTATATTTAAAGGCAATCATGTTTGAAAAGTACTTAAGCTATATTGATATCGAAACTTCATATGTTAATAATTCCTTTTCTTGCTTTTTTTTTTATAATATTAAACTCTCACATGACGTGGATGAAACCGTGGTTACAATATAGAAATAAACTAAACAATATTAATTGCTAAACAAAACCACAAATTTCTAAAGATAAGAGCTGACAAATGTTGAGCCCTGTCTTGCCACGGCTGCTGGCACGGAGTTAACTAGGGCTTCTTCCTCGAGACTTCTGTTTTTCCTCTGGGCCACAGTCTTGACCTCTGATCAAGCTACGAAGATGAATAGTGGCTCCGGGAGAGGGGCTAAGGGCATCATGAATCGATGTAGGATTAAAGACCAGGTCCATGATTTAAGTCAAATCGACCTTTCCTATCATCTCATAGAATTACCAAAGTCTCATTGTGATGAGTTTGGGTATGAAAATAATTACTTTAAATGGGTTGTAAGGATTTTTGCCCTAAAATAAATCGAAGAAGTTTTATGGTAATTTGCTTGCGATAGTTACTAGTCACTTTTTTATTTTTATTTTCTAAAAAATGATAAGTCGAAATAAAACTCTAACTTTGGGATTTTTTAACTTCCAACCAAATATATATAAAAAATTCTTGATAATTTTTATAAATTAATATATTTTTTTTAAAATTATATACGAACTATCGGTTAATATTCGATGATAGTGTAATAATGTAGAATTTTTTATTTTTTTAAAATAAAATTTATATTTTAAGGTTGGGTTGTACCTAACCACTTAATCACCAATGATAAACTCTACTTTTCTTAGCATGATAAAGATTTTCCATGTGAAAGTTATTTCTGATGAGAACAAATAATTTCTTTAGACTTCATTCCAAAACTCATAATATAATATAATATAATATAATGGATAAAGCTGACAGATTGAACTTTTCAAACAATGGATAAATGAAAGAATGAATAGTGATTGAAACATTGCAGTGTAAGAAAAAGTCTTTAGCAGCCCTAGAAGGAAGATTCCGTGTTGTCTTCTCGACAAAAGGCACTATTTTTTATCTTGTTGGATTTCATATGCACATTACCAAACTAATTATGAAGTACAACATTCGCTGTCTGGTTTGAAATGTTAGCTCATCGCGATTGACTGTTTCTTAATTTAAAAAACACTTAATCCATTCGAATCATGAATTTGTTCATTTATTAAGTTGCATTTTTATCTAGATAAATTACAATTTGTTCTGATATGATGCATTTTGTATGGCTCAAAGGAGCAAAATCTATTATGCGTATTAATTCATATCAATTTATGTTTTCATACATGTTTCGAAATATGTTTTTGGCAAATTTGATTGGCCCCCGTTTGCTGAGTATTTTCTCAAATGCTCGCCCCTTACATCCCCTCATCAGATAAAAGTGACATAGATATCGAAGAAGAAGAACAACACAACTTTTGGGGTTGGTGATCTACTGCAAAACTTTCAATATTTTACATAATCATGCTTCCACTAAACTCTATTAAGATTTAATTTATGGTTTTATTTTCAGTTGTAAACATTTAAGTTTATGGAATAAAATACTGGTTATATTTTAATTTCCGTACTACGAGGCTTGTTGTCCTCGAATTGTATATTTGAATTCAACGCCGGTGTTATCGACCCCGATCTCAGGGCGTGACATTTAAGTGGTATCAGAGCTAAACCAGGTTCCATAATCCCGCTGGGAAAAGATTTCTGGTTGATACAAATTAACCGAAATATGAACCCCGGATCCAATAGACCACCTGATTAAAATCTAAAAATCAGTTGGGAATCGAATAACAATCTGATTTTTTTTTTTAAATGGCTATTGTCAGTGCCACCTCGTCGCCGCCACCGCTGCTCGTAGCCTGAAAGTCTACCCGTCACCATGACCGCCTGAACGATACGAAGCCACTACACAATGAATCGAACTAAACGGACGACGATTTCCTGGCCAAATCGTCGATCAAAACTCACAAAGTCCGAACACATCATTTTTTCGATTCCACCGCTGACGAACACTAATCGACGAATCCTTCACACCACTATGATCGTCATGATCCAATTATATAAATCCCTATAAAAATTTCAAGTTCAAATTACCGCAAGATTCCAAATTCGATTTCGCCCTCATTCGAACACCAAATTGAAATTACTTTCGGATTATTACTCCTTATTGAATGGGTAATAAAAGCCCTCTATCAGATATTTCTCACAAACAGGGTAAGATGCTCGATTTTGAATCGATGTTCGCTCTATAGAACCCTAAAATTTCGTAAAATTCAGGCTTCGATTTCTTTCAAATTCAAATTAATTCTGGGTTTGTGATACTCATATTATGCTCATTAAAATCCCTCGGCCAATTTTGAATTTCCAAATCTGGATTGACAGAATTTTGAATCACAATTTTGCACCAATTAACCTATAAAAAGCTCGAAATTTATCCTTCGATTTCTCAATCACTTAAACATATTTTTTTTTTCAAAATACGCCAAGATTATAATAATTCATGTTCTGTTTTATATAAATTTTTGGTTAGTAAGAATAAACTAAACTTTTAGATATTATGGCTATATGTTTCTTAAAAAAATTCATTTTAGTTTATTCTTTCCACAACCTCATTTTTAAACTCATTTTTTTTTATTGTCAAACATATACGATGACCATATAATTTCACTTGTAAGAATGACCTTAGACTTTACAATTTTCTTCGATGTTTTTAAGCTATAAATGTTTTGCAAATCGGCAATCTTTATCAACATAAATTTAGAGAAATGTAATTTATAACTGCAATATTAGTGGTGTGTGACCTTTATTTCTTTTATAAAATTATTACAAACTGATATTTAATTCAAAATATTACATATCTGATCCACAATACAACAAGAAATAAACTCACGATAAATAATATTAAATTTTCGAACGGCATCACCAACATACATGAAAACACAATAAACTGCAAAATAAAATATTAAAAACATCGGGCTTTCTTTAAACATGTCTCAAGCTCACCCTCGTCCAGATGAACCACCCTTGCTTCTAGCCAAACTTTAGAAGTTCAGTCCGAATAGTAACTACTGAATCCAAACACTAAGTGATTCTCAAATTGGTTTTGAAATTAACCAAGAAGATTTTAGAGGTGTGATTTTCAACTCGACTTCAAGCCATTATTTATCTTAAGTCTTGGATTGATGAATGTTTCGATATGGAGAGTCTATACAAATTACCTTTGGACCAAAATTAAAAATGTGTGAATTTGTAGGACATGGCTGGACGTCCACCCAGTAACAACCGCAACCCATGATACGCATTTCCATGCAATAACGACAATGAAGCCGGTGGAAGCCAAGATCCACCACAAACACCAAGAACGGGTTTAAGTCGTGAAGACTTCATGGTCATAGCTACCATCGTGATTAATAATTCAAAGGTTTATGTACCCAGCTGCCAACCAGCCACAGCCACAACCTCAACCGCAAGGGATACAGTATCATTATGAGTCTCTTCGAAAGAATCGAGTGACAACATTCGACGGTAACTCAAATCCAGAAGTGGCTCAGCATTGGCTGAAAGAAGTAGAAAAACATCATAGACTACTTGAAGTGCCTCAAGAGATCAAAGTGAAAGTTACATCACCATTTCTTGTTGACGATGAGAATAAGTGGTGGGATAGTGTGTCACCCTCAATGGAAGAGACCAGACGAATCACTTGGCAAAGGTTCCGAGGCGTATTTCTGAAACAATACTTCCCAGCAGCTGTTAAACTCCAGAAGTTGGAAGAATTTGATAACCTGACACAAACTCCAGGAATATCAGTGATTGATTATTCTTCAAAATTCCATTCCCTAGGGACTTATTGCACCAACCATTATGGCAGACGATGACTTAAAGCTGCACCGTTTCAAGAAAGGTCTGAACAGTCGGATCCAATCAGCCTTAGCAGTATATGAGACCACCAACTTTGGGGACGTTATGGGAGCAGCCATCAGGACTGAGACTGATATACATCGCCGAGAAGAAGAATTCAAGAGCAAACGACATCTCCCTAATCAGCCCTCTAACATTGGCCAGAAGTTCTAATGACCAAATCAGTTCAATAAAAAAAAAGACGACCTACATCTACCCCGAACAACAAAGAATTCCCAAAGTGCCCAGTTTGTAATCTTTCACATACTGGGGAATGTCGCAGACCGAGTGATGCTTGCTTCCGATGTGGGAAGTTTGGGCATAGGATTGTGGATTGTCCCGAGACTGAGAAAAAGGGGACTGGTACAGGCAATGGGGCCCCTCCAAACAAACCGAAAGAAAATAAACCCAATTATAGGATCTTTGCCATGACACAGAATGAGGCGGACGATGCCAATGATGTTGTGGCAGGTACCGTTTTAATCACAAATTGCCTGCTTATGTACTGTTTGATTGTGGTGCCACACACTCGTTTATGTCTAAGAGGTTCGCTAAGAAGTTAAAACTTATTTCTGACATACTTAGTGAACCATATAGAATAGCAACTCCTACTAACAAAACCTTGGAAACACATAGTGTTCATCGAGGCTGCAACATTAGTATAAGTGATAAAAGGTTCAACACCGATCTGATTCAACTCAACATGGTGGAGTTTGATGCTATCATCGGAATGAATTGGTTAGCTAAACACCACACCTTAGTTGACTGCCATAAAAAAGAATGTCAAACTACGAGCACCAGATCAAGAAGAAATTTTATATCAAGGCAATACAAATAGCGTAAATTTCTCTTATATGCTTCACAAACATGGAAAGTGATGAAAGCGGTGAGAGAATTTATCTAGCCATGATAAGCGAAGTCAAGGAATTAGCTGAACTCAGATTAGGAGATATTCCGGTAGCACAAAAATTTCCGGATGTTTTTCCTGATGATCTGCCAGGATCAGTCCCAGATCGTGAACTAGAGTTTGAGATTAACTTGGTGCCAGGCGCTGCATCAATTTCGAAGGCACCATACCGAATGGCTCCAGTTGAATTGAAAGAGCTAAAATAACAACTTCAAGAGCTCTTGGACAAAAAACACATCCGACCAAGTGCTTCTCCATGGGGAGCTCCGTACTATTTGTAAAGAAGAAAGACGAGAGTATGAGATTGTGTATCGATTAAAGAGAATTGAATAAGATCACAATCAAGAATAAATATCCTCTCCCAAGGATAGATGGCCTCTTTGACCAACTAAAGGGAGCTAAGGTCTTTTCTAAACTTGATCTAAGGCCAGTCTATCATCACCTCAAGATTAAGGCATGAGATATTCCGAAGACTGCCTTTCGAACAAGATATGGGCATTACGAGTTCACAATGATGCCATTTGGATTGACGAATACTCCACCCACATTCATGGATTTGATGAACCGAGTATTCAAGCCATTCTTGGACAAGTTCGTGGTAGTATTCATCGATGACATCCTGGTCTATTCACCAAGTAAACATAAACACAAGGAACATCTTCGTCTTACTCTACAGACTTTAAGGGAAAAAGAACTCTTTGCAAAATTCAAGAAATGCGAATTTTGGCTAGACAACGTTGCTTTCTTAGGGCATATTATCTCTGAGGCAGGCGTGGCCGTAGATCCTAAGAAAGTGGAAGCGATTATGGCTGGCCAAGACCAAAAAATGTTACAGAGATTCAAAGTTTCTTAGGGCTAGCTGGCTATTATCGAAAAATTTGTTGAAGGATTTTCCTCGATAGCTATACCCCTTACAAAGCTCACACAAAAGAACTCCAAATTCATATGGAGTGAGGAGTGTGAGGAAAGTTTCGAGACTTTGAAGAAGAAGCTTGCATCTACACCTGTGTTGGTATTACCGATTGAGAATATGGGTTTTACCATTTACAGCGATGCATCAAAGAAGGTCTGGGATGTGTGCTCATGCAGGAAGTGAGAGTGATTGCCTATGCATCAAAACAACTCAAACCTTATGAGCAAAACTACCCTATGCATGACCTTGAACTAGCTGCAGTAGTTTTCACCTTAAAAATTTGGAGGCATTACCTCTATGGCACAAAGTGTGAAGTATTTAATGATCATCAAAGCATCAAGTACTTGTTTACTCAAAAATATTTGAACATGAGGCAAAGACGGTGGATTGAACTCCTAAACGATTACAACCTCTCAATATCGGCTCAACCATGTTTGCAAGAAGCAATCAAGCTAAATCAAGATCAATACCACAATTTGACAAAATTGAAAGAGCAAGTCAAAGAGAGGAAGATCTCTGAGTTTTAGTCAGACAAAGACGGAGTCTTATGGATGAAAGGACAACTGTGTGTGCCAGATATTGACAACCTTAGACACGAAGTGATGTCCGAAGCACCTAAGTCAAAATTTTTAGTCCACCCCGAAAGTAAAAAAATGTATAAAGATGTAAAAGAGAACTTCTGGTGGAATGGAATGAAGAAGGATGTGGCAGAATTCGTCGCTCGATGTTTGGTATGTCAAAAAATCAAAGCTGAGTACCAAAGAAACCTGGAGGATTACTTCAACCTCTAGAAATCCCGGAATGGAAATGGGTGCATATTTCCATGGACTTCGTAGTAGGATTGCCAAAGTCGCGACAAAGACATGACGGTATATGGGTAATTGTGGATAGACTCACTAAATCCACACATTTCCTACATGTTCGCATGAACTATAACTTGGACAAGTTGGCAAACTTATACATAGATAATATTGTGTGACTTCACGGAGTTCCAGTAAGCATTGTATCTGACCGAGATCCCAGATTTGTATCACCCTTCTGGAAGAGTTTTCAACAAGCTATGGGAACTAAGGTAACTCTTAGTACAACCTATCACCCACAAACCGATGGCCAGACAGAGAGAATAATCCAAATCCTCGAGGATATGTTAAGAGCTTGTACCATAGATTTCAGCACAAATTGGAGTGAACTCTTGCCCCTGATTGAATTCGCATACAACAACAGCTATCATAGCACTATTGGGATGGCGCCGTACGAACCACTTTATGGGGGTAAATATCGATCACCTTTATATTGGGATGAAGTTGGTAAAAAAACTATCACCGGACCTGAGCTTGTGCAAGCTACAATTGACAAGGTCACGATCATTAGAGAAAGGCTCAAGGTAGCTCAAGATCGACAGAAAAGTTGGGCTGACATAAAGAGAAGACCAATGGAACTCGAAGTTGGTGAGAATGTGTATGTGAAATTCACCAATGAAGGGAGTAATTCGATTTGACAAGGCTGGAAAGTTGAATCCAAGATACCTAGGACCGTTCAAAATCTTAGAAAAGGTGGGAACATTGGCATACAGACTAGCCTTACCACCTAATCTATCAAGGATCCACAATGTCTTCCACGTATCTCAGCTAAGGAAGTACATCTCCGATCTAAATCACGTCCTAGAAGCAGAACCCTGGTAACTCAAGGGAACTTGGATGAAACTCTGAAATATAATGAAATTCCAATTCGAATCGTAGATTCAATGGATCGAGTGTTGAGACGAAGATACATCCCTTATGTCAAAGTCCAATGGTCCAACCATACCAAACGAGAAGCTACGTGGGAACTAGAAGGAAGCATGCGTAAAATATATCCCTATCTTTTTAACGATCAAGATAACTCAATTTTCGAGAACGAAACTTCTCATAAGGAGGGAGGAATGCGAAACCCCAAATCTTGGACTTAGACTTGCAAATGGATGGCAAAGACTTGCATCAGGATGGCATGTCAAGACTTGCATTGCAAATGGGAAGACTTGCAAATAACTTGGGAAGAATGGCACAAGAACATAAACTTGCAAATGGATGGCAAAGACTTGCATTAGGATGGCATGGCAAGATTTGCATTGCAAATGGGAAGACTTGCAAATAACTTGGGAAGAATGGCACAAGACTTGGAAACATGGAAATACTTGGCAAGGAGAAAAATTCATAAATTTCATCTATAAATTGTATCAAAAATTTCATTTGGGAACAAAGAAAATACTATCAAACAAAACCATTGTTTCTAGTTGTATTAACAAGGAAAAATGAAGATTTTGAAGCTTTTTGCAACCTACATAATCAAGTAAGTGGACTTTTGTTATATTACCCTTTCGTTTGACAACATATATTTGCTAGAAAAATTCAGTCGAATATGTCAACTATTTTAAAAACTATGATGTTATGAAAATTCTGAATATCGGGAGATAAGTGCTATGCGAAGCAACGCGCTACGTACGTGAGAGCCACCTCTTGAACCAATGGGACAAAGTGCTATATGTACGGAAGCCACCTCTTGAATCCGTATGAGTCACCTCTATAATCCTTATGTTTTGCAGATCGATCTAATCTAATTAGTATATGATATGTGTTCTGATATGATGCATTTTATATGGCTCAAAGGAGCAAAATCTGTTATGTGTATTAATTCATATCAGTTTATGTTTTGATACCTGTTTCAAAATTTGTATATGTATATGTTTTTGACATATTCGATTGGCCCCCGTTTGCTGAGTATTTTCCCAAATACTCACTCTTACATACCTCCCCAGATAAAAGTGAGAGAGATACCGAAGAATAAGAACAACACAACTTTTGAGGTTGGTGATCTACTACAAAGATATAAAGATTTTACATAATTATGCTTCTGCTAAACTCTATTAAGATTTAAGTTATGGTTTTATTTCAGTTGTAAAACATTTATGTTTATGGAATAAAATACTGGTTATATTTTAATTTCTGTACTACGAGGCTTGTTGTCTTCGAATTGTATATTTGAATTCAACGCCGGTGTTATCGACCACGGTCTCATGGCGTGACAATACATGGAAAAAAATGAGTAAAATTATAAAAAAAATAAAGATAACAAAATAACACTAAAATTTGAAAATATAGATGAACAAAATCACAACGAGACAAATATATAAAATCAAATTTGTAATTTTCTTATAATTTATAATGCTCACGATAAAAATTGAACTGACAATAATTTCAGTGCGTTATCCATCCCAATTTTTCATAAGATAATGCAACATTTATCTGCCATAAATTTTTTAAGTTCACTAGTTAACCACGCCACGGACTCTCTTCTCATTGGGCTGTCATCAATCATCATTACATTATCTTATTATAATTTAATTATTGTGCACATCTAATTTATATCTCAAAAAGAAAACATTGCCAAATTCCTTGATTTATTTAGCCTATTTTGAGTTTTGGTCCTCAAAATAATCTAATATGACTCTTAGTATAATAACTTTGTTTTTTTTTAGTTCTATTTCATCGGAATGCTAATTTGATACCGGATTTTTTTGGCATGATAGTGGGAAACTACTGATGTGCCCAATGTCATGTCAATACGTTAGGAAATATGACTAAAAACAAAAAAAAAGATAAAGTTATTGCATTAAGACTCAATTTTGACAGTTAGAGGACGACAACTTAAAAATGGACACTTAAAAAAACTAAATTGACACCTAGATTAAGTAAGTTGGAAAAATCATGTCTATATGGATGTGAGTTCATGAATATAAGAGCGATCTTAAAAACAATCCAATGTTTGAAGTTCACAAATACAATTATTTTGATATAATTAACGATGAACATTAGATTTAGGAACTCCTAATCTGGAACATTCATAATTAATCTGAAATCGTGTATTACAAGCAACATATTTTACGAGTGGTGGATATGGATTAGTGTTGAATAATTTAATTATAAGTAATACATAAAAAAGGGGCCAAGTTAAGGTAACATCCAAAAAACTAATATTATATTGAGGTTGCTAAACAATTTAAAACTAAATATTATATTGAGGCTGCTAAACATTTTCAAACTTTAACCTTTGAAAATCTCAGCCACTAATCCATCACCTTTACCTAACTCCGATACAACTTTTTTCTAAAAAAAAAAAAAATACTTTTTTCATAACTAGTAAAGAATAAAATAATTTGTTGAAGTATTTTTTCCTTGGCCTACCAATATTTCACGACATTTGTCAAAATGTAAGAATGGTTACAAGTTTTATTTCTTACGCATAAGATTTGAATAATTAAATTATTAGATACTTGTTGTATATGATTTTTTTCTTTTACATTGTTTCAAGTGCTTCAAGGGTTTTTTTTTAATAAAAAAAATTAAAAAAAATTCAAAAATACGGTGTTTTTAAAATATTTGCAAAACTACCCTAAAACGTCAAAGAAGACGACGACTAAAATATTTGTGAGTGGCCGTGCGACGTTTCGTTTCCCGAGGTATATTTATAACCGTCCATTCAATTATTTCGGATGGCGCGGATTTAACGACTGTTCACGTGGTCCCATCTGTAAATACTCCTCAACTCTTTTCATTTATTTCACGTTGCTGCATTCTCCTTCCGAGCTAGCACTAGACGACCGAGCAAATTGTCTTTGATAACCTCCAGCTTCTATCTATCAAGAATGCATTCTTCTTCAGATGACTCCTCGTTAAAGGCGATAGAAATGTTCAATGAGGAGGGTGTTATTAGTCCCTCTCCTCGACCCTCCTCCTCCTCTGATAGCGAAGAGACACTAAGCTCTTCCGCTGCCTCAGCTGCTCGTAGAGACGAGCAGCGAGCTGCTACAGAGCAAGATTTAGTGAAGGCCCACGTTCCTTGGTTCGAAATTTTTGAATCCGGGATTAAATCAAATCAGCACCTGGCTAACATTCGTACTAAGTGGGAGATTTCTGAGGGAACTTCTATTATTGCTCCCCTTCGGAATCTCGTCCCCACTTGCCCCCTATGGCCTATTTTCCTTTTTATATAGACCAACTCCGATGAGGTCTTCGCTTTCTTATCCCCCTTTTTTTGTCTAAGTAGCCTCATATTCCGTCGTTTTTATCAGTCATCTGTTCCCCAACAGTTACAGACTGTTGGCAGGCTTCTTCATAGTTCTCTCTTTTTTGGGCTTTACTCCTACTTTTGAGCTCTTTCACTGCTTCATCTTCTGGGCTTCTTCCAAATTGATGTATTTAGAAGCTCTCCCCAGCAACTCGTCATAATATGAAGGTGGCTTCTTCGCCAAAGATCTGAACAGATCCCCCTCTCTTAGTCCCTGAGTGAATGCGCTGACCAATATTTTGGAGGTAACATGAGAGACATCAAGGCATGTTTGATTGAATCTCTTCAAAAATCTCGAAGGGATTCCTTCTCTATCTGCTTGAGCCCGAACAGACTCAAGGCTGTTATTTTGCAACTCCTACTGCTCGCGAATTGATGAAGGAACAAGGAGCTAAATTTAGGGAAAGAATCTATGATAACTGACGGTAATTGGTTAAACCAGGATTGAGCAACGCCAGCAAGTGTAGTCAAGAAGACTCTGCATTTTACTCCATCTGTGAGTTGGTGAAGGAGTGAAGCGTACTCGAATCGGGATAGATAGTCCTCCGGATCTGTGCTACCATCATAATTCCCCACATTTAAAGTTCTGAAATTGGGGGACAGGGGATAATCAATAACCTGGAGAGCAAATGTGGTGCTCCTCCATGCTGGGTATACGGCCTTCCATCTTGTTGCGCATCTGTTGCAGCTCGTCCTTTAAATCCTCCATTTTGTGATGTAAAGTTTTGTCGGCTTCATCATCCAAATGACTGGGAAGATCTTTCACCTCTTTAATTTCTTCTTTTGGCCCCTTTGTGGAGGCCAAATCTTCTTCTTCCTCTATGGTCTTTTCTAGCTGGGGAGGAGTCATAAACTGCCTCATGACTTCCCCACGGTCCTGGCAATTACCTCCGTTAATTGTTCCATGGGTATTCCTTCAGTGGGAAATGCCGGGGGGGGGGGGGGGGTGATTTGATTTATTCCTCCTCGAAGCTTGCCCCCGACCCTTACTTCTAGCCATCTCGTCTTGGATTCTTACCAAAATCTTCTTACTTCAATGTCTTTGCTGTGAGTTTCCCCCAGACGGCACCAATGATGTGATTCGTTATTTTTACGTATTTGGTAGAATCAAGTGTTTATGAAAAATAAAGGGAATATAGCAAGATTTTTACGTGGAAAACCCTCGAATTGAAGGAAAAACCACGGGGCCTAGTCCAGTGTAATTTGTACTATCACAATCTCTATTTATTACAGGACTTTTGACACAATATATGACCACAGAATTATTACACAAGAATATCTGAAAAAATAACATAGATGACGAAACAGAATAATGATGCTATCTTCGGAGTCTTTTATGCATAAAAAGTCCAACCTTCAAATGAGACTTTCAGTGGGTATTTATAGGCTCGATTCCTGTGTTTACTTGGCGAAAAAGTTTAGGAACCCGTCCGGTTAATTTGTTAGTTATCACCGGTCTTATGCTAATCTTTGACTAGAATCCTGAGGAGGGTTTAACAGCTGTTCGGCTACCATGTGCTCGGTATTCATCCTATTCGGTGCCACTCTGTTCGGTACATGACAGTTCGGTTCTTGAGGGAATTTTACCCGAGAAGGCCAATATGTCATATGACATCATATATATTAATTAAGAATTTTTAATAAATATTAATTAAGAATTTTTAATAATAAATAATATTATTTATTATATATAATTAAATAATTAATAATAATTAATAATATAATGAGTGGCCGCCTGATGTCATTGAGGGGCTGCCAATACTATTGGCGGCCCCTCACTTATTTGAAATCGATTTCTCAAATATATTAAGTTCTTTATTATACATAATAAATAATTTTTGGGATCCATCCAAAATATACATTATTATAATATAATTATATTTAATTTAATTTTTATGTGTATTATACACTATTATAATAATAATATAATATTAATACTTAGATCCCTGCACTTTGGAAGTAGATCTGATCAGCGGATGTTGAGAGTCGCTGAAATGAGTATGGGCGGACACAGAATTTGCAGGAAGAGGGCAAAAAAATTTTAACATAAAAATGGATGCCAAAAAATTTTTAGTGATCAAAATATAATTTACGGGGATGCAAAAAGTAAAATTTGACACACATTTTTAAAAATTACTTTTTGTTTCGCCTTAATTTATATTTTGACCTCTAAAAATATTTTTGGCCCCTGATCATAGGTGGCCTCCGGATAAAAAAACTCTAAAAAATTGACACTCATTTTCATACAAAATATATCATTTTATAAACCTTATATATAAAATAAAATAAAACTTCATTTCATATAAATCTTATTTGCTTGTCAAATCTACTCCCCAAATATAGACGATTCTATTATTTTTATTTTTTATAATAATTATTTAATATATTAAGTAATTATATTATTATTAATTTACTAAATAATAGTTATATTATATTATTTATAATTAAAATAATTTAGTTAAAAAAAATAAAAAAAAGTGAGGGACAGCCCCTCAACAGTGAGTGGCCGCCTGTACAATAGGCGGCCACTCACAAATGTTTTGGCCGCCGTCTCCTTTGGCGTTTTAGGGTAGTTTTGTAAATATTTTAAAAATACTATATTTTTAAAATTTAATTTTTTGAATTATTTTTATAAAAAACCTGCTTCAAGAGACAGAGGGCCTACACTCCTGATTTTTTTAATGTTTTTTATAGAATTCTTTTTTAAAAAAATTATGTTTACCCTTAATTTGTTTTTTTTATATAAAAAAATCGCCTTCTTTAATTATAATCATGGCCACCCTTCTCACTAGTTTATGTAATCAAGAAACACGAGTTATGGCAACAAAATAGATAATAAGAACCTAAAAATTTCAAAGTGTATATTTAATTTTGTAAAGCAAACTGGAGTTGTTGCCATGCATCATGTAGCCTCTATTGTTTTTGTTTTTTTCAAGCGATTTCTTCTTTGATTAATTGAGGAAAAAAATCCTATGAGTAAATACATCGAGCCACCGTGATCCATCTAAGATTCAGTCGACGTCCTTCTCAAATTAGTATTTTTCACGTTACTGTAGTAAGGATCTCTTCAAGTTCGAAACTACTTCATGAATGATGAAGTTTTTGGATCCACTCCTTAATCAACAGTGTAACACTGTGCTACATTTATTATTTATGTAAATTACAAAAAATAGTCCCATATAATGAGATATTTGTAATAACAGTCTCAATCTTTTAGGACTAATCAAATACAATACAAAAACTTATTTTTAACAAAGTAGTCCCACATAAATTATTTTTTTATCAAATATAGTCTCGTATAAATTATTTTTAATATAAAAAGGTCTCAAGTTTTGTTAAAAGTTTAATGACTAATTTTGCGATATTATTTGATAAAATTTTTATCTTGACTACTTTGGTTAAAAAACAAATTGTTTGGAACTATATTTGATTAGTCATAAAAATTCGAGCTTAATATTGCAAATGTCCCGATTCTATGAGACCATTTTCGTAAATTGCTTCTATTATTATATATCATTTCTTTCCAAAATAAGCACCATAAAATATGCACGTCTGCTAACATTTATTATTGAATTAATTAACATAGTGGGTGATCATGCATACTTGATAACCTCTTACTAAGTAGCCTTCACTTAAATTATACTTATTTAATCCTAGCAAAACATCGGTATTCTTGTTGTATACTACAGCTTCAGGACCACCTATCTCTTTTATTTCACACGTTTCTTTGCTTATATTAGTAATTAACGATGGCTTTTCATTTTGTACCATTGTAGCGTATGCAATCATCGTCGGTCATGTCTTACCATATAAGGGTTAGGGTTATGACCCAGTCCCTATCTCTCGTACTGTTAATTTTATCATCAATAAAATAATTGGCATCATGCCGCCTTAGTTTAAAAAAAATCATTGTCACTCAAATGGGTACTTGTTTTGTTTTTGTTTTTGAAATAGAAAAGTGCACGCAACACAGTCCATGGTTGATCAAATTACAGTGCTTCAGTACTAATTACCATTACTATAAATACTAGATCCTTAGTACCAACCTGAAGAACAAAGTACTTTGGTTGAAGAATTTAGTAAGAATACATTTAGTCCAAGAAAGATTCTTGGAAATGAGGATCTTTATCTTGTCTTTCAATGTTATTATTCTTCTTTGTAGCATCCAGCATGGTGATGCCGCGGTTCGTCGTTACAAATTCAAGGTAATTATCTTTAAAAAGGTCATCATAATATATCTAGAAACTAAGTAATTAATGATTTTTTTTTTATAAACTTGTAATTTGCAGCTTCAAGATACATCATACTCCAGGCTCTGCACCAACAAGACCATATTGACCATTAATGGACAATTTCCAGGGCCAACCATTTATGCAAGACAAGGAGATTTAGTCATTGTTGATGTATATAATCGTGCTAATCAAAACATAACCATTCATTGGTATGAAAATTTCACTTATTTCATATCTAATATATATGTAACACATGAAATAAATTGTTTTCAAGTGAATAAAATGATCATATATTAATTTAATTATTTCAGGCATGGGGTGAAAATGCCAAGATATCCATGGGCGGATGGCCCTGAGTACGTGACCCAGTGTCCTATTAGTCCCGGCACAATGTTTAGACAAAATGTCGTGCTTTCTGATGAGGAAGGTACTCTATGGTGGCACGCACATAGCGAGTGGTCACGTGCGACGGTTTATGGCGCCCTCGTAATATTACCGAAGAAGAGAGACAATTATCCATTCCCAAAGCCTCATGCCGAAGTCCCCATTTTGATAGGCACGTTTTGAAGAATCTCTTAATTTTTCATGGGTTTTCGGATTATTTTTTTTCAGTTAAAAGTGACTAAATGTCTTATTAAGGATATATATGTGGAACACAGGAGAGTGGTGGAATAGTGATGTGCAAGAAGTCATGGAGGAATTTCTACGAACCGGAGGCGACCCGAATGATTCTGATGCCTTTCTTATAAATGGTCAGCCAGGCAATCTATACCCGTGCTCAAGACGAGGTTTGTTAACTTGGAATCCTACATCCAATTTTGTGCAAAAAAAGTTTAAAAGATGAAATGAACTTCTGTAATACAATATATCACCTTAAATTAAAATATCAAAATATTTAAAATCATTACGAGGGCAAATTTGTAGAATGAGATCTTTACGATACTAATCCAAAAAGTCTTATGAAAATTATTTTTAATCAAAAATAGTCCCAAAATTTTGTTTTTAATCAATACTAACTTTTGTTATGACACCACTTTTAAAAATTATTTAATTCAGTAGGAATACATTTGTTAAAATATTTATGAGACTATTTTATTACAAAAAATTATATGGTACAATATTTGATTAGTCATAAAAATTTGAGAATAATATTGAAAAAATCTATCTTCTATGATATCATTTTTTTAAATTTACCATAAATACAAGCAAAACCCGACGAACTGTGTAATGTTTTTTTTTTTTGGTGTTGTTTGACCATTTAAGGTTAAGTTTTTGCTATCCCGAGAGCATCACTCTTCGAGGTAGATACTTGGATGCTCCTGGATGAAATAACATAAAGTTAAACCTCTATAAACGAATGTTGGATAAAGTAATAACCTCGTTTATATAATAATTTCTTTCGGTCCCGACTTGGGCCAACGGACTAAAGTAATAACTTCGCTGAATGCATTAAGTAATAAAAAATATTTAAATCCTTAAGGGTCCAATAAAAATAAAAATAAATAATTATTGGATTATATATATACCAATAAAAATAAAAATTAATAATTATTGGATTATATATATATATATATATATATATATATATATATATAAAACCTTTCATTTAATCAACAATACTCATACAAGAAGACATTTCTTCTGATAAAATGCATATATAGTTGATTATTTTTTCTTTCCACTATTTCTCATATCATTGGACAAATATTCAGATGATCTTTTGAGAGTGTATGATATTATCGACCTACTAATAGACAAATCAAACTTTTGTTGCACCCATGCTTGCATATCTTTTTTGCTAATAATTGGATGCTCCTATGCTCACAAATTGCACTCCTCATTTTATCAGTTAAAGTTGATTTCTTTACACCTTTCAAATGATGAGAAGCCATTGAAGGAGAAAATAATGTGTACTATACTTGGAATATATCTTTTACATTTTATAGCTAAAGAATAAACATCTTCACATTCTACATATAAGTTAAAAGAATTCATGCGCATGAATTTAGTTTTCAATGTATTAAGGTTCACAAAAAAAAATTGAATTTCTCTAGATTCAAATTTAATTTTTCTTGCCACGTACAATGTATGCATTTTATAATGAAAATTATCTATAAAATAATAAATATTGATTACCGATAAATGAATAATTTTATTCATTCATCGATAAATAAATAATCTCGTTCAATAATATTCTTTTCGGTCCCAAGGATATGCATTTATCGAGGTTTTATTCGTATAATAAACATATATTAATTGTAATGTTTAATGTAAATGCAGATACCTTCAGGATCACAGTGGAATACGGAAAAACATATCTAATACGAATGATAAATGCTGTGATGAACAACATCATGTTCTTCAAAATCGCAAACCATAATATTACAGTCGTTGGATCAGACGCAAGCTATACAAAACAATTAAACAGCAATTACATCACAATCTCTCCAGGCCAAACCATTGATTTCTTGCTACATGCCAACCAAAAACCTAGCCACTACTACATGGCTTCACGAGTTTACGCTAGCGCCGGAAATTACGACAATACCACCACCACGGGAATCATAGAGTACGCCGGAAATTATACCCCACCATCGTCACTGTCGCTTCCAACATTTTTCCAGTTCAACGACACATCTGCGTCCGTTAATTTTACAAACCAGCTCAGAAGTTTAGCCAACAAAAAGTACCCTGTCGATGTCCCTTTAAATGTCACGGATATATTATTCTTCACTCTTTCGATCAATGCAGGACCCTGCCCGAATAATTCATGTGTTGGACCAAATGGCGGTAGGCTCTTAGCAAGTGTGAATAACATAACCTTGTTGTTACCGAAAATCGACATCCTTGAAGCTTATTACAAGCGTATCAATGGGATTTATGAGACTGATTTTCCTGATAATCCGCCTTTTCCATACAATTATACTCAACGGTTTGTGCCTGTTCTCTTGTGGACACCTGAAAATGGAACAGATGTGAATATTCTTGAATATGGTTCTACTGTGGAAATTGTATTTCAAGGGACAAACACAGTTGCAGGTATTGATCATCCCATGCACTTACATGGACACAGTTTTTACGTCGTTGGATCGGGATTGGGGAACTTTAATAAAAGCAGAGATCCTTTGAACTATAATCTTGTCGATCCTCCATTGATGGAAACTATTGCAGTTCCAAGAAATGGGTGGACAGCGATACGATTCAGGGCAAATAATCCAGGTACAATTTTTGGCATACACACACACACACTTATGCATATACATATACACGACATTATATATATAGATCATTCATCCTCAAATAAGCATGAATGATATATTTATTGCAGGAGTTTGGTTCATGCATTGCCATTTTGAGCGTCATGTAAGTTGGGGAATGGGGATGACATTTATTGTTAAAGATGGGAAAGGTCGAAATGCAAAAATGCTGCCACCACCTCCTGATATGCCCAAGTGTTGATCATACTGATGGAGAGTCCATGAGAAGCTAGCCGAGAAATTACACAGCCATAGAATAATTAAGTTCTTTGGTGAAGATATTTGTGTTTCTTTAATTTTTTTAATTTTAATAAAATATGTATTAAATTCAGTCGTGTTTTCTGAATTTGCTGTTTTTTTTTTTTTTTTTGTATAATGTATGATCTAATGTTCACCAACAGTATTATTATTTTTTAAGTTTTTTAAGATTTTTCACATAAGATTGAGTATCAATAAAGCGTTTTATAGTTTATTACCAAATGAAGTTTGGATCCAATTTTTAATGACTCCTATGAAAATTATTTTGTTGAATTTTAATTTACACGTAAATAATAATAGTGAAGCTAGCTTATGAGTATTGGAATGGGATATATTATTACCTATATATATAAGAGAGCAAGTAATAACTTACTTTTCATTCTTAAAAAAAATTATTTTTATTTCTTAAAAAACTTTTTTTTCAATTTTTCTTTGTTAAACAAATTTTTTTGATGCGGGAGTTTAGCCTGAACCTAACCTACTAGGAAAAAATATATCTTAATCGGTTGTTGATGCGCACAAATTCAAATATTTTTTTCAGTTTATAGTAAGATGTACATCATTTTTAAAAAAAAAAAAATTTGAGTCAATCCTTTGGTTATTTTTTTCATTCAATTACAGTAGCATGATCGCTTTTTTAAAAACATTTGTTAAAGCCAGTCATTTAAAATGTTATTTCGATCAAATTAAAATATTAACAAATATACTGGTACGCGATGCCAGCAAAAACTAGTATAAAAAATAAATGCTCAATCAATAATTGGGTTTGAGCCTAAATAGCTCCCGAGTTAACACGGTTTTTCTATTAAAAAAAAATGGTCCCCTCAAGTTTTTTAGGATCAATTTATTATATACACGTATAAGTAGGCCCATTCCTTGATCAATATACATTGTTTTCAAGAATTTTAAATGTTCTTGAGACCAACTATTTTGAATGGTAAAAAAATACTTAATGTGGATTTTAATGTCCGAAATAGATTGGTTCTCTTAAAATATATCGAGAAATCTTTTGTAAGCAAGTGTTCATAATTGAGTCCTTATCTTGTTAAATAAATATATATATTGAGTCCTTATCTCATTTAGTATTTGAAATTTCTTCTTTAACTCTAATTTACTGGTAATTTAATCTCAGGATAAACAAAAGAAATATTTGTATTCTTAGGACAGCAATTGTCTCCATTAAAGGAGGGTTTTTAAGGTTGTAGATCCCAGCATCTTTTCGAAGACAAATTTCTTTATGTTTGGTACAAAAGTAAGGCTTTAGTTCAAAATACATGCTAAAATAGAACCATTGATTTAAAATAGTACCACCGATTGAAGATAAATTTAGAGAATTGGGCTTTCCCTTCACTTAATTCCGAACGAAACAGGAAATGAATGACTAAACAAAAATACCCAGTTTTCTGTGGAGTGTCAGTTTTCAGCAAATCAGCACAAAAAGATGGTTTATTCCATCACCATCTCCTTTTTCATATGAAAATTACAAATATGGTTTCATAGAATATGAACATTTTCAAAAGTAGTTCCAGACTTTTAGTACTAAACAAATACAGTTTCATTTTTTTTTGACAAAGTAGGTCAACATAACAAACATAGTTCTGCCAAAATTATTTTTTAACAAAAGTGATCCCTAAAACCTTAACAAAACCTGCTACTACTTTTGTAAAAAGGTAATTTTATTGGAACTACATTCGATAATAACGTTATCCGAATGCTTTAGTGATTTCTTTAGGACTATATTTCTTTATTTATCATTTTTATAATTTATCCATATAATTATTATTATTATTAAACTGCAATAATATTTGATCCTCAATATCTTGTACGAGATCTGTATTATTTCTGAATAGAATAATATTTCATATTGGCTGCAAGGTATTTATAAAATAATATCGTTTACTTTAGTTTCTCATTGACAACTAGCCGGGAAATGAAAGATTTGGAAAATAACTATGATATTTAAAAATGTCAGTTTTTTCCTGGTCGTAGAATTTTGATTGAGTACATATGTACACAAAATATTTCTTGATGTAATGTTGAATACTATAATATATATATATATATATATATATATATATATATATATATAAATATATTCTTGATGTCATGTTGATCATAATATATATAGCACCGATAGAGACTTTAATTTAAAATAAAATCCACGTTGAACTTTTAGGGATGACTCGTGGATCCCGTGCAGCTTTATGTTTATACTATGTAGGTAAGTATTTACAGTACATTAATTACTTGGAATTTGGTTATATTTTTACCAAAATTAAGGGCCTTTATATAAGTATAAACAGAGGAATACAGGGCCATAATAATTATGAATTGTAAAAATTAACCGAATGAGCTCAACTTTGCTGTCATTACCGAAATGTATCTATAACAAATTTGGTCCATCAATCATATTAACATCGGATCAAAGCGGCCTTTGTTACAACTATTGTAAGTCGAGCCATCAATGGTCACAATGGCAATATAACTGAATAACATGGATTATGATGTGGATGCGTAGCATGGATATTTCATGTAATGTGATCTTAACATGCCTATTTCCAACTTGTCCTCCCTTAAACCATAGTGAGATCATACCATAACAAAGTCAGAGTGTAAATGATCCAAAAACTTTATTTATGCGGAAAATAACCTTAAATATCCATAAACAAAATAAAATGTAAAAGTCTATAAAAGCATTTAAAATTACAAACTCCCACTAAACCGAATATTCTTAACTGACACAACACCCATACAAGCAATATGTTTATTAAACATTCCGGGTGTTGTTACCTTAGTAAGTGGATCCACAATAACAGAGTTTGTACTAATGTGCCTTTTACACAACTGTTCACTATGACTCTTTCTTTAACAACAAGGAATTTGATTTATATATGCCTTAACTATATCAGTTCTTGTTGCTACTGGATATAAAACTATTGACTTATTGTCACAAAATAATTTAAGTGTATTTCAATAATGTCCATTATATGCAGTCCTATGACAAAATTTCACAATCATATTCCATAATTGGATGCCTTATAAAACGCTATAAAATCTTTTGTCATGGTAAAAGATGCTATAGTGTTTGACTGTTTAGCACTCTTTAATAAGATGACACTTTCACCAATAGATATATATATATATATATATATATATATATATATATATATATATATATATTCCAACGTACTTTTCAAACTATCTTGGCGTCTCGCAAAATCAGAGTCGGTATACACAATGATATCAAACTAATCTGACCTCCGATTCGTAAGCATGTACTCTTTTGTTCTCTATAAGTGTCATACGACCATATTGATTGTTTTCTAATTGTCTACTCCTGAATTACGTATCTGCCCAACATGCTAATCACGTACATAATATCTGGACGTGTACAGTCCTGAGCATACATCAGACTTCTTATTGCTAATGCATAAGGAATTTTATGAATTCTCATTTTGCTCAAAATCATTATTAGAGCACCGACTGAGACTAAACTTGTCGCCCTTAACCATATGGGTATATAAAACCAGAAAATGTATTTGCTCCCACAAAACTTATGGTATATGAAATTATCACAAAATTCATCTCAAAACCAAATGAGATGGTCACTTGATGAAATTTAAAATACCATTGTCGAGATGAATGCTTGAACCCATAGATGGATTTCTTAATTTTGCAAACC
This sequence comes from Haberlea rhodopensis, assembly GCA_907163345.1. Classification (NCBI taxonomy): domain Eukaryota; kingdom Viridiplantae; phylum Streptophyta; class Magnoliopsida; order Lamiales; family Gesneriaceae; genus Haberlea; species Haberlea rhodopensis. The sequence goes on from CAJQUN010000001.1 coordinate 15,437,173, forward strand.
ATATCCTTTGGGTTTTCCAACGCAAAGTTTTCTGGTTGCATCATATATCGAGATCAAAATATGTTACCATTGCCGTTATAGTCCTAAGAGAGTATTTGAAAGAAACTGAAGTGAAAGACTCTTTATTGATACCCCATTTATGTGTAAAGTCGTTTTGCTACAAGATGGGCCTTATATCTTTCCTCATCGCCTTTTGAATCCTCTTGGTCTTAAATATCCATTTGCAACCAATGGGTTTCACACCTTGAGGCAATGGAATGATATTCCAAATGTCGTGTCCTTAGAAGACTTTATTTCCTCCTTCATTGCATCAATTAACCATTTAGAGTTAGAACTTTGCTTGACAGAAGTTAATCGGATAGTCTTCCATCACACCAATGTCAACCTCATGTTCTAGTAGAATTACAATGTAACCATCTGGCACTGTACTTCCCCTTTCTCTATTGGATCTCCTTAATGACATAGGTTCTTGAGGTGTTGAAGTTTGTTCTCTGGAATAATTTCTTGAATGTGAGATTCTCCAACATTATCTTACTATATTGTGTTTCGAACAAGGTCAGAATGGAATCCTGATCAATGTTAATAATACCTGTGGGAATATCAATATATTCCTCTTTAAAGACAAGGTCCCTAACCAAATCTCCCCCCGCAAACTCAACATCCTCAAAGAACCGAGCATTTCCTGAATCGATTTAGTTGTGGGATCATAAACTTCTACCCCTTGAATCCTTTAGAGTCACTTTAGTTGAAACTCTGTTACAGATATATTTTGCATTCTTAAATGCATTTCATGAATGGGTTGTGTAACAATATCTAGAGTAAGTGTCAATGAACATTATGAAGTATTGTTGACCATTCCAAACAACCGTAGGGAATAATCCACAAATATCCGTATTTATGAGTTCTAAGACGTCCAAAGTCTTGTTGGCTTCAAATCTCCTTTTATTGTTTTGTTTTCCCTTTATATGATTAACACAACATCAAAGTCTTGAAATCTAAAAGATTGAGAATTTCGCCTGACACAAGTCTCTCTATTATCTATCTGGAGATATGTCTAAATCTGTTGTGTCATAGCGCAACTGGATTCTCAATTATTAATTTTCTCTTTATCCCTCATAAACTTAATTGCAATGATTCATTAAATGAAGCAGTTGTGTTAATAAAGATTATTGCAACCTGATAATAACTGAGACCTTCCAATTTTGAATCATGAAACAAAATAAGTTTTCATTTCCAAATGAACAAGAGAAACCAGATTTGGTCATAATAGAAATGAAAATCACATATTGTCTATAAGACGATACAACAAAACTTTTATCTAGATCCAAATAAAATCCAGTCATTAACAATAATCTAAAATTTTCCAATTACCTCAACTTTAACCATCTTGCCATAGCACATACTGATTAATCTTTCAGAATCATTTGGCTTTTGGCAATCAATAGAATCCTCCGTAGACACACTGATGTGAGTTGTTGCACCAGAATCTATCCACCACGTGTGTCTAGGCACCAAAGGTAAATTATCCTCAGAACAAACCAGATCAAGAAGCACGACATGCATGATAACCAATGTAATACTTCTTGTTATGCCTTTCAGCTCCACATAAGAAACAACTACTATATTTCGATTCATTCGGTTTATCTTGTTGTTTCGTTTGAGGTACTGTATCTGCAGTTTCTTTATCCTTATGTATTTTATTTTATTTATCTTTATGCCTTATTATAATTAAACTTGTCAAGAATGTACCAATTTCACCCTTTTTATTTTTGACAAATCTCATTTCAATACATTTAGGTTGCGCTTGGTATGTGTGATAGGATAAGTGATGGATAGATAATTGGATGGATAAATAGATGATAATTAAAGTAATGGATAAATAATATTGTGTTTGGTAAGTTTGATTAGTAATAGTTGGAAAAATAATAATGTGTTTGGTGTAGTTGATAAAACTGTGTATAATGTAAAATAGGTAGTAAAATTACTGAATTACCCTTGATTTAAATCATTGCGCACTTTTAGATTTTGTCGGCAACTTCAATTGATAAAGAGAGTCAAAATAATTTGATAAAAGGGCCTTTAGGGAATTTTAAAGCATTATCACTTGCACGACATTATCACTTGCACTGTACATGAATGGTTAGCTAAAACCATGGGAGCACGTGGGTTTGTTTATCTGCCTTAATACCACATTTTCCTTTAATTAAGTGATTATGTGGGATTCTTAACAAACCAAGCAAACAATGGTTTAAGCCCACAATCATTGCATAAACCTATGCAATCACCCTTACCAAACAGGCTCTTAAGGACATTTTTAGTGGTAACTACCTTTTCAGACATAGTGCCTTGAATGTTTCTGAATGACTTTCTTCATGGTCGTCGTATACATGCAATTGATTTCTCCCACCTTTCCATATCCCTCTTTTCAACAGAGGTACTATCATCCGTAATAGGTGGATGAGAATCAATCCTTATCGCAAGGACGAGTCCATTACTTCAGTGATACTATTTAAGATTTGAAGATAAAGCCATTTCTCATAAGAATAAAATTGATGTTGACAACAATATTAACAAGAATATTTATACTTGAACAAAAACTTAAACAAACTGAACACGCTCACATAAATATCCAAATAATAATAATAAACTCAAATAAAGGTAACCACATCTCAAGATACCGAGCACTCCATTAATATTTTATCTTTGGATAAAATATTAACTTGTAAGTGATATCTTGGTGCAGTAATCAAATATTGATAATAAGAACATGTCAAATAATAAACCTTCCTTTGGGCCGATTTATTATTCACATGTAAAACCGGATAATCATAATGTATTTATTACCACAGGTGCACATGTAATTCTGCTAAATAATAATATTTCTTTGGCCGATTATGACTCACATAAGTTACATGAACACTTTTTATATTTGAAAATAAATTAATTCAAGCTTTAATTAATTCATCTCAATATATATATATATATATATATATATATATATATTAACATTTCATTTATTTAAATTTAATATTATACCAAAATATCCTTCATTAGGGCGATGAGTTAGGAACTTTCCCAGAAAAATTCGAAATTTCTGTTTTTCTAATTTTATATGCAGGAAATAAATATTTATGCCTCCTAATTATTCATCACCAAATATCTTATCAAAATCAACATAAACGATAAAATAATGAATGATTCCAAAGTAAATTTTATTTCATGCAAATAGACTTTGGTCAAAATTTTCATTTTGCATGTCAAAATTAAGGGAAGCAAAAATCCAATTAAAATTCAAATTTCTGAAAATTATAATTAACCAACCAAACCTGTCCTTATATTAAACAAATTTTCAAATAAAAATTCAGAAAAAACAGAACCAAAAATGTCAATTTTGAAAACCCTAACCCTAAATCCTAACCCTCAACCCACCAAGTAGCCACTGCCGCCGCCTCATCCGCCGACATGACTCACCGCCGACGACTACCCATATGGCGTGGATCACCACTGTACTGTATACTATCCTAAATCAGCCTAAAAAGCGATCGAATCGTTTTTTTAAGCGTCGCGCAATCTGCACGCAATTTCTGCCTGAAATCCGGCCAAACCTCAGCCTACCACCGTCGATTACCACCATCAACACGATGGTCACACCTTAATCGACGTTATCCATGAATCCTGCAACCCAAATGGCAAGAAATCGGAAAAAATCGACCCAAGACAGAGCAGAATGGCGTGGCATTAATCGCTATTTTTCTGGCGATTTTCCAATGATTTCCGACCACCAGCGGTAGTTTCGTGGTCGTCCCTTGGTGGCAATCTTTATGGGTCACCTTATGCCTCCGGAAAGCAGCCATAGATAGGCCGATTGTACCATAATCCGGCGGCCCAAAATCAGCAAAACCCTAATTTCGATTTTTTTCAAAATTTTTGATTTTTTTTTTAGATTCGAAATCTGTAATCCAAAACCATAAATTTCTGAATCTAAATCGTAAATCTTTTACCAAATTCATGAAACAAAAACAAAAAAAAAATTTCTCAATAATTCAAAATGAGTGGCTCTGGTACCACTTGTTAGAAAATAAACTTATGATTATAAATCATCTTGTAAACCCAAAAATTCATGTTAAATCATTAAAAATTATAGATATGTAAGCGGAAGCGTACCTTAATCCATAGTATATGATATGCATGTAATCTGAATAGTTGGTCTTTCAGATCAACACGATTAGTCTTGAGAGTCCTTTAGTTTCTCTCATTCGCTCTCTAACTGTCTGTGTGAGCAGTATGGAATGACTAAAATCATAGTGTGACCTAGGGACCATGACCCTTTACATAGATATTGGGTTTTTATTTAAGCCCATCATATAAATAAAAAGTTCACTTGTCTCTACACATTAAAGGCTCACACCCTTATCAGATACATTGAAACCCAAATAACCTGAAAGAAACATGATTAGATTACTTTTATGGGCTAAACCTTAAATAAAGTCAACAATATATATTATTTATATATAAGCCCAATGTTAGATCAATGATCCAGCAACGGTTTCATACTTTGCCAGTCGTATGCATATTGAATTGTCAACCGAGTTTTATCAGTTACAATCTTTGAATTGTTTACTTCCCAAACATCTAATTGTTCCTCAAATTTTTCATAATCTTTATTCACAGGTTTTACGATTAATTAGTTCCATCAATATAACCCACGTTTTTAATTTTTAATTTTTAAACTTTTTTTCATTATACAATTCCAATACGAGTTTTTTCCTTCCAATTTTACTCTAACAGCATCCCTGTAATTAGCAATGACTAATAAGAACAATAACAAATACCAAAAAACTACATAGATTAAAGACGAAATCCAAGTAAACAAAGTGAAAAGAGACGGAGAAGTGAAAAACAAGGGTTTCCATATGTGTATCAGGTGTCTAAATTGCATACAATGAAAATTGGGATAATATCCGGTTTAGTCCCTATTGTTTAAGGCTTTTCCCGGTTTAGATCATATTGCTTTTAACCCAAAATAGTCCTTGATGTTTAATATTTTTCTCCAATTAGTTCAGCCGTTAGTTTTTACATTTATCCCAGGACTATTTTCGATGATAAAAAACAGTAGGGACTAAACTGAAAAAAAAAGTCTTAAACAATAAGGTTATGTTTGCTTTGAAGGACTGTGGTTAGTAGTCTTAGGTATTTTTTAATTCGATGTTTGGTTTAGAAAAAAAATTATCTCCACATATTTATCACTTATATTATCCTCCAACCAAAGAACATATAATCATATAACTTATCACACTATATTATTTATCATTATCACATAATTTTAATTATTACATTACTTATCATGTCTTTCAAACCAAACGGTACCTACGAATTGTATAGGGTATTATGCCAAATGAAATTGGTTTAGGATAACCTCATTTGCGAATACATGGTCAGGTCGGTTGTTTTAAACGGAAAAGCAAACTACTGGGCTGGATTGAGATAAAAATACTAATCAGCATGGACTTTTTGAGTTAAAAAAAAAAAGTGGATTAAATTAGTATAATCCTGATTAAATTGGGTGTTATTCCATGAAAAGAGATTAAATTCGGGCTACAAGTTATAGAAACTAGAAAGTAAATAAAATATAATTAATATATTTTATCTCTACACTCTCAACGGATTTCGTAATTGATCAGCAAAACTATTTCCTTTCTCCAGAGTAAATCAAACGTAATACGCTAAAATCATGCTTCGATCTTGTGCATAAATCCGTACTAATTCAATCGACAAAATTCAGGAGGCCAAATGCAGATAGAAGACACGATGATGGCGGATGATCTAGGGGTGGAAGCGAAGGAGGCGGCAGCGAAAGAGGTGGCCAAGCTTCTGCCGCTGCCGGAGCTCTTGCACTCTATTACTTCCATTAAAGCTGATTATATTGCTCGTCAACAGGTTATATTTCCTTTTGAAACATTCTGTTCTTAATTGAAATTCGTTCTCCTTGTTCGACTAGAATTTGTAGTATTACTTTACCTGTAATTCACCGAGATTGAATTTCGAGGTGATGCTGATTATGAGCCAATTTGACCCTTTTTTTTTATTATTTCAATGAACAACTTTGTTTGTTTGCTTAATAATATCTGGTTTAAATACAATGTCTAAAAATATAACTTAATCGAACGGTTTTGCTACGAATTTTTTAGACAGAACACTCAAATCTCAGTCGTCAACAGGTTTATAATAACTCTTGCTTAAAGATAATTAACTATTCTCATTTATACATATAGTAGTATATATTTGATTTCTTACGAGAGTGATCAGAACCTCATCGATGTGTTTGCGGGAATACGCATCCGTGTGTGATATTGTTTTGCATTTTTCTTTTTCCTTTTAAATGTTTGCTACGCCGAGACTGGGTCCAACACATTCGGCACTTGTGCCCATGAGTATTGGACACTGAACTTGTCCCAGGTAACAGTGTCTTAAGTTGGTTCTTCTGTAGATTTATCGACTATTTTTCTGTTGCTTTAGTGATTTTGGATTATGTTTTTATCTTTTATTCTTGAATTTTGCTCGATTGCTTTTCAGTTTTATTATAGCGGGATTACTGGTTAAACACGCGTGGCCATAATTCTACTGTGATTAACTTTTTCATTTATGTTTTGTATCAGGCAAATGATGCGCAACTTAGTACTATGGTTGCTGAACAGGTATATCTGAATCCTGACACAAATTTTGTATTGTATAACTAATGAAAAGGTTTTACTTTATGTAAGCCTGATATAAGCTTGTTTGCCTGGGGTTGTGGAGCATGAAAAATTGTATTTGCTGATCTCTTTGTTATATAACTTTTTAATACATGGAATCTTGGAATTCAGGTGGAGCAGGCAGAAGCAGGTCTAGAATCGCTTTCCTTATCTCAGAAGACAATAAACCAGCTCAGAGAAAACTTCGTTGGTATTGAAAAGTATGATATGATGAAGCATTCCTGATTAATGAAAGGAATCTTCTCCTGCAGAAAGGAATAGGAGGAAAAGCAATCTTTCTAATGTCACAATTTTGTTTCTGTTTCATGCTTATGCAAGTCTTTTTGTTCCTCACAGGTTGTGTCAAGAATGCCAAACATTGATTGAAAATCATGATAAAATAAAGCTCCTTAGTAATGCAAGAAATAACCTCAACACAACATTAAAGGTGAGTCATGAGTGTAACTTCTAACTTAGTTTTTTCTCATGCCTAATCGACACCTTGTGCTAATGATCTTAATCTCTCAGCTCGTGCGAATAGGTTATTTCAAACTGCTTGCACAGTTGCACCCTGCTCCAGAAGGAGCTTGGGCTAAAATCTGTCTTTTGATGCTTTTAAATTGTGTCCTTAGTGTTTTTTTTTGGGGTCATAATGTGAGGTCTTGGATTTCTTTTGTTTAATGCTCCTTTTAGTAAATGAGTGCATTGTCCCTTTGCAGGATGTGGAAGGTATGATGTCAATATCTGTAGAGGCTTCTGAAGCATGCGCTTCTTTGAGGGATAACAAGGAACTTATTAACACATATGAGGTTGAAATTCTTGTGTGAATTTATCAATCTTATTAACCTAAGGAATAGGTCATTTTCAGAAGCTTAACTTCTAGATGGTGTATTTATTATAATTCAAATCAATGTAGAGATTAACAGCTCTGGATGGAAAACGAAGGTTTGCATTAGCGACCGCAGGATCTCATAAAGAAGAGGTCGGTAGGCTAAGGTCAGAAACTATACCTTCATATCATTGCCGTTGCGTTTTAGGGAAACAAAGTTTGTTTAACTACTTTCTCATAGCGCCGATAATATTTTGTGTCATTAAGCCATTTGATAAGTCTCACATAGAGAAGAGTACTTAAATATCATATGTGTCCATAAGATCAGTTGCCACCCTTCCAAGCTATCCGTTCAGAATTCATTTGAATTGTAAGACCGCATCAGAATTATATATTAAATAGTTTTGTGTAGAAATTTGTTGTTTCTCTTCATTGCTCATAAATCCATAGTGTATTTTACCCTTTTGTTTCAGATTCATAATTTTTTTTATAATTATTTTAATAAACGAGAAATTTACCTTTTTGATGGACTAAGCATAATATTTTCAGACAATACTTTGAAGACGTGGATTGCACATGGGAGACATTCGAGAAGACCTTATGGGGTCATATTTTCAACTTCTTCAAACTTGCTAAAGATAGGTATGATATGTTGTCCACCGGTTTAGAAGCTTTTTATTATTATTATTAAGAAATTATTTGAATTTCTAAGATTTTATTTTGTTGGACTCTTTGGTATTGCAATTTAATTCATTTCACAGTATGCATTTCATAGTATTCCTCATCCGCTATTATTCTGTCTATCTAAAAGAAATCTCTAATATATTAATCTGTTGGAGATTTGTTTTTCTTCCCTGTTTCGCAGTTGATGAAGTGGTTGAACACATTGTTGACTTTAGATAGGTTCCTCCTGTCAATTCAGTGCTTAGGCTAGTATATGTCCTTTGCACGTATTCTACTACATACGCTGCTAATTATCACAATTATTTCTTTTGCAGCCCACAAACCCTTATTCGAGCATTGAGGTAGGTCAAATTTGTACACGCTGCCATATGAGTGGTTCAGTTTATGTATAGCTTGCAATACATCTATTTAATTTAACCCTGAAATCAAAAGGGTTGTGGAGATGCAAGAAATCTTGGATCAACAATTAGCTGAAGAAGCAGCCGAGGCAGAAGAAGGTGGTGCAATGGCATCCATAGCTAATCCTCGTCGAAATGCCAAGTATTTACTCGTTTAATTACTGCTTTAGCCTGTAACCTGATTGTACCTATCCATACTCGTTTATCATCATTTGACTGTGCTTTTAAAAGAAAACAATTTGAATCAAATTTGCATAAATTTACGAAGTGTATGAAAATCTTTCAGAAAATCTGCAAATACAATTGTGTCTTCTAGAAACCTTATGCAACAGAAGCTAAAGGTTCAAGGGAAACGGTACAAGGATATATGCTATGAGCAAATTAGGAAGTCAGTCGAAGCACGATTCAACAAATTGCTTACAGAGGTTCACCTCTTCTGAGGTTTTATTATATGCTACTAGACTAGAGTTATGTGGTTCTTTGCATTGATTCTCCTGCATATCCTGATCATGATGTGTATTTCAGCTTGTATTTGAAGACCTAAAAGGAGCTTTAGAGGAGGCTCAAACGGTATGAATTTGTTATATTTATAGTAGAACACTTGTTGGCTACTTAACTGAAATAAATCTTTTTTCTTCCTTCTCCATAAGAGGCAAACTATAGAAAATATGTAAATATTTAGATTGGTCTTTGGTGTTAAAACAGCAAAATGTGTTGCAATGTTCCAAAGTATTTATTAATTTTGTTTCCTAGAATTAGTAGATTGAACAGCTAATCGTTGGTGGAGTATACCCTTTTATTGATTAAGCTTTCCTCGTTTACATCTTAACAAGAAGATTATTGGATTCTTTTATCCATATTAGATAGAAAGGGGGTTCCCACATGTCCAAACTTACTTTATTCCTCCTCGGGGTAATTTGAAAAAGATCAGTTTCTTTTCATCAGAGGTATGCTAATTGATAATCTATAGAGTTTTGCTTGCACTCCAGAATGAAGAATTATAAGGAAGGAAGATAGAATAATAGATTTGAGAAGGAAGAAATGCACATAATTTCTGTTCTTCTCGTTCCTTTTCCACATCAATTTAAAGATCTGCCTAACTAAAGCGCTAATCTCCTAACTAAATGATAAATCTCATCGTTTATTCAAACTTAATACTGATCATCTGCTCAATTATTCAAATATTAAAATTTATCATCTGATCAGCATAATCTTTGCGCCAATAAGGAGTCTTTCTTTCCCGCCTGTTACATCCTTGTGAGGTGCTGAGATCATCCGCACCAAGAGTCGTAACATTATCCGTCTCTTCAAGAATGACCTTGTCCTCAAGGTCAAATGATGGATAAGAGTAGTGTCGTAAATCTGGAAGTGAAATCCAAGATGCATCTTCGGGCTGCATGCCCTCCCACTGTACCAATACTTGCATATCTTCTTTTCCTTTCTTTATCACATTTATCTGTAGTATGATGGCTAGAGATTGAACCAGTGGCTGCCCTTCATTGAAATGAGTTGGGAGAGTGACAGGACGGGATGAACCTTGGGACACCGAGGTTTGACGATATAGCTGTAAGAGAACCAAGACTTTATGAAGTTCGCCGAATTGGGGCAATGGAGAATCCTTCCTTGAGTGTGTGTTTTTAATGAGTGTTCCTTTCATTGTATTTCATTTCAAGTATCACGTATCAATATGGTCATCTTACTTGAAATTCCATCGTGTACTGGTTCTGTGATTCCATCTTGTTTGAGCGTTTTTTTCATTCTGTCTGTGCGTGTCTTTTTGTTCCCAACACAATTCCTTTTACAAGAGAAAATACTATTCTCCTCCACGGCTTCCGCTAACAAATAACTGAAAGAAAATAACGCATATCCCATTCCCTCCAACCACTCCAGCCTAATATCCTCCCCATTCTCAAATTCTTCCCCCTTCTCTAAGTAATTGTTTCTAAAATATTCTGGACCATTAGGCAGATATGGGCTTTTTAGGCCCAACTTATTTGAGTCCATAACTGATAGCTGTATTAGGTACATGATGGTGTGCTTCCATGGCTTTTTGCAATATCTATCTTCTTTTGCATTGCTTCGTAACATTCTGCGAGCTTCTAATCATTTGGCAAATATGATCAGTGTAACGACGATTATTTGCATGATATCAGATTGGTGAGGAGCTTGGTCACATATACGACCATGTGGCTCCGTGCTTTCCTCCAAGGTATGCAATCTGAGACATGGCAATTATTTTCATCTATTAAAAATATGCAAGTAGACATCCCGAGGATGTTTTTCTTGGGAATCCACTAACATCATTTTTTTAAGATGATTAAAATCCTATTCTCCTTCTTGGCAGACAGAATTATATTTATTTTGTGCTTTTGATCTTTATTTAAAAGCCTCTGCAGTGGGTGTGTGAAATTCTTTAATAGACTACCGCTTTTTTCCTTTTCCACTGGTGAGTGATAACTTCACTTTATTATCTGAATTTTTAATTTGCTTCAGATATGAAATATTCCAGCTCATAGTGAATCTTTATAATGAGAGGTTTATTCAATGGCTGAGACTGCTTAGCGACAAAGCTAATGATCTCACAAATATAGAGATTTTAAAGGTATTTACATAAGAAACTGCAGCTTCTTTAAACCACTTCCATAGCACAAAATTGCCTAATTCCTAAAATTGCCGCTTTAAATTGATATGGGCGATTTATCATGGTAGACTTGCATTTTGGGCATTTTGTAATTAATTATGCTAGAGAGTGTAACCATAATTAATTTGTTTCTTTCTTGTAACGAATAATATTCAGCATGTTCTAACATATACGTGTGTAATAGATCTCTGAATAGCTACCAGTACAGTCCAATCTATATGAAATGTTGTCATATGTTAGATGCTCAGATTTGTAAATTAAGGAGGAAGGTTGTTACGGGCAGAAAGTATTTGGAGCCAAACCATGAACCAATTGGGCCAAATATAGAGGCCCAAGAAGTAAGGCCCAAAGTTTACCAAGTCTACCAAAGAAGGGGCAAGGCAGCAGTTATACAAGACGTGTAGCAGTTATGCATGGAGTGGAGAATATAGTGGGGAGAATGGGAGGGTTAGAGGCATTCAGTTTATTTTGTAATTTGTGAAATAGTGTCAAGCATTGCTTGGGCAAGAAGGATTTCCTTCTTGAATAACAGTAGGCTAAGGACTTTGTTTTATGCATTGTAATTTCTTTGAATTCAGATTATATCATTATCAGTTCACTGTTCTATTGCATTTTGTTTCTTGTTTGTGATAATATCAAGGAGAATTTATTCATAACAATTGGTCCGACCTGCCGGATACGAGAAGACGCCTAAGGAACGATGACTACAACACGTTCAGATTCAAAATATGATTCTCTTGAGAAGATGGTGATGAGCCTGGATGAAAAAAATCAAGTATGGAAACAAGGGATAGAAGAAGATATGAAGGAAATAAAAAATTCGATGGGGGCGATACTCTGTTATATCAACGAAAAAAAACTGAAGGAAGAAGATGGTGACATGGCCAGAAGAATAGAGAGGAACAGAGAGAAGGCAGAGGAAGAGGAACATGTACATTGGCAAAATGAGGATATGGGAGCGGGGGATAATCGGGGAGTTGAAAGGAATTATGGGTTCGATGAAATGAGACATACATTGAGAAGAATGGATTTACCTAGTTTCAATGGGGATGACCCGGTGGGATGGGTTGTGAAGGCTGAGCAGTACTTTGACATCAACACCACACCACAACAGAATAAGGTTCCTATGTCGTGTGTGTGTATGGAAGGGGCGGCGATGCACTGGTACCGATGGATTAAGCTGCGGATTCCAAATTTATCATGGGAACAATTAAAATTGGAGATGGTTAGAAGGTTTAGTGGGGAGATGGCCGAGAACCCATATCAACAATTATCAACGTTGAAACAAAAATCCCTAACTGTAAGGGAATATGTTGAAAACTTTGAATTGTTGATCGGGCAGATTCCACGATTGATGGAGGAGCACTATATCGGGATATTTTTGGGTGGGTTAAGGAAGGATATTAGATACAAGGTGGAGACGCACAGACCCATATCAGTGATGAGGGCGATGGAAATTGCAAGAGCCGTGGAAAGAGAATTGAGCAGGGGAGAGTGGGGAAAAAAAGTAAGAAGCCCAGTGGAGGGAGGACGAGATTGGGCTAACAAAATTGGGGCCCTTGGTGGAGGATCCAAATACCAAATTTTTTCCCAACCCATAAAATATAATACAAACCCAAAACCTTACACAAACCACACTGCCACAAAAAGTGCAGAATACAAACACCCAACCACCGATCATCATCAAACCAATACAACACAAATAGCAAAGAGTGGAGAAGGGAAACCACGTGAAGGATATACATACTCGTATCAAGAGTTTCTACGTAGAAAAGAGAGGGGATTGTATTTTCGCTGTGGGGAGAAATTCCATCCCCAACACCAGTGTCCGGGTAAGTCTTTACGGCTAATTATAATGGCTGAAGATGAGGGTGAAGAAGCGAGATCACTGCGTGGAGAAGTGGAGACTGAAGGAAGAGAAACAGAAGCTGAATGTGAAGGAGAGGTGAACAATTTCGAGCTGTCCCTGTTCTCGGTTGGTGGGATTTCCCAACCTAGGACGATGAAAATACGAGGGAGTGTGCGAGGGGAGCCGATCATTGTTATGATTGACAGTGGGGCAAGCCACAACTTCATCTCTGAACAATTGGTAGGTAAACTCAACTTACCAGTTATGGATACTAAGGAATTTGGGGTACGTTTGGGAGATGGGCACCGAGTATATTCAAGGGGCATGTGTGAGAGATTGATGGTGAACTTGGGTAATTGTGGCATAGTGATAGATGGGTACTTGTTTGATCTGGGTGGTGTGGATTTGATTCTTGGAGTAGCTTGGTTGTGTACTCTAGGAGAGGTGAAGGTGGACTGGCTAAAAATGAGCATGAAATTCAAACAAGGAGAAGGAGATGTGCTTTTGTGGGGAGATCCAACTTTGAGCCGAACCCCAGCGACTTTGGCGTCAATTACTAAAACAACAGAGGTGGAGTTTTTAGGAATGTTACTGTCTATTACAGAAAAAAAAGATAGTGAGCAGTATGTAGAGGAGGGGGAGTGCTTTGAGGAAATTATGGGACTGTTGGGTGAGTTTGAGGCTGTTTTTAGAGAGCCAGAAGGGCTACCACCACTTAGAGAGCAAGAGCATGCCATAATAATTAAGGATGGGGAAGGGCCAGTAAGGGTACGTCCCTATAGATATGCCCATAGTCAAAAAAATGAAATTGAGAAGTTGGTGAGGGAAATGTTAGTGGCAGGAATAATTCAACCAAGTACGAGCCCTTATTCGAGCCCAGTGATACTAGTTAAAAAAAAAGATGGGAGTTGGCGGTTTTGTGTGGACTACAGGGCTTTGAACGATATCACGATTCCGGATAAATACCCAATTCCGGTAATCGAAGAGTTGCTAGATGAATTAAGTGGAGCTAGTGTGTTCTCTAAGATTGATTTGAGGGCAGGGTATCATCAAATTAGAGTTAAGAGAGATGATGTAGCTAAAACGGCTTTTCGAACTCATTCGGGCCACTATGAATTCTTAGTTATGCCGTTTGGGTTAAAAAACGCCCCGGCTACCTTTCAGTCCACAATGAATGAGATTTTTAGACCCTACTTAAGGAAATTCGTTTTGGTTTTTTTTGATGACATATTGATATATAGCAAAACAGGGGCTGATCATGTATGGCAATTAAGAGTGGTGTTTGAGGTGTTACAAGAGAACAATTTTGTCGCAAATAAAAAAAAATGCAGTTTTGGACAGCAGCAAATTGAGTATCTAGGTCATATTGTATCCAAGAGGGGAGTAGAGGTTGATCCAAATAAGGTCAAAAGTGTTAAAGAGTGGCCTGCTCCAAAAAATGTAAAAGGTGTGCGAGGGTTTTTGGGATTGACGGGGTATTATAGGCGATTCATAAAAGAATATGGGAAGATTGCCAAGTCTCTCACTGATTTGTTGAAGAAGGATGGGTTTCACTGGAATGTTGAGGCACAAAAATCCTTTGAAACATTGAAGGATGCTATTACTACAGCACCCATACTTGCTGTCCCAGATTTCTACAAAGATTTTGTCATCGAATGCGACGCATCAGGAAGGGGTCTGGGGGCCGTTCTCATGCAGGAAGGAAAACCAATAGCTTTTTTCAGCAAGGCGTTAGGTGAACGAGCACTTTCCAAATCAGTATATGAGAAAGAGCTTATGGCACTTGTGTTAGCTATCCAACATTGGAGGCCGTATTTGCTTGAACGTCGTTTTAAGGTACTCACTGATCAAAAATCTCTTAAATATCTTACACAACAACGCATCACCACTCCGGACCAGCAGAATTGGCTTGCAAAATTATTGGGGTATGACTTTGAGATAATATATAAGGCTGGTATCACTAATAAGGTAGCTGATGCATTGTCAAGGGTGGGATTTGAAGCAGAGTTTCAGGCTATAAGTCTTCCAATATGGGTTGAAAGGACACGGTTACAGGAAGCAGTCAGAGATGATCCATTTCTACAGACAAAAATTGATGAGATCAATGAAAAACCACAGGAACCTTCACCATTTTACTTGATCCGTGGCCAGTTGGTTTATAAAGGGCGGCTAGTGATTCCTAGTGGAACAGATTGGGTTAACAAGTTTTTGCAGGAGTACCACAAAACCCCTACAGGGGGTCATGCCGGGGCTTATCGTACGTATAGACGGCTGGCGTCTAATTTATATTGGAAAGGGATGAAGCAAGATATTTATAAATTTGTAGCGGAATGTGATGAATGTCAGCGTCAAAAGTATCAAGCTACATCCCCAGCTGGTTTATTACAACCTTTGCCCATTCCAGAATTAATTTGGGCAGACATTGCCATGGATTTCATTACGGGCCTTCCAAGATCAAAGGGATATGATGCTATTATGGTCATAGTAGATCGTTTGTCGAAATATGCGCATTTTGTATTGATTAAGCATCCGTACTCAGCGAAGGGGGTGGCTGAAATTTTTGCTAGAGAGGTGGTGCGGCTTCATGGAGTGCCCAACTCAATTGTAAGTGATAGGGACCCAACTTTCATAAGCCATTTTTGGAAGGAGTATTTTCGGTTTCAAGGAACTCAACTAAAGATGAGTTCGGCGTACCATCCGGAAACGGATGGACAATCGGAGGTTTTAAATAGGTGTTTAGAAACATATCTGAGATGTTTTGCTTCCGAGCAACCTAAACTTTGGGCCGAGTGGTTACATTGGGCAGAATTTTGGTACAATACGAGTTTCCATTCAGCCATAAAAGCAACACCTTTTGAGATTGTTTATGGGAGATCTGCTCCTGTTTTAGTTGGTTGCATTCCAGGAGAAATCAAAGTAGAGGCAGTAGCAATTGAATTACAGGAAAGAGATGAGGTACTGAGGCAGCTAAAGCATAACTTGCAGCGAGCCCAACAAAGGATGGAAAAGTATGCTAATATTAAAAGGCGGGACGAAGCTTTTGCGGTGGGAGAATGGGTGTTTGTGAAGTTGAGACCACACCGTCAAGTCACTATAGCTCGACGGATTAATCAAAAGTTGGCTGCACGATATTTTGGGCCTTTTCAAGTCATCCAGAAAATCGGATCAGTAGCTTATAAGCTCGATTTACTCGACGGAACGAGGGTGCACCCCGTATTTCATGCATCTCAGTTGAAGAAAGCAAAAGGCGAATATGCAGCAAGTTCAGAATTGCCTAAAGAGTTGGAGGTGGAACTAGATGAAGGTGAAATTCCTGAAAATGTACTGGGGCACAGAATGATACAGCAAGGATTAGAGGACGTTCAGCAGGTGCTTATTCAGTGGAAAAATAAACCAAGTGAGGAAGCAACTTGGGAGAGATTGGACGTGCTTCAGCGACAATTTCCAGACTTCAGCCTTGAGGACAAGGCTGATCTTGACGGAGACGGTAATGTTACGGGCAGAAAGTATTTGGAGCCAAACCATGAACCAATTGGGCCAAATATAGAGGCCCAAGAAGTAAGGCCCAAAGTTTACCAAGTCTACCAAAGAAGGGGCAAGGCAGCAGTTATACAAGACGTGTAGCAGTTATGCATGGAGTGGAGAATATAGTGGGGAGAATGGGAGGGTTAGAGGCATTCAGTTTATTTTGTAATTTGTGAAATAGTGTCAAGCATTGCTTGGGCAAGAAGGATTTCCTTCTTGAATAACAGTAGGCTAAGGACTTTGTTTTATGCATTGTAATTTCTTTGAATTCAGATTATATCATTATCAGTTCACTGTTCTATTGCATTTTGTTTCTTGTTTGTGATAATATCAAGGAGAATTTATTCATAACAAAGGTCTCAAGCAAAAGTATATTAATCTGTTGTATTTATAATCTGTGAATACAACTGTAAGTAAACTAACGAAGATGAAGACTGAATATAATTTTATTATTATCTGATTCGCATTATTTTGCTCCATGTTAATGTAAATATAACTTCATATCAGGTAACCGGCTGGGTTGTTGAATATCAAGATAATCTGATCAGTCTTGGTGTAGATGACTCGCTGGCTCAAGTATGTTCTGAAAGTGGTGCAATGGACCCACTTTTGAATGCTTATGTTGAAAGAATGCAAGCCACGACAAGGGTAATAAAATAAAGCTAAAGTTCTTTTGGTATCTCATACTAGGTTCCCTTATCTGTTTAAGACTTTAAGGAATCAATTGAATTCCTCTTTCCGGTGTGTAGAAATGGTACTTGAATATACTTGAGGCAGACAAAGTGCAGCGACCAAAGAAAACAGATGATGGAAAGCTGTACACACCTGCAGCTGTTGATTTGTTTCGCATCCTTGGAGAGCAAGTGCAAATTGTAAGAGAAAATAGCACGGATGTCATGCTGTACAGAATTTCATTGGCTATTATTCAGGTAGTTGCAGCGGGAATAATTTTCATTAAAATCTATGTATATTTTATCTATTAGGATTATTAATCTTACCTGCTTGTGCCATCTCTTTAATTAGATTGTCATAATTCTTTCACCTCTCTAAGTAATCTAGGAAGAAATGTTCACCTGTGTTTGCGATTGTTTTTCATGTTTTCATTCCTAAGTTGTTTTCCCAAAGCACATATTTACTGATTTTAGATTTCTGTTTCACTTTCCCTTTGGGTATTGAACCTAACAATCTGAGTTTGTTGTGCGATGTAACTTTTAGCAGATGTCTCTGTTAAATATCGTAAAAAAACTTAATTAGTTGATATATGGTGAAGCAAGAAGTGTTTCAAAAGAAACAATTAAAGCCCCGATTGAAAGTAATAAAAAAAAAACTAATGTTGGTTCTGAAAATATTATTGAGACTGAATGAGTTTTTGAATACAAATAAGATACTTAAATAGAGTACTAATACTAGTCCCATGGTAATTAGTATACTAAGAAATACTAATAAAAGTTCAATTATAATGCACTTAAACAGCAAAAACATTCTACAAAATGACTAGTAGAAAACTAATAATATGACTAGGGAAAACATTAAACTTGGGATGCATCATTATATGTGATCAAACCAGGTGGTGGAGCAACCAAACCTTTGATGACGTTTTGTAGATAGGATTTCATGAAATATGAATTTGCTTGCTTTTAAAATTTAGTAACCTTTCCCACAACCTTTCAAATTATGACGAATAGAAATTTTATTTCATTTGTTGAAAACATGGGGATGCTGACCCTCGTAGCAAATGGATCTCGATCCACAAATGCATTTCTAACGTCATGTATTGTTATATCTTATT
Organism: Haberlea rhodopensis; assembly: GCA_907163345.1. Classification (NCBI taxonomy): domain Eukaryota; kingdom Viridiplantae; phylum Streptophyta; class Magnoliopsida; order Lamiales; family Gesneriaceae; genus Haberlea; species Haberlea rhodopensis. The sequence goes on from CAJQUN010000001.1 coordinate 15,455,619, forward strand.
GGTATGTTAATTGTGTCTGTAGGTGCAAAAATTTATGGTTTAAGAAAGTGAGAGAAGCTCTCAATATTACTGAATGAGCGTTATCAATTCAATTCCACAATAATTTTCCTCAAAAGTGAAACAAAGAAGATTTGACGGAAAAAGAAAAAAACTACTTTCTTCGAAGTTAGTGTCCACAACTTACAGGTTTAACTAAGATTTAATTTAAAACAAGTCTATTGCTAAGGAACTTTCTTAGTTGTAGTCCTCTTCAGATAATCTCAAGCTTAATTATTTTCGCACTGTTTAATAACCTTGGTAAAATATCAGCAATAATTTTTCCAAGGGGAAGTTAGGCATTGCAAAGCATCCATTCTTTCAAAAAAATGAACAGGTTTATCATTTATAATTCCTTACATTTTAGGTGCTGATTGGTTTTCAAGCTGCTGAAAGAAAGAGACTGGAGGAACCTGCTGATGAAATTGGTCTGGAAGCTTTGTGTGCGATGGTATGCATTTTCTGAAACTGTGTTGGTTTGTGGTCAGCACTCATGATGGTTTTGTAATGTCTTTTGCTGATAAATTCTGTGACTACAGATTAATAATAATCTTCGCTGCTATGACCTTTCCATGGAGCTAAGTTCTAGCACACTCGAAGCTCTCCCACAGAATTATGCTGGGCAGGTAACTGTATTACCCGGACAAAGAATTTGCTGCTGCCCTCCATTCTAATCAGAGAGCTTGAACTCTGTCAAATATGTGCAGTAGATACCTAGTAGCTTTGTCTTTGCTCTATAGCACTAATATTCATCTATGGTATTAGTGAATGCATTTCAAGCTTCCAATTGCTTACATGAAATCTAATTAAGGCAAATGCTATATACCAGTTCTAAGTCAAAATTATAAGATATGTACCAAATTGTGGTTGAATTAGGATTTCTCCATTATACTAGTAGATCACTTTGGCGTTGTATCCTATTGAAGCTGTACCTGTCATCTTGTTCAGTTTGTGTCAGTTAATACCATTCTGTCTCTAATAATTGGCTCACCGGATAAACTAACTCTATGATCCACCTGATAATGTATCTTTGTTGAATAAATAGATAGATAGAGATTGTTATGAGATAAGGAGATAAGATAATCTTTGTATTTGATTTATTGGAGTGTTTTCTTTTCTTAGGATTCTTTAGCATTAGGAGTCTATATAAACCTACATTGTATATCTTCTTTGAGATAGTTTTGAATAAAGAGTTTCTAGTTCTCTTAAAACTCATCTTTCTACAATCTTAGAAGTAGTTTTAAAATTGAATGAAGTAATGATTTAATGAACGAAAAGGAGGCCTGCAACTGCCACAGGTGAAACCATATAGCTGATCTCTTGAACCTCTACTTTCTTTATTTTTTTAATTATTATTATCTTGTATTATGATACATAACCTTTGCCATTTTACTTCACTAATTGGGGGTTTTAAAGTTGTCAGAATCTATGAATTGGGTAAGTAAGAATCAAATATTAATCAGTGTGAAGGAGCTTATTTTAATATACAAAAGCAAAATATTTATGCATTTGAATTGACTGCTGGTAAGAATTGGAGGTGCTATGTTCACTTGAAAGGACAATTGTCATTTGATTTAAAAAGATCAACACCTGATTCAATTTGAATAAACTAAAGGGTTGTTGAATGCTTTGCCTAGCCATATTGGCAAATCCACGCTGGAAAGAGAACAAAACCAACATAGCATGCCATACACATTATAATTAAAGGCAAAATTATAAAAAATTAAAGATTAGCAGTAGCAGTATGATTATCAATTTTAGAATGCTCACTGCACAATACCTCATTGTTCCCAGTGGATATGGTGAAGACGTACGGTACAACTTGTCAACTCGGAAATTCTTATGTCTAAGTTCTTATCTATGTAAAATATGTTATGAATATTAGACTTTTTTATTACTGCTCATTTTTAGGATAATTGGTCTTGTTGCCAACTCTCTTTTTAGTAGAATGTCTTGTTTATTGCTGACTCACTTTTTAGAAGAACAAGGCCTTGATTATCTTTAGACCTTTGTTTATTATACGTCTACAGAAGAATGCTCATCTTTTTTAAAATGTTTCTTCATGATAACAGGTTAATTTTGAGGACATCTGTAAAGGCTTTCTCGAGGTTGCAAAGGTATATTGCTGGCCCGATTTACTTTTGATCATGCATGTTTTAAATGAACTGGTATTTGTTTCACATCTACGTAATATTTTGATCACATTCTGTTAGGAACAAAAATCCTCACACACAGTAAGCTGGAACCAAAGAGCAATACACTATATAATTTCTGGAATGAAACACTAAATTGCTGAATGAAGTAAAAGAGCAGAAATACAAGATGAAGAACATTCAAAACTCAATGTTACTCAGGGAAGAAATCTTCCCTGACCAAGCCTAAGCTCGCACTTTTTCTCTCTAAATTCTGATCTGTTTTCTCTCCCTTCCCCTCCCTTCTTTTATTCTCTTTCTTGTGCATAACCGACTCTCGGCCCCCCTCACGTGTTCCTCTTGGATCTCTTCTGATACACTTTATAAATTGCATGTTTACTAACTTGGGCTTCAACTTCTGGCCCATGGGATTTTACGACTTTTGGGTCTCCAAATTCTTCCCGTAACAATACCTCTCCCGTTAGAACACCCTTGTCCTCAAGGTTGAGGATCGAATCGTCAAACATCCATCCAACATCAAATACAATTATTACAAACCCCAAGTCGGAGAACCTATTATGCCAGCTGAAGTATAAACCCATATTGCAGCAGAAAACGTTCCTTCCAATTAATCATTAATTCCAAACCCCTCGAACCCCTTTTGATCTCCGTATTTCTACCGTAGTCTAGCGTCTACTCCCCTTTCAAAGCCTCCCCACCGTCACCGACTTATTCTGTCAACTATAACCATCCCAAATACTCTCATCCTCTTCCAACCAACAACGAATACTATTATCTCAAAACCAATACCAAAATATAAACAAACGAGAAACTGATCAATTAGTTTTAAAATTTGCAAATACCAAAGAATACCCATAATTTCCTCTTCAAATATAGTGGTTGAATCTATGGCCCGAGCAATAGTGAACCCACACCATACCTCACCTCCACCACCAATTGCACGCTGCTTCCCTTCTCGGTCAAATATGTCAACAATAATTTCAGTATAGTAGCCAACACCACGGCCGACCTTTGGTGACCCGCCAATCTTCCTCCCTATCCTCTCAGCTAGTTCTGAAATTTCTTCCTCCGCTGCCCACAGACCAGACATAAAGTGCGATATACCTGGGAATGGAAAGCCAATTCTCTCCCAGCCCCATTTATCCTTTCTGGGCTTCCAAAAATCATGATCTTCTCTGGGCCTCATATAAATACAACCCATATTATTATTTTTTGTTACTAAACCCCATTTCAATGTCTTCATCAACACCCATATTCGGTCGCGAATTCTAACCCATCCCCATGTCGTCGGACCTGAAAATGTTGCTGTTAAAGCTCCTCTGTGATTGGATATGTGGTGCATGTCCTGCTCCCGAGTTGCGCCACACCCTCTGTCAGCCGCCGACAACCACTCGGTCCCACTGCCGGCCACCGGAAACCCATCGGGCACTCGGATGTTTGTTCGCGGCCTACTGCTATTACTTCTACCATAGTGATCTTTTCTGGCTTGATTGCCAATTATTGACTCAATTGATGGTAGAACATATGTATTATGGAAGTGGGCCCAATATGGGTTCTGAAATCTAGCCCAGAATGTGACTTTCCCCCTTTGTTCCCGACTAAGAAGGCCCAATTGAATGGTCCGATTAGGAAGGATGTAATAGCCATAACCGAAACCCACGTCTTCTCCCTCATCGTTTCCTCGTGAGAACCAACTCATAACCATTTATGCCACAACGAGCCAATTAATCCCATTGTCATCTTAAACTGCCGGATCGAGCCCAAGGATTTACAGTCATGGCACAAACATGTTCCGATTCCAAACTGGAAGCCCTGGAACAAATGATCTGGAATCAACAACAACGGTTGTTGGAACAGAGAGAAAACACGAGAGTGGCAGCAAGGTTTCGAAAGAATGCGGGACCTCACTCGCACGGCTGGCGCTTTCATGAAGGGGAATAATCAGTGACCCGGGGATGGAGAGTAGTGAGAGGAGTAAGGGAGAATACAGTGAGGAGTGAGGCGTCGAGAGGAAGTTCATAAAACTCAGGTTGAACCACTAACCTTTGAAGAAAATCTGGAACTCGTGCAACAAAATCTGCGGCTGATGGAGGTGTGGTGGGGAAGACCAACCGAGCCTGTGTTGGAATGCTTCGAAGGAGAATTTCAGATTGCCATTGAAAACGAAAACATGTGGGATATGGAAGATATTGGCGATGCTGAGACAACCCAAGATGATCAGAGCCTCGGGTAAGCAGTGGAAAGTATAGTTGCCAGCCTACAAATTCCACCGGCGTTTGAAGGGGAAGACTGGAAGAGGTGGAACAATAAGTGTGGACAGAGAAAATGTTGAAGAAGAAACGATGAAAGGGGCTGAGGTGGTTGTGATGCAGGAGCTGATTTTAAGCATAGAAATCAAGGTGCCAAATCAGTTGGGCCTCGGGAACAACTTTGGGGTAAGACAGATGATGGGCCTCGATGATTTCCCTGCATTCGATGATTTTGACCAGAGTGGGTGGATGATATGGGCTGTCGTTGACACTGGTAGGGACGACGATTGGAACCATGGGGCCGAAATGAAGATTTCATCTGGTAAGTGGGAGATGATGGCGGAGGAACTCATCAAAAGATATTGTGGTCGTAAGGCTGTATTGGGGCGGCCATTTTCGCGCGTCATCGTTGCTGACATAGAACCTTCCCTATAATCCTTGTAAACCTGAGGCTTGAGAATTTCACTCGGTCCGCAATATCTACCTTCTCATCATCTATTTTCTCCTCTTAATTTTTTTCACTGCCCCCGACGATTTGGCTTCATGATATTTTTGCTCACAATCTGCTCATCCTTTACCTCTATTTTTGGCTGAAAATTCACAGAGGTTTCTGTTAAAGTAAGCTTCTCCTCCATACCATAAACTCGATCATCAGAGATTTTTTCCTCTGCGAACTGTTTAAGACCATTGCATTGGACCCCATCGAAAGCTTGGCCTGATTATCATCAACCTGCATTCGTTCTTCCCTTAAGCGGCCGCTGTCTTTCATCTTAGCGACTTGTTCACCAAATTTCAGTATTAATTCCTCGGTGAAACCAGTCCATGTGAGATCCATATTGCCGTGTATGAGACAATAGAACCAATTTTCAATCACTCCCTCCATGCTCATGAATGCGAATCGCATTCGGTGATGCCATGGCGTCGAGTTCAACACGAAAATAACGCTCCGCCGTCAGAATCCATTGACTGGGATCAACGCTGGTGAACGTCGGCAGTGCATCGTAGCCAAAGCAGCTGGAAAAAAGCTTGTCTTGGTTGAATGGCATCTTGTTGTATCTCCTCAAGGTTCCTGGCAGGTCGGACGAATTGTTATGAACAAAAATCCTCACACACAGTAAGTTGGAACCAAAGAGCAATACACTATATAATTTCTGGAATGAAAACACTAAATTGCTGAATGAAATAAACGAGCAGAAATACAAGATGAAGAACACTCAAAACTCAATGTTACTCATGGAAGAAATCTTCTCTGCCGAAGCCTAAGCTCGCACCCTTTTTCTCTTTAAATTCTGATATGTTTTTTCTCCCTTCCCCTCCCTTTCGTTTATTCTCTTTCTTGCGCATAACCAACTCTCGCCCCCCCTCACTTGTTCCTCTTGGATCTTCTCTTTATAAATTGCATGTTTACTAACTTGGGCTTCAATTTCTGGCCCATGGGATTTTATGATTTTTAGGCCTCCAAATTCTTCCCGTAACACATTCTGTGATTGCCCATATCACTGACTACATGCTCTTATTTGTTGCAATATTTTATCATATGCTTTTTCAAAAGTATGTATTTTTGCTTTGCCTGAGAAGCATTATGTACTCATTGAGGCCACCAGCTATTTGGATTTTTAGCACTGTTCCAGAATTTAAATGTAAATTTCTGGATGCCTTTTAGTCAATTTTTTGTCAACACAGTCTCCTGGTTGCATCTTTTCCTCTTTTGTTGTTGTTGTGGTTGTATTTTCCCCCTACGATAGGTAATTTTCTTGGTTCATGTGCTCATTGCCTTGTCATTCAAAAGGCTGCCACCATTACTTCGTCCCTTGAATTTTTCTGCCTTTTCTCAAAGATTTCGTATTGCAATCTGTGATCTTGAATAACTAATTGTTGGATCGCACTTCACTGGACTAGACTATGTCATAACTTAACAAAGGTATAAATTGTTTTTTATACAAGGAGTTACCTTCAATGTTTTCGTTTTGGCCTCTTGGAGTAAAAAAATTTCATATCGACTGATTGATTGATAAAGCTGTACTCCAATAATTCAGGAAACTGTTCATCAAACCATCACTTTCATTTTTGAGGATCCTGGAATTCAAGAGTTATTGGTAAAGCTCTATCAAAGAGGTAATACAACTTTTATAACTTCCACCAACGGCGAGATCTTTTCTTATTGTGTTCCAAGTGCTATAAAATAGTAATTCCTCTAGATGACTGTTCATAATTGCAGTAGAACTAGCAGGTGAACAGATTGTCATTGTCAAGTAACATAACAAATAACAAATAAGATAAAATAAAAATGACAGATTCTAGTGTAATGGAGAAAGCCATGAAGAACAAGGAAAAAATAATCTTTTATTTCTTGTATATTGTCGGTCTTACACAAGCGTACAAGTACCCCTACTATATATAGAATTCGTTACACTTAATCCTACGCACAATTTAATATTTAGCTCTAATTATTTAACATATTTAGGAAATAAAATAGATTACAATATTTTAATTCTACATTCTTAACACTCCCTCTCAAGTTGGTAACACTCCCTCTCAAGTTGGTGCAAAGATATCAATCATGCCCAACTTGCCAATGAAGTCTTCAAACTTCCGTCTGAAATGGCCTTTTGTCAAGGCATTATATATATATATATATATATGTATATATATATATATATATCATTCCATTCTCCAACTTTCCCTTGATTAAATGTCTGTCAACTTCAATGTCTTTTGTCTGGTCATGTACTACCAGATTATTTCCAACGCTGATAGTTGATTTATTGTCACAAAACAGCCTCATAGGGACCTCCAAATTTGACTTCAATGCCTCAAGAATGTCTGGTCGTGTGGTACCAGATTATTTCACATTGCTAGTAGTTGATTTATCGTCAAAACATTGCAACAACGAGACCTCTACTTCAATGCCTCAAGAACTAGTTTCAGCCAACACAATATTTCACATATTCCATTAGCCATAACCCTTAATTCTTCTTCAACACTACTTTGAGCCACAACGCTTTGTTTTTTACTTCTCTTAGTGACAAGATTACCCAGAGGAATGTAGAGTAACCTGAAACAGAACCTGCTCGTTCGGCATCTGTAAACACCTCTATGCTTCTCCTATTGTTCTTTTGAAACAATAAATTTTTCCCATGGAGAGATATCTCAGAATCTTATAGTCAGCTCCAAGTGTTCTTCGTGTCGTGAATGCATAAATTGACTTACTATGCCAACAACAAATGTAATATCAGGTCTTGTATGAGAGATAAATAAGCTTACCTACAAGACACTGGTATCTCCTTTTCTCTACAAGAATTCCTTCTGGTTTGGATCCATAGGAGTATCGCTTGGCCTGCAGCCACCCATTCAAGTTTATTCTAGTAAATCCAAGACATATTTCTTTGTGACACGTAGACTCTCTTCTTCGATCTAGCGACCTCCATTCCCAAAAATAATGTTAAGAGCCCAGAACTTTAATCTCAAATCTGATGCAAGAGATTTCTTCAACCTGCTTATTTCCTCATCATCACTTCCTATGAGGAGTATGTCATCAACATAAACTGATATTCCAGGAGAAGAATACTCCCAGTTTGAGATGGAAGTTCATGGAAGTTCATAGAAGTTCAACGCTTTATTTCTAGAGTTCCCTCTCACTTACAGTAATCTAAATGTAAATACTTACCTCTTGAATTTGTTTTATAACTTTCTGGCTACTACAGGGAACTGTTGATGTTAAACCAAATAGGTTGACCATATGGATGTTGAATATAATGCATCGAACACGCCCGGTTTGATTACTGCATTTCTGTTATGGAAATTGGGCCCCCTTTATCTGCACATACAAGAAGGAATTTATTTTTATTCATAGAAATTAAGTCATATTAAATAATCTGCTTCGAGTCTTTTTTCAATGTTGAGTGGAATGATTTAATCTTGAAGGAAGACATGTATAGAAATACAACTAAAAGAATCATATTTTAGTTGATTCAAATGCGTGGTTTTTTTGTGACTTCGATGATCAAGAAGTGCTGAGACATTATTTCATGTACCAGATTGGTTGGAAGGACAAGCCACTGAATTCCTAGTTGAATCATTTGATGATTATTTTAAAGAAATCAAGATGTAAGTTATTCCAGCCAAATTGCTTAAATCTGATAAGTGGTTTCTGAACAATTGAAATCTAGTATTAGATTTCATCAATTCCATTTAAAAGTCTTTTAGATTTTTGGAATTTAAGCAATGTGATTGGTCCTTCTCATCTGCTATATTTGTGAAGGTACATTGAAGAAAGATCATTTAGGCGATTTGTTGAGGCTTTTATGGAAGAAACTGTTGTTGTCTATGTTGACTATCTTCTAGTTCAGGTGCTTAACATGAAAATTTTGCAATTGCATTTCCATCAGTTGCATGTACCTCACCTTGTTGACGTTGATAATGCTGTTTCCTTTCAAGAAAAATTATATTAAGGAAGAGACAATAGAGAGGATGAAGCTAGATGAAGAGGTTCTCATGGACTTCTTTCGAAAATATTTAAGTGTTTCTGTAAGCTCTTTTGCACTTTTATGGAACTTGAACTGTCAACTTCCCCACCCCTCAAATGAATAAATAATAATGTGCTATCACCTATATTACGTGACTACTCTTTTTCGTTGACATTGGTTCCACCTTATCATTAGTTCACCCCAATTACTTTGGGATCAAGGCTGGGACAATGATGATATATGCTTGTGTACAACTTGTGCATGAATTTGCTTGTCCTTGTTTATTCATTAAATGAATAAATAACAAGGTACCAGTGTACCTTAATACATGACTACTTTTTTGTAGACATTGATTCCACCTTTATCATTTAGTTCACCCCAATACTTTGGGATCAAACCTGGGATGACGATGACATAGCTTGAGTACAACTTGTGCATGAATTTGCTTATTCTTGTATATATATTAAAGTGGTCTGAAGAAAATTAATGATCACTGAAGTATGATGTTTCATATAGGCACGGAGGTTGGAATCAGGAGTTTGAAGTTTTGTACATTAGATTCTATCGCTCCGTTGTATCATATTCTTGACTTTATGGTTGAAAAGAAATAATAGAGTTTTTAGAACTCGGGATGATTAGAGGGATAACTTGTGGGATCTGGTTAAATACAAATCGTAGATCTGTATAAAGAGCAGAAGTAGTAAGAATTTTAGCTACTCATTTGTGGATTGGAGTCGGGAACCAGTAGTATGTTTGTTATCTTGTTAGCTTTGGCTGGTATTACTCATAGTAGTTTTTGATGCTGGTATTTAGATTGGTTATTGAGCGACAATTAGTCCTTGTTGTCTGTGGTGCGTTTTTCACTCAGTTGAATTTGGTTTCGGTGTTGATTGGATTGCATGGGATTGGGAGATGATGGGTGAAGTTGTCATCTTAGAGCAGGTCGTTATCTCGTGGCCAGAATATTTAATCTTGTTGGGTCGGTTGACTTGGGATACTGAGGGCAGAAAAGTGGAGTTTATGCTAGCTCGTTTTGTGTAGTCCACAGTCATTGCTCAGCAAACGTTGGCCACCCTCTGCTTCGTTTGGTGTTTTTGCTGGCTCCGGGGGTTTTTCAGTTCTACTAGATGGAGGAGTTTCTTACCTTTTAGCATTGTTTAGTTTAGTGTTGTGTATGGTGGGCTTTATTCCAACTATCACATGGTTTTCTTGTTTGTTTCTTGTTATTCTGAGTTGTAGGTGTATTGTTTCTTTCATCTTATTTTGTCGTGTATTAGAGTTCGAGTGCCCCTTGGATCTATTTATATTTATAAATATTTGTTATGGTTTATTGATTATATTTGCGTGGTCACTATCTATTTATATCTTTATCATATATTGCAGAAAGTTGAAAATAGAGTACGTGTACTTCGTGACTTGAGAGAACTTGCTTCATCCGAAAGCCCAGATTCGTTCATACTTGTGTAAACAAATATTCTCGAGCATCAACCGAACTGTCCTGTAAGTGCTTATGTACCTTTAATAACTATTGACCAGTCGAGCATTTATAGAATTTTGTCCACAATGATTTCTCTGTTCAGAGTTTATTGGAAAAGAAAGACTGTTTCTTGACTCTATTAGTAACCTCTCTCTCATGTATGCAGCCTGAAGTGGTAGAAAAAATTGTGGGCTTACGAGAAGGCATACCTAGGAAAGATGCCAAAGAGGTAAAGCATTAGCTACCTTTGTTTTCCTAAATAGTGAAGTTAGAGCGAAATCCATTCCTTGAATTGTCTTTTCCGATCCCGTTAATTGTAACACTTTGATATTCGGCATAGCTGTCACACGCACAAGATTAGAAACCGCATGTCATAGTCACAGGTCAAGGAAAATAAACTGTACAATTGAGTTCGAGATTGGTGTTTTGATCTAGATCACATAAGTCCGGTGCGTGAGCGGATGCGGATGCGGATGCGCGAGTGCGGCAATTTTCAAAAAATTTGAGTGCGGGTGCGCCGTAATGCGCCTATTAAAAATTAATAAATAAATATATATATACACATGCACACTGATGAAATGAAGTTAAACATACATAATATACATTATAGTTAACGAACTCACATCATTATTATATTATTTACAAATTTACAATATATAGTTCTTAACAACTTTGGTGTTTGTAGCTTTATCATTCTTAAAAAGCATTAAAATTAGATTTTATTGAAGGATCTAACATTGCAGCTTTGCAAAATGTTATAGCAAGTCATATAACGTAATTTGAATCTTGTATTTGATCGTTCGTCTAGTAAGGATTCTCCGAAAAATATATTTTAGAAAAGAAATGGAGCATTAAAGCTTTTTTTATTTTAAGATATAAAATAACGAATTTAAAAAATGAAACCAAATTGTTCATATTTATTTCAACATGTTTGGTAATAGTATGAATTTATTAAAAATGACTCATATTATTTTCGGAGACTTATATTATTACCTTATGAAATGACTAATATAAACATTTAAATTCATTCAATAAAAATAAAAGTTTTATTTATAAAGTTCATTTTATTAATTTTCATGCAAAAAACTAACATATCAAAATTTTTATTATTTACTCCGCAAAAATGTTACAAAATCACAGATTTATCATACTTTCTTTTATCACATATTTTAATCTTTCATATGTTATTATGTCTTTTCATGATTCATTATCTATCTATTTACCATATGATATAATTTTCTTACCAACCCGAAATACCTAGAAATCATAAAAATTCATCTAAACCCAAAATCGGAGATATTTTTTTAGAATTACAAAAAAAAAAAAAAAATCGGAGAATTAAGGAGGATTAACAAGACTTAGTAACTTAGTGCGCGACTTAATAAATCTTAATGTGCGAATTATGAATTCTTAGTGCGCGAATTATGAAATCTTAGTGCGCGAATTATAAAATCTTAGTGCGCGAACTAGAAATTCTTAAAGCGCGAACTAGAAATTCTTAAGTCGCCTTAGTGCGGCGCACGCGCACCCAGTTCGCCAGATCGCGGCCGGAGCGCCAGTGCGTGGAGGGGGGTATGAGGATTATGTGACTTAGGTTTTGATTGCACCGAGAACTCCATTAATATAGCATAATACCTGAACTGTTGCTTTTGTAAGGACAGAATCACATAATTATCCGAAAATCATTGGTTCTCGATGTAGATCCAACACCATGAGGTTGATGTAACTTTGTTTGTCGCGTAAATAAGTATCTGTTCTTCGAATCCCTTATGTTCGTTTTCTTTGACAAACAGGTTGTTCGGGAGTGTAAAGAGATCTATCAGAATTCTCTCGTTGATGGGAATCCTTCGAAGGGCGGTTTTGTATTCCCTAGAGTGAAGTGCTTATCTGCTACAAAAAATTCTCTATGGCGAAAGCTTACCTAGTCGAAAGCTTGTGATTAGAACTACCTGCACGGATGTCACCAGTATTTTTAGGTTTGATTTTATTCATTATTGCTGTGTTATTTATTTATGATCATCTGCCTTTAATCTGTTGCGGATGTCTTGGTTTTGCTTTTCAAGAGAGTATATGCATTTAGTTTTTCGTCGGCATTTTTCATTGTTTCTCATAGTGCAATTGTATTCTTTCATTTATTTCATCTTATTTAATAAAAAAGAAGGTATAATCATAATCCTAAATGGTCTAATCGTAAACGTGAGGATGGGTACACCGTACACGTTTAGACCCCTCAAATTTAGGTATAATTGCCTAGACTATTCCTAAATGGTTCACTTCTCTTTAAAGCTTGTGAGAAAGGATTAGAATTACATTAAATCAAATTTTCGCATCTTGTAATTAGGCTACAGTGATTGTAACTAAATCAAATTATTGAGGTGAATGAAAAGTTGTAAGGAAGATTTTAAATAATTAGCAACGATTATTTTGGAAGGCTGAAGATAATATGATGACTTTGTGGTCGTTTTGATTACACACCAGTCATTTGTGATAGATGGTTAATGATTCTTTTGATTGAAAAAGGGTGATAAAAACAAAGGTGTTATCCTTATCACATTTTCAAAGTAGTCACTAGCAATTTACTTTCAAAGTTTTCAACTCATTTTAGTCAACAAATTAGCCTTCTCCTGTTTTCCCTAGGTAGAACTTTAGCTTCTCCTTTTTTTTTTTATGTTCTTTTGAACCGATGGGACTAAATGCTTTTTACAGACGTCTAGCACGAGTCATACCAAAGTGGGAATTGGTGACTATCAGTCCGGCTATTCTTGAGGAGTCTTTAGCTTCACCTTTTAATACAAAGGAAAACGAAAATATAGTAAAATGATAGGAACAATTCTTACCCACATGAATCTTATTTATCTTTGGTTGTTGAATTCAAACTTAGATATTTATTAATCTGATAACATTTGGGATAAAGTAAATTTGTCTTTGACTTTTTTCTTGAATAACAGTTCAAATTTGAGTTTGATTTAGTTGTCTTGAACCTAATTAGATTTGTCTGTTTTTTAAAATATTTATGAAGTTATATTAATGTTGTGAAGGATTTCCCAAACTATCGAAATTTGGCTGCAATTAAAATGACGTTGCTTTGAACTCAATTCTAACGAAAATAATCTTGTGCTTTTTACCCAAAAACAAGTCGAATGTTATGCAGCTAAGTAGATATTCAAAAATTAAAAAAATTTAATAGTGATTGTTTGGTAGATTCAGTCAAAGACCAAAAAACTAAATCAAACCCCCACGAAAACCTACAAAAAATCAAATATTATAAGGCAACCATAAAAATCTCAATATATAAATGTGTATTATTCAAAGTTATTTTAAAGACCTGGTTACTCTTCTACACTTAAATAGGTGGTGTTCAATAATTGCCTAACACAGATATTCATAATATCATAAACAAAAATATCACACATATATCTATTTTTTATTATTGAAAATGGTCTATATCAGTTTTTTTTTTCTTTTCAAACGAACAAACAACTCGGCTAAATGTCCCTATTTGTATAAAATATGATATAAATTTAAATGTTTCCCAAAAAAAATGAATAAAAGAAAATCTTATCAAACAATCGTGATTTAAGGAAAAATATTTGTATGGACTTGATTTAGATATCACAAATTCGTTATTATTGGGTATTTTGATTTTTTATTTTTTATCTAAATTTTTTTATATTTTAATATTGAATTGATGTATAAATTAGATCAAAAATCGGTTCACACATGTATTTAAAGATGTTTAAGTGAAATCGGAAAATTGATGAGACCTCTTTGTCCCTCCCCTTCGATAAAATAAAAAAACCGGAATTTTGACTAGGACTTTATGTTTGACCAAGTGTGGCCGTAAGTTGGTCCCAATAACGGACCGTCCCGTCACTTTCCACAACTCAAGTTTCTGATATAACGGGTAGCTTTCCAATCACACACTATCATATTTTTTGGTTTGTTTGATGATGTTCTTAAGGATAGTGCCCTTAATGACATCATCACCGTTCATTTGGAATCTTTTTTTTAAAGAGAAAAAAGATTCCACATGGATGATGGAGGATGGTCTTCAGGGCAGCAATAATAAAACCATACTTTTTTGTCCAATACATATTTATTATTCCCATCATACCATAGGCCCACATAACATATTACACAAATTATTATTATTATTATTATTATTATTATATTTGTAAGATAAAGTTGAAAAGGAAGTGAGAATAAATTTTTTTACGTTATTTATTATATAATATAATTACATTCATATTTTGACTTAAATATCCTGGTTGGACTAATTAATTTGCTGGCATTTTCTATTTATTATTATTCCGATCCGAATCATATCTTCAAATACTATACAGTTAACCGTTGGTGCGTCACTCCGAGAAACAGAAGCCCGTTTAAAGTTTATCTGAGAACGCTACGGGCAGCTTCCTCCCACCGTTCGGGCAGACGACACACGCTCAGAAATAAATAAATAAAAAAAACGATAAGTATCCCATACACACTCTCTCACCTCCACAGATCCCACTGAGAGAGATTTATAGAGAGGGAAAGGTAAAGTACATTGCAGATGGTTAAAGGTTTCAAGAAAATAATAAAGTCCCAAGTACTAGGATTCACATATCTTCAGGAAAATAGTAATAAGCCATTTCAGCTTCTTGAGGTTGTGGGATGGGATTGGTTCTTCAAGTGCAAGGTTGGAGTGGTTGGGAGGAATGAGAGTTGATACTATCTGGGTTTGGATGGCTTTTATTTAAAAATTTCTGTCTTTCTTTATTAGGACCTGAGATACTATCTTATGGGCTGGTGAATTTAGACTACTGTTGGATATGTAGATATCATAGATATTTATAAATGGAGACGAAGAAGATGGATGCAGATGGGATGGTTTCGGTTGTGGTTTGGTTGATCCTGATTGTGTAACCGCTGAGGTGTATTCATGCTATATGGAAGGTTTGTGCTTTTTAGAGTGTTTAGTTTTTATAATAATGGTTTTGATTTTTTCCCAATATTACTGGGTATTTAGGGTTTGTTCTTCAGGTTTCAGTAAAATTGAGCTTACTTGATTTGTTGGTGCGTACTGTGTTCTGCACACAAAGGGAAAAATTTATAGCTCGAATTGTACTCATGGCTAATTTTCTAGCATTAATCTTCATTGTGATTTTACTGTTACCGTAGCTGTGAAGAACAATGTAGCCAGCTCAATGAAGCTATTCTTGAAATTTAGTTGCATTTGGTATCATCAAGAAATTGATCCTTGCTATTGAAATCTGAATTAGTCATTGAATCGATTATTCATCTATCTATATTCTATATCTATATTTTTATAAAAGTGTGAATCTATATCTATATCTATATTTTTATAAAGTTTTTCAATATAAATTAACAATTTTGCCCTTATATTCTTTATAATAAAAAAATATTTAGGGATATATTTGTAAAAAAGAAAATCAACCAGGGATATATATGAAAAACATATTTTAGACTAATTTACAAGTTTTTTTCATTTTCCAATGCAATTAATTTGCAATTCATTTAAGTTACTCCTCATTCAAATGCATTTATTTGCTTAAGGTCAAAGTTTTTCAATATAAATTAACAATTTTGCCCTTATATTCTTTATAATAAAAAAATATTTAGGGATATATTTGTAAAAACAGAATATCAACTAGGGATATAAATGGAAAACTATTTTAGACTATTTTACAAGTTTTTTTCATTTTCCAATACAATTAATTTTCAATTCATTTAAGTTGCTCCTCATTCAAATGCATTTATTTGCTTAATTAAATATTGCTTAATAATGATAAATTCGATTGTTACGTTTAATGTCTTTTTCATTTCCACTTTAACTTTCATATTATAGATAATTTAGCCTATAAATTTCCTTTCGAAATTGATAAAAATAATGATAATGTTTCAATTATTATATTGAGAATTAACTATTAGAATCATAACATGGGTTATGATAATTTATTTCATGACTTTATTTGAGTTACGTAGAAACTTATTTTATGTGGTAAGCTCTATTCGATTCCCCATAACGAATGGGCTACCTCTATCTTTCAATTACCTATCCTGTGCTCGAGAAGGTCCCTCAGTTCTTCGGCAGCACCTCGAGGTGTATTTAGTTGTCTTACATGAGACTCGGGATATTCCCCACTACATGGCATGATAGCTCCATAGTAACTAATAGTTTTCATATCTTGTCAGCTGAGGAGGATCCTGAAGTTCATCTGGGACAGCTTAAAAGGTTCTTTCTTCGAGAGTTGCAAGTTGCAACTGACAGCTTTAGCAATAAAAATATTTTAGGGGGAGGTGGCTTTGGGAAGGTATACAAAGGACGATTGGCAGATGGTTCATTGGTTGCCGTAAAAAGACTTAAGGAGGAGCGGACACCTGGCGGAGAGCTTCAGTTTCAGACTGAGGTCGAGATGATTAGTATGGCGGTGAACCGTAATCTTCTTAGACTTCGCTGTATGACCCCAATTGAAAAGGTTGCTTGTTTATCCATACATGGCCAATGGAAGTGTTGCATCTTGTTTAAGAGGTGAAGTAAATCTTTTGGTTCCATGGATTCTTCTAAAAACTGTTGAACCTTTTTTCACTTCTAACGACTAAGTTCCAGCTTCAAGTGTATTAACTAATCGATTACTTGAAATGCAGAGCGTCCACCAAATGAACCGCCACCTGATTGGCCCACAAGAAAGTGCATTGCTCTGGGATCTGCTCGAGGATTATCATATTTGCATGATCACTGTGATCCCAAGATTATTCATCGCGATGTGAAAGCCGCAAATATATTGCTAGACGAAGAGTTTGAAGCTGTCGTCGGAGATTTTGGGTTGGCTAAGCTCATGGATTATAAGGACACCCATGTGACTACTGCTGTGTGTGGCACTATAGGACACAGCTCCTGAGTACCTATCCACTGGAAAATCTTCTGAGAAAACCGATGTTTTTGGGTATGGAATCATGCTTCTCGAGCTGACAACAGGGCAGAGGACATTTGATCTTGCTCGCCTTGCAAATGATGATGATGTCATGCTTCTTGATTGGGTATGCCATGTTTTCTTTTTGATTTTATACGTGGTTGTGCTTTTTGATAGCACGCACAGAAAATTTTATGTTGGAGTTCCTTTTGAAGCCATATCGAATTTTAAATAGTAGAACTAGAGATATTACGAAAATCTTGGCGTAGGATGTATATGTTCGGCCGTAAAGGTCTACTTTCACGACACAATAACCCAAATCTTTCTTAACAGTTAAATCATATCAAAGATATATGATAAATTTTATAATGTCAAATCCGTTTTTAAAATATATTTATGTTTCTTACACTATCAAAATATGATTTTACTTTAATTTCGATTTCAGGTCAAAGGGCTACTAAAAGAAAAGAAATTGGAAATGTTGGTTGACCCCGATTTGCAGAGAAAATACGTGGAGGCGGAAGTCGAGCAGCTAATACAAGTTGCTTTGCTTTGCACACAAAGCTCTCCTATGGACCGACCAAAGATGTCAGAAGTCGTGAGAATGCTCGAAGGCGATGGTTTGGATGAGAGATGGGATGAATGGCAAAAAGGTTGAAGTATTTCGCCAAGAAGTCGAGCTAGCGCCATATCCTAGTTCGGATTGGATTGTTGATTCGACAGAAAACTTGCACGCCGTTGAATTATCAGGTCCAAGGTGACCCTAAGAAAGGAATTTACAGCTGCCCTTTCTCTTTCGGCCATTTAAATTGTCATGTTTTTCTTTTCTTTTAAGAAAAAAATTTAACATATCCAAAGTATGCTGTGGTGTAACAGTATTCATTATATTTATGCATTGGAGTTTGTTAGTTCTGATGAAGTAAGAGTCGGAGCGTTTGTTTAACATAGAAAGTGCGCTGACATATTTGCCATTTTGTGAAAAATAGAAGTTGTGTTCATATGATATATTCATAACTATCCATGTGTAATAGATTTTTGATAGTTTGTTAATGTTTTGGGTTAGATTATTAGTTATTTGTCCAAGTTGTAAAGCATTGATATACTTTTACAAGTTTGTTCTAATTTATCGACTACAGATAAATATGATAGAAATCTCTAGTTGTGACGTAATTTAGTTTTTAAGTTTGGCATTATTTTCACAAGAGGTCGAAATTTTGAGTGATTCAGGACGTTATGATATTCTGTTTCGAGTACTTGTTCGCTATGTGTTCAATGTTGGCAACATCAATCACTAGGCTACTACTTGTGAGTTGTGGACTCCATCACTTCAATAAGGATATAGCGGAATAATCACCAAATTCCCCTTCCCTTTGAAGAAAGGAAGGTTGCTTCGATCTGTCTCTCTTGATTACCCTATTATTTCTTATTGGTTTTTCGTTAATCATCATTGGGTTAACATTAACAGACTGGATTATCTCGGATTAAGCTGCTTAATCACGAGATAGGGTTCGTGATTTCCTCATTTTGCGACGAGGGTGTGATCGATTGATTCAATCCTTTGTGTGATATTGATTGATGCTGAGCTATTTTCCAGCTCAAGCTCATGCTATGGAGGTCCTTGGTTCTCCTTTGGTAGGCCTCTCTTGCTCAAGCTCATGCCTCCTCTCTTCGACTACAATGAGGATGATATCTTCCAGCTCCATTATTTGTCTAGATTAAAAATTATTGAATTGGATGACTGAGATTCCTATGAAGTAGAAGAGATGAAGGTAATTTGATAAGTTTACATTATCAAATTACGGTCACTCACGAATATTTAGCCACCATTTTACATTAGTTTTGCAAAGATTTTAGAACTACGTATTTTTAGATATAATTATTTTTGGATTATTTTTTTTAAAATTATACATCAAAAACCAATAGAAAATAATCTATAAGACTTTGACTTCGACCAATCAATTATACATCAAAACCAATAGAAAATTATCTAAAAGACTTTGACTTCGATCATAAAATTTTGGCAAATCTCGAGAAATTGAGTTCCAGAAATTCCATGTTCAATGGTTCCAAATTCATCACTGATTTCAGAACTCTGATAAGAAATAAGCAAGAACTCTAAGCCAATTTTCTTGAAATTGAAATGGGTTCTAAAAACTACGACAATTGGGAGAGACTAGTGGGAGCAGTGCTCCGTAGAGAGCAGTTCAGGAAAATGGCGTCACGCAATTCCAGTAATTCAAGCATCGACGGATGGGAG
This sequence comes from Haberlea rhodopensis, assembly GCA_907163345.1. Lineage (NCBI taxonomy): Eukaryota > Viridiplantae > Streptophyta > Magnoliopsida > Lamiales > Gesneriaceae > Haberlea > Haberlea rhodopensis. The sequence goes on from CAJQUN010000001.1 coordinate 15,475,174, forward strand.
ACTGGGGAAGAATCTCGGCTCGGTAAGTTTAAAGCTGTAAAACTTTTATCTTAAGTACATCTTGTCTCACGTTTATTTTCAGTTTTTCCTCTATGTTCACAAAGATTACCAATAAACAATATGTTCATCATTTCAAATTCTACATAATTCGATTCAGATTTTTAAAATACACTACAAAAATAAAAATAAAAAATTTCTTGAGGGTGCGGCTGCTCCCATTCCCTCCAGGCCTCCACCCATGCAGATAGTTGCATCTGCACGTGTTTATTCTTTTAACAACGAAGTTGTTTATTCAACTAAAGTGGTGTATACATAGCTAAGATAACGATAGTTGCAGGTCAAAATTACTATGAAGTTGCTTATTCAACCAAAGTGGTGTATACGAAGCAACTTAGGTGATCTCCAGAGTTGAAATTAGCTTTTAACCAAAGCTTTCAATGTGTATTTATTACAGTATTGAATAATAGGTTAATTTGAATGAGTTAATTTTTTTGTACCATCTCAATCTGTATTTTGTATGAAACCTTATTAAGCTGTTAGAACTTTTTTTTTTCCCGGAAGTACTTGATACCGAAATCTAGTTTCTCTATTGTGCTATTTGAATTTTCGAAATGTAATGCAGGAGGAAATAGCGCAACTGGAGCCATAGCTGGTGGAGTTGCTGCTGGTGCTGTTTCGCTATTTGCTGCCCCTGCCATTGTATTTGCTTGGTGGCGTAGGAGGAAACCTCAGGAATATTTCTTTAACCTGCCTGGTCCGTAATTTGATTCTATTCATACTAAAAAAATGTTCTGTAGTCCATAGTAATTAATAGTTTTCATATCATTTTCAGCTGAGGAGGATCCTGAAGTTCATCTGGGACAGCTTAAAAGGTTCTCTCTTCAAGAGTTGCAAGTTGCAACTGATAGCCTTTAGCCATAAAAATATTTTAGCGAGAGGTGGCTTTGGGAAGGTATACAAAGGACGATTGGCAGATGGTTCATTGGTTGCCGTAAAAAGACTTAAGGATGAGCGGACACCTGATGAAGAGCTTCAATTTCACATTGAGGTCGAGATGATTAGGATAGGGTGGCACCCTAATATTCTTAGACTTCGTGGTTTTTGTATGACCCCAACTGAAAGGTTGCTTGTTTATCCATACATGGCCAATGGAAGTGTTTCATCTTGTTTAAGAGGTGAAGTAAATCTTTTGGTTCCATGGATTCTTCTAACAGTTGTTGAACCTTTTTTGCTTCTAAAGACTAAGTTCCAGCTTCAAGTGTAATACCTAATTGATTACTTTTATATGCTGCAGAACGTCCACAAAATGAACCGCCACTTGATTGGCCCACAAGAAAGTGCATTGCTATGGGATCTGCTCGAGGATTATCATATTTGCATGATAACTGTTATCGCAAGATTATTCATCTCGATGTGACAGCTGCAAATATATTGCTAGACGAGGAGTTTGAAGCTGTCATTGGATATTTTGGGTTCGCTAAGTTCATGGATCATACGGACACCCATTTGACTACAGCTGTGCAAGGCACTACAGGACACATAGCTCCTGAGTACCTATCCACTGGACAATGTAATGAGAAAACCGATGTTTTTGGGTATGGAGTCATGCTTCTCGAGCTGATAACAGGGCAGAGGGCATTTGATCTCGCTCGCCTTGCAAAGGATGATGATGTCATGCTTCTTGATTGGGTATGCGGTGTTTTCTTTTTTATTTTATATGTGATGGTATTTTTTGATATCATGCAAGGCAAAAAATAATATTGTAGTTCCTTTTCAAGCCGAATCGAATTTTAAATAGTAGCACTGGGGATATAACGAAAAACTTGGCATAGGATTTATATGGTTCAGCCGTCACCACACAATATCCCAAATCTTTCTTAACAATTATATCATATCAAAGATATAAGATAAATTTAATAACATCGAATCCGTTTTTAAAATATATCTATTTGATTTCTAACACGTTCAAAATATGGTTTTACTTTAATTTCTATTTCAGGTCAAAGGGCTACTAAAAGTAAAGAAATTGGAAATGTTGGTCGACCAGGATTTGCAGAGCAAATACGTGGAGGTGGAAGTCGAGCAGCTAATACAAGTTGCTTTGCTTTGCACACAAAGCTCTCCTATGGAACGGCCAAAGATGTCAGAAGTCGTCAGAATGCTCGAAGGTGATGGCTTGGCTGAGAGATGGGATGAATGGCAAAAGGTTGAAGCACTTCTCCATGAAGTCGCGCTAGCACAACATCCTAGTTCGGATTGGATTGTTGATTCAACAGAAAACTTGCGTGCTGTTGAATTATCAGGTCCAAGGTGACCATCTTGATTCAAACAAAGATGGGGGAAAATCAGGCAGCTCTCTATGGCGAAAAATTGTACAACCTAATCAGGGAAAAAAAACATTAAATCACTTAGGTCCACATCGAATCAAAAAGACAAATGTATCATTACTTATTGTATTATCTCTCTCCCTTTTTGATTTCTCTCTCTTCCTTTTGTCATTCTCTTTCTTCTTTTTCGGATTCTCTCTCTTCCCTTTCGGATCATCTCTCTTACTTTTTGCATTATATCTCCTTTTTGCATTCTCTTCCTCAACACCAGTTATAATTACATGCACCAGTTATAAATTACATGCGTTAGTATGATTATGATGCAACAGTTATAATTTACATGCACCATTTGTAATTACATGCACCATATCATTACATATATCAGGTGTAATTACATAATTACATGCACCAGTTATGATTTACATGCACCAGTTATGATTACATGCACCAGGAATAATGACATGCACCAGGTGTAATTACGATGCACCAGTTATAATTAGGTGCACCACTTATAATTACATATACATGCACCAGCTACAATTACATGCATCAGTTATAATTTATATACACCGGTTATGATTATGATGCAACGGTTATAATTACATGCACCAGTTATAATTACGTGCACCAATTGTAATTACATACACCAGTTATAGTTAAATGCACCAGGTGTAATTACATAATTACATGCAATAAGTATGATTTCATGCACCAGTTATAATTGTATGAATCAATTATAATTTACATGCATATAATTACCTGCACCATGAATAATGACATGTCACAGTTATAATATACATGCACCAGGTGTAATTATGATGCACCAGTTATAATAACATGCACCAGTTATAATAACATGCACCAGGTGTAATTATGATGCACCAGTTATAATTACATGACCAGTTGTAATTACGATGCACCAGTTATAATTACATGCACCAGGTGTAATTACGATGCACCAGTTATAATTACATGCACCAGTTGGAATTACATGCACCAATTATAATTACATGCACCAAATGTATGTAAATGATTACATGTACCTGTTATGATTTCATGCACCAGTAGGATTCTCTCTCTTACCTTTTGCATTCTCTCTCCTTTTTGCATTCTCTCTCTCTTCATTTACACCAGTTATAATTACATGCAACAGTTATGATTATGATGCAACAGTTATAATTACATGTACCAGTTATAATTTATATGCATCAGTTATAAATACATGCACCAGTTGTAATTACATGCACCAGTTATAATTACATGCACCAGGTGTAATTACATAATTACATGCATCAGTTATGATTTCATGCACCAGTTATGATTATGATGCACCAGTTATAATTGTATGCACCAGTTATAATTTACATGCACCAGTTATAATTACATGCACTAGGAATAATGACACGCACCCGTTATAATATATATGCACCAGGTGTAATCACGATGCACCAGTTATAATTTGATGCACCAGTTATAATTACATGTACCAGTTATAATAACGTGCACCGAGTGTAATTACGATGCATCAGTTATAATTAGGTGCATCGGTTATAATTACATAATTATATGCACCAGTTATAATTATATGCACCAGTTATAATTACATGCACCAGTTGTAATTACATGCACCAGTTATAATATCATGCACCAGCTATAATATCATGGAAAATTAAAATTTTCATGCACCAGTTATTTTTTAAATTTTCATACCAATTATAAATCTCATTTTTAAAAATAAAAAATTAAAGGCAAAAGGATGAGAGAGAATGCAAAAAGTAGAAGAGAAAATACAAAAAGTATGTTTCAAAAGCAGGAGATAGAATGTAAAAAGTAGGAGATATAATGCAAAAAGTAGGAGAGAAAATGCAAAAAGTTAGGGTTTTTAGGGAATGAAATTGACCTTTTTGAAACAAACGTTTGGAAAGTGGACTTATTGAATAAAGATTTCACTACCATGTATTTAATTGTAGACTTTTTAAAAATGGATATTTATGTTTAAATATTGTTTGGTGATAGTATTTGGACGCAAATTCCCCAACGAAGAAAGGAATTTACAGCGGCCCTTTCCCTTTCGGCCTTTTAACTTGTCATTTTTATCTTTTCTTTTAAAAAAAAATACGTGACATATCCAAAGTATCCTGTAGTGTAATAGTATTCATTATATTTATGCATTGGAGTTTGTTAGTTCTGATGAAATATAGGGGTCGCAGCGTTTGTGTAACTTAGAAAGTGCGGTGAAAACTAGAAGTTGTTCATATGATATATTCATAAATATCCATGTCTAATAGAGTGTTATATACCCGATACCCAAAATTTTATAACCGTATCGGGTTCGGGAAGTATTTTTACTGCTGAAAAATTTTATAATAGGATCAGGAACCTATGGCGTTATAATGCGTTGCCGCCATTTTATGCCAATGTTTTTCGGTAATATTATTAATTATTTTTTTTCTACAACATATTTATGGCAGCATTTTCAGTTAATAAATAACACTCTTTACTGATAAATATTGAAATATGTGCCAACATGAAACGAGAGGGACCAGGGAACATAGAAAGCTAAATAAAAGAAATAAAATTACCATTTTGAAAATTGAAGACTTTAAGGTAGGAAAGATGGTTACAGAGATTGTGGAAATAAACATCAGATTTACAGATGGATGTTCACAATCTAAGGTTCATATGAGATAAGATTAGATAAACACTCCAGAGTAACAGCCGCAAACTCATAATATTATACTGATGGAGAGCAAGGGTGGAAGATGCAGATGGTTTTGGAGGAGTCCGACCGGCAATAGCAGGTGCAACCGCGCCAGGAATTTGCTGTTGTTCGTTTGTTGGCAAAGGATTTTGTGACGTTTCGTCCAAAGGTGGTGTCCGTTGTACATCACTACCACTCCCAATATCTTGACCTATCAGAAAATTTGTGGATTCATATCAATGCTAAAATATCCACAAAAAATAAAAGAAGTTGCATATAAAGAAAGGATGACAATATTTGTTCAATGGCATGAATTGCACAAGGCTATGTGGCACAATACTCAAACGTGTCGTGTCGTTTGGACTGCTATAAAGTTTAAAGGTTTTGGGTTGTCTCTGTACAGCAACTATAACTTTTAGTATTATAAGAAATACAAGATCCTAGAGGATTGATATCTTCTGCAAGATAATATTTATAGAAATAGAAGAACTAATTATCTAATGACATTCGACTCATAAAAAGCATGAAGTGCGTGTTCGAGTGTATGCAAACAGTTCCCATATGAGCAGGTAGAAATTGAGACGACATTTCTTGCAACGGTAGAACTTTGCCTCAACATTAATTGTAAAATCTAATTTCTTGAATTTTCCTTCTCTCATGAAAATTACAGATACTTTTGCAAAATTCGCTTACAATTAGATGAAGACCAGCCGAGCTTCATATTCTCCCAATCGAAAACCACGCGGTAACCCATCAAGAGATTTTCTGCGGAATAATCATGCAAGGAAATATAATTATGCATGACAACAATAAGAAAGCAGGAAGAATATGCAGGGTGGAGAAGTACTCACGTCCAATGATACCAAGGTCTGCATCTGTAAAATGTATACCCAAACAAAATAGGTCCCCCTGCACAAACATTTTCCCGTTTTATACTACGTCAAAAAAATTTCTGGCGCCGAACGAGAACACTCTATGGACCGACCATGCATGAGAATCATATCCATTTCCAAAAACAGAAAAAATGACCACTGATGTGGAAAATCAAAGAAGTTTTGAACGAGCCAACTGGAATAGACACGGCAAATATGCCCTCAATACTTTCTTGAAACTGTTAGAAAGTGCATCGTGTGAGATATATTACTCTGATTTAATTAACCTTAACTATGGCATTCCCTCATAGATTTAGGTGTTTCAGCCAACAAAAAACTTGTATCATTATTCCAACCATGGAGGAATGCAACTTACCAAGTATTGGACGAACGGTTCAATGTACCTCCCTTTTAGTAACATCCTCTTAACAAATTTTAAGAGAAAAATTGGGTATGCATTATCAAAACCATTAAACTAGTTCCATGTTTGCTACTTTATAGCAACATAAATTATTTGCTCGAGAGAGTATCACCATTTCACGTGACGGTGGCAATATATATATATATATTTATATGATATTTCAAAGTAATATTACCAAAGAACAAAGATTATAAATATGCACCTGATCATCAGCTATGTGGAACATGGGATTTACAATTACAAAACTTTGGTTGGTGGCGAATATAAGTTTGATGTTTGGGACGTCTGGTAATTTCAATGAACTGCATCGAATGGCAACTATCAGCTTAAAGGAAAACAGTAGATCGTAATTCAAAAAATGAAGAAGGGTAACACCAGGAAGACATTGAAATAATGTCTAGCTTTACCTCGACTCATAACAGTAATCAAATCCTTGAGTGCTAATCTTTGTAGCATTGGCCCTCTTGTCAAACTGTAACAAGACATCATCATTCAAATTTTAAGGAAAAAATTCGACAGTAGAACAAAAATTAAGCAGCAAAATATTAGGTAGTGACATAAACCTCAGCAACGACATTTTTGTAGATCTGGCTAGGAAGATATGTAAACGATGAACCGGTATCGACTTGTGCTTTGAACTCAGTTTGCTCGAGACACAAATTTCCAACACACAAACTTTCCACTTGAACTATGTAGGCGGCACTGAAACAAATTAGAATCCAATAATCAAAAATTGACAAAGCCATACCTTGACATCAGCTTAATGGTTTTAGCAACCCAGGTAATAGAAGGAATATAATAATGACTAATCTCACTTATTTATGTTAGATGGCAAAAAAGGAGTAGATCTTTGAGATGCATGCCCTTGGTCCCCAAAGAAGAGAGTCCCAGAGTAGCTCTCATCGAAGCAAAATGAGAATGAATGAGGAGCGAGTCCAGATTTTACAAGCATACTTGGAATGGCAATGTCTCCCGGCCCCAGCCCCATAAGACCATCGGGAGCAATTCCATCCAAATAAATACCGCTTTGTTTGCTGCCACAGCTACAATCAACAAAATGCACAAGATATAATAATTAAAATAGTGAAAAAAAAGGTTGGATAAGTAGGGTAAATGCCCCTAACATACCCGATAATTACAGTAGCCTGGGTGGTGTTTTGTGTTTTATTTCCTTCGGCTGATGCCAAATGCAACAGATCCTGGAAAAGAAATCCCGAACTCGACGTATCTTCTGATAAATAACTCACACTATAAGGGCAGTGTCCCGTTGGTTTTGTGCAACTATGACCCTTTTCACACAATTCATGGCTGCACTGCATGCTCTCACTACTGATCGAGTGGGATGGACGGTATTGACTTAGTTTTGTATCCTGCATAATAGATGCCCCACAAATGAGGGAGCACCTGCCAATCAATCAATGAAGAATCAACAGCTAGACCTGCTATCAGATACTAGGTACAGTTGACTGCTTTGAACTTCTGAAAAATAATAGAGAGAGAAAAGTCTTGATTGTGTCCTGGAGTGGTGGATTGACAACTGAATGACGACAGATGGGTTAAAAAAGATGAAAGAAAAGTCTTTGAAGTGGCATATGAAGGCAACATCATTCAGAATATGTATTGTTTAAGTTAAAATTTTGAGATGGGAAGCAAAAAAGCCTTAGACACCAAAAATTTCATCCATTCACATCTATACGAGTTTGAAATAGTCTGCCTTCATCAACATTTATTCTGGAGAAAAACTACCTAAATCATTCTAGCTGTAGAACTATGACAGCATGAATAAACTTATATTCTCAAATTCAGAAAATCAACAAGGAAAAACCAACAAGAAGATTGGATGTTGGAAACAGAGCCTACCAACATGGTGTAGCTTAAGGACAGTGGCGCACACTGTACACAGTCACAAGGAACCCAAGACAAATCACTTCCAGCATCCAATGCAACGAGGAAAGAAGTGTTTGGAGTCCCTATGTCAATCCATGTATAATGCAGCCTACAAAAGAAATATTAAATAAATAAGACATCAACTGTTTCATGTTGGTGGAAGTTAAACATGTTTTATGAAATAAAAAGGAACACATTAATAAGGCTGCTTCATTTTTTTCAAGATTCACTGAGTTCCGAGTTCTGACAAGCAAACAGGAAAAGTATGCAATGTAGTAAGTAAAAACTACTCGAATTTAAAAATGTTCCAATCATCCAAGCCCCATCCCATAATTCTCAGGGTGAAGCATTGTATCCATTCTTGATCCTTGTTGTGCGATTGATAATCACATCCATATTTAAACTTAATGCGGCCTAATCCTCACATAAATTTCCACTGTAACAGAAATATCATCAATTTCCCTGATTATCAGAACAATCAATCACCTTTAACAAAATTCCCGAACCTTTACTAAAATATCTCCTGCAGCTTATGTAATTTAGCTGCCACATAACCAGCTTAAGAAATTGTAAGTTTCTCAATGTTTAGATCGCCCTCAAACCAAAAATTGATGATAAGAGTAGATCCTAACTTCATCGTTCTCATTAAAGTGTTTGGATTGACCATAACCGGAAAAATGGAACCCCCACTTCAGAAATTTCAGGGGCAGCACCTAATATTTCTCTTGCGAGAGATAAAGAGAAATTTTTAATCCACTTTTTACTTGATCATCTCCAAGGATCTACCTTACAAAGAGAAAATGAAAGAAACTGGAATAATGTCGAGAAATCTTGTCCCTCCAAATTACACAACCTATGATCCTGTAAACTAGTAAAAAAGAAAGATTCTTTACCCACAAATATGAATCGTCACAGCTGAGTATTCTACGAAATGTTCATCTTGGCTGCATTCTTCTCACTTCTGCGGTAGCAATACCAAATAAATAAGGAAGAAGGGCAAAAAAGGTTTTGAGAAAAATACCATGTTTCATCCCCATCACATAGGGATTATGATATTAAAAAGCTAGACTGTGACTTTCCATTTTCCATTACATAGACCACCAATTTTTGGAAAATCTAAAAAAAAAAAACAAATAAAGAAAGAAAGAAAGAAACCGAAAATAGAAAACAGAAGACGTATAATGTACATTTCTTCATTCCCACACATTCACGGAAAAACCAAAGCACGTTACTAAAAAACGCAAGTAAATAAAATAAATCAAAGCACAAAAATCTTTAAAATGTACAGACGAGATAGAGAGAAAAAAATCCATACCAACCCAAGTCATTGCCATAATCAAAAGTTCTGCTGCCTTGAGAAGCAACCAAAAGCTGATTCTGAGCGTCAAGCCTCAGTCTTTGCCGCTTCAAATCATTCCCCAGCAGCATTATCATATGCCTGAAGCTTTTTATGTCGGGCCAATTTGTCACTTTGCTGCCTCCATTTTTCTTGAAATTGGAAGCCCACAAATCCTGCGCTTCATCAGAGAATCTGTGAATCAACCTTGACGAGTAAATGGGCTTCGCTGCAAATGCATCAATGGCGAGGAAAAGCACGGAAACTGAAAGAACATTTGAAGCAAAATGACGCATTTTCTCCGTAAGATGAAGGAACCCGTGAGTATAACAGAGAAACGCAGGTATCCCTTTTCGAATTCGTCTCTTTTTGCCTTTTTTGAAACTTTTTCCTGCACTTATTAGTTAAGTGGTTGAGGCAGCACGGTGGAGTTCAGCTGCTGAAGGTCTTTTCTTTTCTTTTCGGTTTTTTTTTTTTTTGGGAACAATTTCGCATTTCAATTTGAAAGAAATATTCTTAGCTCCATTGGTTGTCATCCTTTCCAAATTATAAGACATGTTCGAGTTTGAGCTTTGTTGGCACTGCCCCTCACCTTGATTAAAAAAAAATTATTTTTGAATTTTTGAAATATTTCTTTGGTTTGCATGTTTGAAAAACTAAAATATTTATTTTATATCTGATGGTTTAACTTGAGACATGTTTCGGGACATGCTTGGAAGTTATAATGCCATGAATTTGTTTGGATTGATGTATATTCTAAATAAACTAGAACTTTTAAAAATACAAATAAACTAGATTCTCGATAAAAATTTACTTTTTAAAATTTTAAAAAAAGTATTCAACAATTGGAATCATGTCTAGGTTGTGTTTAGGTCATATATGGTGTGGGTAATATTAGCATTTATTTTTTTAAAGTACAGTTTCAAAATCACACAATCACCAGAGACTTGTTTTATTAGTTATCACCTTCCCATCTTGTGAACTGACTCATGTTCGAATCTTGAACATGGCATTTGAAAAATTCCCACTCCCCATGATAAATTAAAAAGAAAAAAAAATTAATCACGATCACAATTCAAATCTGATTGCTTGGGTAAATTTTATACCTGACATAATCTATCGAAATAAATTAATAACAATAAAAACTAAGTCTTTAAGCTCAAGCTCTTCTATTAGTCTGAGCATCTTTTTTAATCCCTTTGAACTCCAAATCTTTGCATAACTTCGAGTCGTGTCTTCTTCAGTCGTTATCTCGCTCTCGTGACATGCCCAAAATGCATGGGCTCCACTCGACGCACAAGTTCATTCGTGAAATAAACCAATAAACATCCAAATATTACCTAACTTAGCAATCTCCCAATTCTATATTTTAGTTTTTATGTGAAGTGTAAAATACATTGAATTAATTTTTGTATATTTGAATATTTTATGATATTCCAATATAATTACCTAAAACCACATTCTGACAATCCAAATTGGAAATGTGTATTCCATTTACGATCAACTAAGTAACTGATTAGCAAACCCTATTTAATTAACTCAAACTTTTAAGGGAAAAAATCAAGTCGGTATAATGTCATAAAGCTTAATTCATCATAGTCAGGGAAAAATTCTTAACCACTTAAGTCCATTTGAAGTTAATTACAATAGTACACTTAATCTCTTTCAATCACGTTTTCAGTTTTCACTCATGTTTCAAAAAGCAACAGCGACCAAATCGCATGACCTAAGGCTTCAGACTACTGGCGACGAGATGGAGGTGGCCGGTCTCAAACATTCGACCATGGTGAGGGGAAGCTAACCAGTGTATGGCTCGAACCAATTCATAGATGGATCGAAGAAATCGAACCCAAGAGCTGAAACCATAGGTCATACGATTTTGCCCCTTCCAGATAAAATTTTGGTGATTCCATGATGATTCACGGTGGCTATCTGGTATAAAAATGACCGCAATTGAATTGTAAACATTTTCGTATATTGGGCTCGTTTAACGGAGGTCGGATGGAGACGAAAGGGATTATTTTTTGCTCGGTGGTCCAATGCATGTTTTCGCACCTTCAGTTGTGTTCGTGATTTTGTGAAAATTTTAACTCAGTAAGTGAGGCCCGAAAATTGAAAATCAGTAAGTGATGCACGAAAAATTAAACTCAGTAACTGATGCATGAAAATTGAAATCAGTAATTGATGCATGAAAATTGAAAATCACCAATTGATACATGAAAAGTAAAATCATTAACTGATGCACGAAACAAAGAAAAAGTATGTGATTCACGAACCATAATCGCAAGGGGGTGATGCACGAACCATACAATAAAGTAAGCGATGCACGAACCATTTAATTCCGTGCACCAGTTATTGTATTTCGTGCACTAGTTGTTTTTTCACAAATTTTATGCATCAGTTAATTTAAGCAAAGTTCGTACACCACTATTGTATTATCATGCATCAGTGTTATATTTTCGTGAACCAATGTTATATTTTCGTCAACGAGTTACTTTTTATAATTTTCGTGCACCAGTTACTTTTTATAATTTTCGTGCACCAGTTACTTTTTATAATTTTCGTGAATCAATTACTTTTTATAATTTTAGTACACCAATTATTTTTTCTATGGGTCATCTTCTTCGTTGCAATATCTTGTTGTCGGGATGACAAGCACGGACACCAATGAATCAAAACTAAGAAACCTGAAAAAGCAACAAATATAGTGTATTTATATACACGCACACACATGCACACATATACACACAGTATATGTACACACATACACACACATAAAGGTTGTGCGGGGTGGTGAAGATGATGGCGGCGGCTTGTGAAGACGTCGTCATCAGGCTGGTGAAGACAGTAGAAGTGGTGGAGGTGGAGAGGAAAGAGAGTGAGTTGAGATATTTCACGAGTTTGAAACTATAATTGGGTTAGAGATTAAATCATGGGTATTTTATTAGGTAAGAAAGACTTAAATAAACAAATGTTCAAAAAGTGTACCTATATGAATAAAGTTTTCGCCTTCCTATTTTTTGATACAAATATTTTTTTTTTAGATTTATTTGCAATATATTTCTCGGACATCCCTGTAATTTCACCAACTTTTTAATACGATAATTGGTTGCATGAAGGCCCTTTTAGATAGTGAGTGGCCCAATGGGTTTATATATTGGAAACCGAAGCCATTTACTAAACCCTAAGGATAAATTTGTTTTCCCATCCACATTTCTCTTCTAGCTGTCTTCAATTTCCCGGCCACCCACGCTCATTCACTTCTCCAATTTGGAACGCCGCCGCAATGGTTGCCGCTAAGAAGACGGTAATCTCTTTATTCCTCCCACCCTTAGGATGTGTATTATTTCAGATACAAAATATACAAATATAAGATTCATATGAATATGCTTTGATCAACTTTTTGATGGAGAAAAACTTAATTGAAAATGGGAAATTGCAGAAGAAGACCCATGAGAGCATAAACAACAGGTTGGCTCTCGTGATGAAGAGTGGAAAATACACTCTTGGTTACAAGACAGTTCTGAAGACACTCAGAAACTCCAAAGGTATTGTTAATTTATGAATTAATCTACTTAGCTTCTGACTCTCTTGTTTTTTTTTTGTACTGTCGTTTCCAAAAAAATATTTCGATGTGTTCGGGGATGTTGAAAATGCCAGGTAAGTTGATACTGATTTCTAACAACTGTCCACCTTTGAGGAAGTCCGAGATCGAGTACTATGCCATGCTTTCAAAAGTTGTGGTTCATCATTTCAACGGAAGTGAGTTTTCTGTGTCGTTTCTAAGTTTTATTTTTCATTTCCAAACTACTATATTTCATATTTGGTGTGTGTGTGTGAGATATGGATTAATAGGCCGCATTGCTGGTTTTGTCTCTGACACGAGGGATGTATGAAATTGTCGTGGATTTGTGATTAATTGTTTGAGTGTATTTGCATACGAGGATCCATTTGACTCATCTTTCTGGAACCTTTTATATACCGTAGACATGACCGCGGTTACATTTTAACCGCGGCCCGGCCCGGCCCTTAACCGGGTCAACGGGCCGGTTACCCGTTGACCCGGTTAGGCGGTTACGAACCGTAACCGGCCCGTCACTGTACGGGCCGGTTACGGTTCATGGGTTGTACAACCCGTCGACCCGGCGGTTAGAACCGCCGGTTCGAACCGGCGGTTAACCGCCGCTTCAATTTTTTTTTTTATTATTTAAAATTAAATTGTGATGATGCGGAATCGAACCCCTGACCTCTATCTTACATATAGGGCTTCTTGCCACTAAGCTATTTGCCTTGATTGTTTTAGTTTAGATAATATAATTATATATACTAAAGATAATATATATATTATATATTTAATACAATAATAACTATTTTCTATTGGCAAATAAAAATTATATAAAAAAATATGTTATCCTCTTAAATAAAAATTATATATGTAATACAATAAATATTATAATAATGAAGCAAATTATTACAAAACAAATATATTATATAACTTTTAATTATTCTACGAACACTTTATGTTCATTATTTGATTTATATTATGTATATAATAATTAAATAAGTATATCTTAATTTTTCACAATATGACTTACAATAGAAACTCAATAGTATAATATTTGACTAATTAATAAAATCTTTTAATAGTTTACCTATACTTATTTGGGAACAACGTATTGAATTAATAATTCAATAACTTTATATTATATAAATTATTTTCTATATATTATGGGACTCGAAATTGAGTTTCTTTAAAATAGATGTGAGCTCTTATCAATTGAGCTAAGTCCATTAGCTCCACACACCGTAGTTTTTATAGTAATAATAATAAATAATTTTATCATCATTTATTTTAAGTTAATAATTTGAAATGAATATTTTTATTATATTTCTTCCATTTTATTTATCATAGCTTTTTTAATCCATCAACTGTACTAAAACATCACGTAATATTGAAGTCAAAATGTAAACTCAAAATCCTTATGTAAATACAAATAATCTACACAATAAATATGAAAATGAATTATTTTACTACTTTCACATTTTTATCCGATTCTATTGATCTTTGCAAATATTATATATTTTCAAAAGCATATCACATGTAAAATTAGTATTTTTAATAATATGCTACCAAACACTTGATAAGAGAAAATTAATGTAATACGTCGACTAATGGAGTGAGTTTTGGCGACTTGGGTTAAATCTCGTAATATTCTATTCAATGCATTCAAGTTTTGTGTTCTTTGGCCAAAAAGAACTAAATAAATAGTTGTTGCAAAATAAAATATTATAATAATGAAGTAAATTATTATAAACAAATATAATAATACATTCTAATTATTCTACAAGCACTTTATTTGATTTACATTATATACAATATCAAATAAGTATATCTTAATTTCCTACGATGTGACTTACCATAAAAACTCGATAATGTAACATTTGATTAATTAATAAAATCTTTTACTAATTTGCTTATAATGATTTGGGAACAACATATTGAATTGATAATTCACTAACTTTAGACCAAAGGTGTATATGTTTCATGCTAATTTCATATGTAATTAGTATCATAATAGAAACATATCTATAACAAAGAAAATATAAGAAAAAATGTTGGATAAATTCATAAGAACTAAAGAAATAGTTGTTACAAAATAAAATATTATAATAATGAAGAAAATTATTATAAACAAATATAATATATACATTAAAATCATTATACAAGCACTTTATTTGATTTACATTATATACAATAATCAAATAAGTATATCTTAATTTCTGACGATATGACTTATTATAGAAACTCGATAAATGTTATATTTGATTAATTAATAAAATCTTTTACTAATTTGCTCATAATGATTTGAGAACAATATATTGAATTGATAATTCACTAACTTTATATTATATAAATTAATAACTTCTAACTTAATATATTTATGATTAATCAGTGAAATCATCATAAAAATAACTTTATTGACATTTGTTTCTTATGTAAATTGATAGTGACAATATCATTTGTAATTATAACAAAGTTGTATATTTGCATACCAATTTCATATGTAATTAGTATCATAGTTGTAAATGTTTCATACCAAACTCTTTTGTAATTAGTATCAAATTTGTATAAGTTTCATACAAATTTCATATGTAATTAGTATCATAATTGTAAATATTTCATACCAATATCATTTGTAATTAGTATCAAAATTATATATGTTTCACATCAATTTCATATGTAATTACTATCGTTAGATACTCAGATTCAACCAATTAAAATGACATTATCTTATTTGTGGTCCTATCGAGTTTGATGAAACAATGGGGTAAGTTTTGTAAGCTTAATGACATGCGACCTATAAAATTTCCATTTGATATACCAATACGTTGGAACTCAACATATAAATTGCTAAATGATTCATATGAATATAGAGAGTTAATAGCAACTTAAAAAGTTCAAACTCTCCCATCCCTCTTACATTTTCTTTGTTAATTTTTATGATCATTTTAGAGTAATTTTTAATTTTTTTAAATAAAATTTTTAATTTTAAATTTTTAAATTTAAAAAATATAAGGTTCGAACCGTAACCGTAAGGTGGTTAACCGTAACCGTAACCGTAACCGGCGGTTCATGAACCGTAACCGGAACCGTCTATGAAGGTTAAGGTTAAGGGTCGAGCTCTTTTGAACCGTCGAACCGGCGGTTCCGAACCGTTAACCGGCGGTTCACGAACCGTGGTCATGTCTAATATACCGGCAGTGTGTTGAAGGGTCGTTTTATTTTGTCTTAACTGGCTCTTTTGAAGCTGTCTTTTTTGTTCGTAGAAGAAAGTTGATTGATTTCGGCTGGTTTGCTTTGCTGTCATTGTTAGTGTCCAGGATTTGCCCAGACATGAATCAAGCCCGTTGGCCACATGTGCTTTGATTTTCTAAAAGCTTTTGATCATGTCGGTACAAGCTATTAATGAAAGATGTTAGAATTTTGAAGCAAGGTGCATTGTTCAGTTGTGATTATGCGAGTTTCTTCATTTTCCTTCCCGATTGAAAGATCTGATCTTGCATGGTTATCCTTTCCTTTTATCCTGTTTTTTTCTCAGTCGATTGTGGTTGTGAGTACTTTTGAGATTTTAGCTTAATCCTTTTATAATGACCGAGTCATCTCAATTAAAGACCCGGTGCAAGATTGAAAGATTAAAAAAAAAAATCTTCTTAATTATGTGATAGTACTAGTTAAATTGACAAAGTATTAGACACCACCGGGCAGATGTAAATGACCAGAGCCTGTCTTTGTGCTTAGCTTCTCCAGACTCGCGCAATATTAATTCACAAATTTCCTATTTGTTCAACAGTTGGAAAAAAGCGGTTGTCGCTCTATTCAGTTCCTGTTCTGTGTGAGTTTTTTTTGCTAAATATTCAAATTGTTCTAGCCTCTTATAGCAGTTCTCTGTGTTGTAGACAATGTTGATCTAGGAACAGCATGTGGAAAGTATTACCGTGTGTCATGCCTCAGCATCATGGACCCAGGTTTGATTATCAAAACATTTCTATCTCTACTTAGTGACATGCTTTTGCCTCGCAAATATGTGGCTGAGTGATGCCCGAGTACGTTCAATAATTTCAGGTGATTCTGATATTATCAAATCTTTGACTGGAGACCAGTGAGGTGGCATTGCTATAGAACAAGTGTAGCCTTATTCTCTTTTTATTGTGAGGATTCAATTTGTCTTTTGAAATTCTATTCACCATGGTTTTGTTTGCACGTCTTGGCATTTAGCCATTAAGGCCTGGATGATCCATGGACAAGCATGTTCTACCAGCAATGTTTTTTTTTTTTCCTACAAAATTTATCATCCTTTTGATTGGTGTTCAAGATTAGCTATATATACGGGCATCCCTACAGTTTGTGATGCCTTTGCATGATTCGAGCATAAGCATGATAACATTTCTAATAGAAATATTTTTCATGAAATAAAATATATGGCCAACTAAATTTATAAAAATATTGACGAACACATTATTTTATTTTTTATTTAAAATTTCTATATCAATTCAATGAATCAAATACAACTCAATGAAACCAACAATTTAAGTCTTCTAATATTTTTTATTTAATATCAAGTATTAAAATAAATGCCCCAATTGAAATATTTTAATTCCCAGTTAAATAGTTAAATCATGTTAAGATTCTATATTAAGTTATATGCACTTGAGATAACAATAATATCATTTCAATCATTATATTATATCAATCTCATTGGCCATTGCTGCACCCTCAACTGCCCGACTCTCGGATACGAGGGCATTGATGGAAGGTAAAGCCTTCACTTCAAGCTTTGAAGCTAAGTTCCTTTTTTTCTACCATATTTATAATGGAGTTCGTCATTTGCGGATTTGGAAGAGAAGGCCGGTTTGAGTCTTCATCTTTGAGCTTTAAGTTGGTCTTGAAACTGAGTGAATTTGGCAATGTTAAAGGTAGAGGCGGAGCCACCCTTGGATGTTAGGGTGTTCAATATTTCAAGAGGAAAAATTTTTATTGTTAATTTTCAAAAATTTAACCCTCTAAATTGTTGTAGCATCTTGCACTACTTAATCCGATTAGCCCCAAAATATTTATTTTGGGATGCTCCCATGGTTAAAAGTGTGGACCTCCCATGGAAATTGGCAGTGGCTCAACATCTATACATTTGACAAAGGGTAATTTTTCTAAACTCCGTTCTTTCGGTGTCCGTGCTGTATTCGCTGGGAAATCTAGCAGGATAACCTCAGCAGCATAACCCCTTTGGTCTCCAGTTTAAAGGCCTCGTCTCACAAGTCACAAATCAGCCTAATTTGATGAACTCTAATAAAAATACAACTATTAGCTCTATTAAAAAGAAAATCTTACGAAATTAAAAGGTTTGAATAAGTATTGGAGATGTATGAATATTTTTTCTACTAATTTTGACCAAATACTCTATCATTCACTTGAGGTATTTGAATGGTAATTAGAAGAATTGGAACGATTGAAAGCTTTTCCAATTTCGACTATGACTTGATCATCAAATACTAAAATCTTTGCCACATTCAATATATACTTGCAATTCTTAATTTTTTTTTATTTTTTTGAGTAATGGAGTGGCTAAATCAATTTTTATGTGATAAACGCGACTCGAACTCGAGTATACCTAATGTGAGCATGAGCCATTATCCATCCTGACAAGATCGGGGGAGCTCATATATACTTACAATTATGTGTTATGTGTGTATCTCATATTCTTAATGCGTGTTGCTTATCTGTAAAAATTAATTGCAAATATGAATTCGACTGGACATATTCTTACAATTTACTCGAGAACTCCACCTAGCATGTACTATCACATAATCAAAGGATATAAATATGTAATACATGTGATAAAAAAAAAAATTGATACTGGTAATTCATGTATTATGATTAATTATATTATACTTGGTGTAATATAAGTGATAAAAAAAATTAATTTATTTTTTTAAGTATTTGAAATAAAGCCAGATCGGCCCATTGTGAGTATGAACATTCTCCCAATATCGAACTTTTAATTCATAAAACTAGAACTAGAAACTAATAGATTTTATTCTAAAAAATGCTAGCCCAACCATATATTATCTCTTCAACCATATATTTTGTTACATATTTTGATCAGCCCTAGGTAAACGTAAATGCTGGCTCTACCCCTGATTTGAGGCATGAACAATAAAGTAGGAAGGTCAAAAATGCTAACCAAATACATGAAAATTTAAAAGTCTTGAGATGTCATGTACTGCATTCTTAGCATGTTTATTGGTATTTTCATAGTAATAAATATCAAATTAGGATCTTGAGTTCGAGCTCCGAACGACACAATCACTTTATATTTCAAATGAATTAATTTTGGATAATTATTTCTTAGTTTTCGTTTCTTATTTTTTGTTGAACAAAGTACAGTTTTTTTCCTTAGAACACATGATCATGAATACATAGTTTTTTTTGCATAAGACTGACGCACATGTTCGACCCGATTTCATTATATCTATTGTTCATGTAGCATAGCCCAATTCATTTGGATTAAGACTTAGTTGTTGTTGTTGTATAGATATATATATTATATTATACTATACTATAAAGTAAAAGCACAATAGAGTAACTTCTTTGGTGAAGTTTTTTTCATAATTTCAATATTGATCCTCATGTTATGTTATGCCAATTTTGTGTATTTCTACCCTCACAATACCAAAATAAAACCTATCAATCTAAAATTAAAAGCACAAGCTTCCTTGATAAATTGAAATATAAACAATTAAAATAAATAAAAAACCAAAAAGCTTTTATTTTTTATAATTTGAATAAATAAAAGACAAAAAAATATAAAAAATTAAAGTAATTTTTATAAATATTTATTGTAATAAAAATTATATTATATAAAAATAACTGATTGTATATGTATGCAACGCGTGCAAGTGTCACTAGTATATAGAATTATAGATATATAAGTTGAAATTATATACACCATAAACATAAAAATTATGTAAAATTCACCCGTGTATTCCGTTTTTTTTGGTAATTAAGAAATTAAATAGGATGAAATTAATGTGATGTAGTATACAATGAACCCAACTATACCATTAATAATCCTATTTGTTTTGGATAAAAGCTAATTACTTGTCTATATAATGAGGAAATTTCTTGTTTTTTTCCTTGATATGTAACTTAACTATATTAAGTACTGATTTCATATTCAAAACTAGAATAGAATTAAAATTAAATTTATTTGTAAGGGAAATAAAAATTGAAATTAATTCAAATTTATCCCAAACAAATCCAAAAATCACCCGTTTCCCGGTGATGCATATTACTATACCATTAGCTGTCACTGCCACTCTCTCTCTCTTTATTCAATACAATACATCTGTCCCTGTATATATATATGAATGAATCAATTACCCTCAACCTCCATGCAAAAACAAAATCATTCAACTAAAATCTCCCATTTTTCTAGTTTTTACCTTGTTTTACTGATGCATAACTGGCAAGATGGGTGATTTTGTTGACTGCATTGGGGTGGAGAGCTGCGCTGATCTCAAACCCGATGTACAAACCCCCGACTTGTGCGGCGGCGGGGTATATGTATATCTCCGTCGGAGGAGGGTTTCCGCGGAGAATCTGTACCCCCCGCCGATACAGCAGGCGGTGTGGGTGATGAAGAGGTATTATACAAGTGATGGGAGATTGATAATCAAAGAAGAGAAACCCGAACGCGTGGAATATTTCCATGTTCATCGGTGCAATGGTCGCTTGGTACTGAATTTAGTACCTCTCGACAACGCCGTTTCCGATCAGCCACCACCTTGTGCTGAGAGAGGATGCGAAGAGGAAGAAGTTCTATTGGATGAAAGTTCAGGAGACAGAATCGACGGTGGGGATGAGGGGATCAAGGAAGGATGCGAAGAGGAAGAAGTGGTAGTGGATGAAAGTCCAGGAGACAGCATCGACGGTAGGGATGAGGGGATCGAGGAAGGAGATGATCGGACGGTGGAAGAGACGTTTTCGGAGTGCTTCAAGAGTAACAGTTGCGGTGGGTTTAGGGTTACAGTGCCAGCGTTTAAGCCTGTAATTACATGAGCATCAATTTTGTTTTATCTTTTAATTTTTTGTTTCAGTTTTTTAATGTTTTTTTCCCTGGATTTGAATTTTGAACAATATTTCGATACATTTCCAAAATTTTCTTCTTCCTTAATTAATTGGTCACGTGTTTTAATTATGTCGTAGTATCACTGATAATAAAGACCGATACAAATGCTCGACCCGACTTGATTATATTTATTTTTCATGTAGTATATCGCACATCACATTAAGGACCCACTATTATTGATCTTTGTTTCTAAATCATCTAATATATACTGCCAAAAAAACGTATATATTTTTTAAACCTTTTTTCTTAATTTTTTCTCGCTTTGTATAATTCCTTGCAAATATGCTGATGACTTGTACCCTATCTGGCACCGATCACAATTACAACCTCGAATATCTCGTGTTCGAGTCTCCATCCCCCACTCGCGTAGTTGTTGTAAATGTTGCTAAAAAAAACTTGCAAATATTAGGGAAAATGTTAGATGGCTTTACAAATAAGTATTACTAGACCCGACCACGGTTCAAAATCGCAGGTTAGACGTTTCAAAAAATATCGACCCTTAATCTTAACCTTCCTTGAAGGTTCCGATTACGGTTCCTGAACCGCCGGTTACGGTTCAGATTACGGTTACGGTTAACCAACGGTTACGATTACGGTTTGACCCTTACTTTTTAAACAAAATTAAAAATATTATTAAAATTTGAAATAAAGTGTAAAATGTGTTTGAATGCGTTTTCATCCATAGATTAAATATAAAATAACGTGAAATAAATTCAAGTCCAGATAATTAAAATGTGTAAGATTCAATTTGGAGGTCATGAGTTCAAATCTACACCGACGGTTCACGGGTTTACAAAATTATGACCCTTAACCGACCATTCTATAGACGGGCCGATTACGGGTCATACCCTTCGAATCGTTGACCAGGTTAACCGGCCCGATAACCACGGTCTGGTTCTGGGCCGGTGATAACCCTTGGTCGGGTCTAAGTATTACAGTCTTCATAAAATTCCAAGCATTTCTTACAGTGCTGCAATAATTGATTATTAAATGCACGGAACATCATAAACTTTAGCAACGAAACTAAGAAAATAAATGCAACAAACTAAAAATTATTATAATACATAATTCAAACTGATGCTGTTTACATTGGGATATCTGTAGATTCTCGATACAATGCCAAAATATTTTAAAATTAAAAAAAATATTTGTGCTTGCATGTGTGAAAACCAAACTTTGATGAAGCCTCAGTGATCCATCCTTGAGATTATTCAACACATCGTATAGGAATAGGATCGGAGTGATCGAGATCGAACGTAGCCCTTTCGACCATGAACGGTTCTGGCTGCCTACTGGTGCTGATAATTTTGCCTTGTGCTTTAGTCTCAACTTCAATTGATCAATCATTTGCCATGCAATAAGACGCACTGTTTATTAGCCTAATAATATGTTTTAGATATAGATGAATAATATGTGCTATATTAGTTTTAAATCTATATTTATTAATTTTAATTGATAATTTTATTGACAGCAGATAACAGGTTAACAAGATAATTAATCTGTCCGTTAAAAACTTGGAACTACTAGGAAATCCCTTACTGTCAAGTTTCATTAAATTCCATAATAAATAGAGATAAACGGTATTTTTCTAATTTATTAATTAATTACATAATTATACTTTTCTTTTTCTAACAAAGAAGAAATTTTAAATTATTACCAACCGAATATTGAATCAAATCGATTCTGTCAAATAATTAAGTTGAATTTCACACAGCATCCCTTGTGTCTATATCCTCAAAATATCTAGCCCAAAGTTACTAGATCATTCCTTAAAAATATAATCGCCCATCATTAAGTAGACAATTTGGTGGGGTAGGTGAATGTGGAGGTTTTTGCTCACGATTTCGAATCCCCCACTAACACTTTCTCGGTCGAGCATATCGAACGGGCTTGCCTAGTGCGGTTTCTCTTAATGACGTGGTTTGCAGGCTTTTACGTCAACCCTAGGGCTTACTTAATGCACATCCAAAATATACCGGTTACGGATTCCCCTTTCGGCTACGGATTCCCAGTCATACATACATACATATATATATAAGTACATAAGTACATTAATAGAAGCACCGAAGCTTTTACTGTTCCCATGAACAGTAACTACGTCCTCCTTTTTTCTTTTATTTTCAAATTTTATTATATTTTTTATTTTTATTTAAAATTTAAAATTTTATTATTTATTTTCATTTAACCTGAGCCCGATCTAACATCCCACTGTAGTCTCTTTTCAGCCAAATTCAGCCTTATTTCCCCTCTTCATTCCCATTATGGCGTGTGAGGGAGTTTCCGAGCCTTATTTCACTTCTTCTTTCCCATTTTTGTGTCTGAGGGAGTTCTAGAGCTTCGCACTCATCTGTCTACTCGCCGCACTAGGGAACTTTTCTATGCATTTTCTCGTGTATTCTACCCTTTTGTGTGTTAAGATTCCCATTTCCCCATATTCCCCACATGTAATTGTGTTCGAGGGTATTGTGTTTGTCATTGTTATTGTTGCTTTCGCAGACAACAAAATTGGGGTTGGTTCGTACATTATCTTCTCAGTGGAACTTATGCGTGTGTTCTTCAAGCACCGGACCATTCGTCGTCCACATGTTCTAGCCGAGTTGGGTACTTGCTGGCTATTTTTCTTCGTTCCACGGTTAATTTTTCCCTCGGATGAACAGTAACTTCAACTCACGCTCTTTTAAGATTTTAGGGTTATTTGCTCTCAAAACGAAACTTCCCCAAATCGATTTCTGTTGAACATCTCTCATCTTTCTCTATTCTCTACTCTCTGTCTAAGTAGATCCTATTTTGTTTCTATTGGCTTCTCTGAGAGCTTGAGGATTTCTCTCCGCTAGCTGAACTTCTGTCTAAATCTTTATGTTTCCTGTATCAATTGTAGTATTGCGTTGTACATCCTCTTTTTCATGTTGCAGTGGGTATCCATTGTTGCTCAACCCTCGCTATAACAAAGGCCTTGCCTTCACTAAAAAAGAGATGGATGCTCACTTTTTACATGGTCTTCTTCCTTCGATGCCTATTAGCCAAGATCTTCAGGTTGATTGTTTGGGAAACTCCATCCTTCTTAATTTCTTTTCACTAACCCCGAAATAAGCTTTCTTAGTATTGTGTTTGTGCCATTATGTCAAGTAGGTGCGCAATATGCGCCAATATCAAGTTCCGCTTCAAAGGTCCATGGCTATGATGGATCTCCAGGTAATTAGGTAGTTTATTTTCCGGTGTTTCTTAGTTTTACTTCATTGTGAAATCCATAAACTTTTGTTTTTTTAACATTTGATGGCTATGAATAGGCAAGTAGGTTTTTCCTCATTTCAGGAAAGAAATGAAAGATTATTCTATTCATTGTGTACCCATAAACTTGTGCTCTTTTAATGTTTAATGGCTTTGAATAGGCAAATAGTTTTTTCCTCATTTCAAGAAAGAAATGAAAGATCGTTCTACAAGCTTCTCATTGAAAATGTGGATGAGCTACTCCCAGTCGTCTATACTCCTACCATAGGTGAAGCATGCCAAAAATATGGGGGCATCTTCAGGCAACCCATGGTCTTTTCATCAGCTTGAAAAAAGGTATGTTTGATCCCATTGATACAATGTTTTTGCTGGATCAATAGCTGAAAGCATCTCTTTTCACATGCTAAAACTGATTGTGGTACTATTTTTGTAGGGGAATAATTCTCGAGGTTTTGAAAAATTGGTCCGAGAAGAAGATTAAAGTTATTGTGGTGACAGATGGTGAACAGATTTTGGGGCTTGGTGACCTTGGCTGCCAGGTGAATGAATCTGTACTTTAAATTTCTTTCCCTGTTTTAATTTTCAACACAAGTATCCGTCAAAAACCCAAAAGCCCAAGTATTAAATATTTACTCCTTTTACGTATATCTATCTTTTGGTATGGATAGTATATGCTTTGGTTTCTTAGATGTTATCATGTTATAGGGAACATGGATACCTATAGGAAAGCTTTCTTTATATGCAGCTCTTGGAGGTATTCATGTATTTCTTTTCATTTTTTGTCATTTCAAATTTATAAACTTGAAACTCTTGGTTAGTGTTGTATACAAGACCCAAAATTTAAATGTTTTATTCATCCAGTGCTTGCCCGTGACCATTGATGTGGGGACTAAAACGATTAGTTATTAAATGATGAAATTTATATTAGGCTTCGACAACACGAGCAACTGGGCAGATTAATAATCCATTACTGTGAATTACATAACCTTAGCATCAATATCATAACATTTATCACCTTTTATATGTTTCCTGTCATTCTACAATCAAGGGACTTTTTACTTTCGAATTCTCATTTCAGTGGTCTTTACAATGTTTAACCTTGCATGCAACATAAGCAATTTTGTTTCTCAAGGATTTATGTTATTTTTGTAGGAAAGAAGACACTGACTTGTATGCTTCCTCACATCAAATGTATTTCTTCACATGAAAATTCTTATTAAATTTTCTAATGTTATGTGACCAGCCTGTTATGCGAAATGGTCAAATCAGGTGCTTAAGGCAATGAGAGATTCAAACTTCGGTAAACCCGATATTTTTGCAATGTCGAATCCCACATCAAATGGTTTGTTCTGAGCATTCTTTTTTATACCAAGCGTTTCATTTATTATACGCCATTGTAACTTTTTGGTGCTCACTACCTGTCAAACAGCTGGATGGTCCGTTGCTGATGCTTTCAAACATGCTGGTGAAAATATAATCTTTACAAGCGGAAGTCCTTTTGCAAATGTGGATCTTGGTACTTTTGTATTGAACAAATTTTAAAATTATTGTTCTGGTCATTTAGGCTTGGCTTGGGAAGTTTTGTCTCTCGTGCTCATATAATAATTGATAAAAGGCTACAAGCTACTGCTGAGTGATATGGAATATCATCTTTGACATTTTGATTTGATGAATAAATATGCATGAGATTAAATGTTTTTTTCATTTGAAAAGAGGTTAGATTACCTGCTCTCTAATCAATGCTGGAGTTCAATGTTCTTGTATTTGTTTTCAGAAAAGTGCATTGTTGATGATGAAATAGCTAAATTTCACTAATTTGTCTTTGTTCTCTTCCTTCTATTTTTTCAGCTTTGCTTCTTATATAACAGATGAAAAAATTCAGAATGGTATCCTTATCCTTGTATTGACAAGTAATATCTCTAAGTTCTCGAGTAGCATCATTTTGTTCCCTTTTTGGCCATCTTATGACATTTTTTATATTATATCTTGATTCCGAAGCTGATACTATTTGAAAAGAATATGACAAGATTATGCATGAATTTGTGCCTATGCTAAAAGCATGAAATTTGTCTCCCAAATTTGATCTTTCCAAATCTGTATCTGGCTCCTCATTTACAGCGCTTCTGACTGGATCGAGATAATGAATATTAACTTTAAAAAAATGTGAAGTTAGAGAAGGGCTGGTCAAATAATCTGGTCACTGGCGCGGTGCAGGACGAACTAGTATAATATATATATATATATATATATATATATATATATATATATATATATATATATATATATATATATATATATATATATATACACACATTTTGTTGACTAGAACTATGATTTTATTCTTGAAATATTTTGGCTAATTTTGTATTCTGGATTTTATTTCTAGGCTTCTTTAGCGAATGAATACGAAGCGTCAATGACTTGTGCAGAGTGGAGTCCCGATGGAAGCAGTTTTGCTATGTTTAATTATTATTTTTATTTGTTCTTAATTTTTCCCACGTTTCAAACAGAGAAATGATAGAGCATGAAATTGCATTGTTATGACATATTATTTTCACAAATATGATCAAGGGGTTGCATACTCCAAGCACATGGTTCAATTACTTTCTTCATACGGCCTTGACGGCCTTGACGATATAATGAACCATCTTGAAGTTTGTTTTGGGCATTTCAAAATCAATTTGTAAAAGACAATCTAATTTTATGTCTTTGGTCTAAAGAATCGATCCAATTGGTACATTTTTATTTTGTATAGAAGGTCGAGGCGCATATGGGTGGCATCAATGATCTTGCTTTCTATCATCCGAACAATAAGCTGTCTTTTGTAACTTGTGGAGAAGATAAAATTATCAAGGTTGGTATTTTTAAAGAAATTAAACAATGTTGAAGAATACGAGGATATATCTGTAGAAATCTCTAGTGGTTTTTTTTGTTAGGTTTGGGATGCAGCTACTGGTAAACAACATACTTTCGATGTACATGGTTCGCCTGTCTATTCTGTATGTCCACATACCAAGCAAAATATTGATGTAAGTACTCACCCTTGGCCTTTTCTAATACGTACATTGGTTCTGAGGATTTGTAAATATTTTCTATGATTGCATTAACTGATTTTAACTGTTTCATTGCATCTTTTTGACTAATGTGGATGAAAGATCGAGTCATGGTTGTACGATAATGGGGCCAGAGAGTTGATTTCGAGGCTCTTGGTCGTTGTGTATGTATACATATTTCAAATGTTTGTGTATTTATTCATATATCACACATTGAAGTCTAATGCAGTGTCGTTGGAAATAATGGTTTTTGAGGTTGCATGCTTTTTTTAGGTGTTGGTAAAAGTTGCCTTCTTTTGTGTTTTTCTGATGGCTCTTACATCACCAGTTTTATTACCCCAATGCGTAGGTAACACCGTGCTTGTGCCTGAATCTGTTTTTATTTTTTTATTTTTTTATGTAGCATTGATTTCAAGATAAGGACTATAAAGCTTGATGGGCAAAGAATTGAACTGCAAATTTGGGATATTGCTGGCCAAGGGCGATTCCGAACCATCACAAATGTTATATACGTAACCCTCTGCCGTATGATGTTTATGGTAATT
Organism: Haberlea rhodopensis; assembly: GCA_907163345.1. NCBI lineage: Eukaryota > Viridiplantae > Streptophyta > Magnoliopsida > Lamiales > Gesneriaceae > Haberlea > Haberlea rhodopensis. Next base: position 15,503,231 of record CAJQUN010000001.1, read on the forward strand.
TATTCATTATTTAGCTGTCTGTATGTCAACTTGATTCTCCAAAACCTCTATTTCTTCTTTAATTTGCTTCGCTCTTTGATAAGAAAACTATTCTTTTTCAGCCTACTACCCTGGAACAATGGGTATATTGCTCGTGTATGATGTGATTAACGAGTCAACTTTCAACAGTAATCACATCCATTCTTCTTTCCTTTTTTCTATTAACTTGCAAATGTCTTTCTCACATTTCCCCTCAATGACCTCTATTTAACTGCTTCAATTTGTTGGATCCATGTTGTCTTTTACATAATTTTCAGTCTGATTGTCTCGCATGAAGTTTTAAATCAATACAATTGTTTACTTCTTCCTGTATTTAGATATTAGGAGCTAGATTAGAAACACTGAACATCATGCATAAGACAGCGTTAACAAGGTTCTGGTGGGCAACAAGGCCGACATGGATGAAAACAAAAGAGTCCGTCCCCACTTTTAATTCTGTATGTCCAGACACTCACACACGCCAAAGCACATCTGCAGATGCATACAGATTCCCGAGGAGTGCATCTTGTGCTTAATTAACTTGAAATTCACTCTACATAATTGGTTTCGTGGCAGTAAAACTCAGTCCCACTTAATATTTCTCTACGATCATTTAGTAAAAAAACTATAGGTGAATGGTGGTCGTGCCAGCAGTGTGATAAATTATTGACCAACCCGCCACTTCCTGGTAAAATAATGATGTTTTCCATTGCCAAATTTGTCGTCTTTCTTGCTCTTATTTTGGCTGCTTATTGGTGACTTATTGATTGATTTGTTTAGTAATGTTTGCTTATTTTGTTTCCGATGTCGATGTTGTTTGTTTTAGTCAGCACTTGCGCACTTTATTTATCCCCATTGCCTATCGAGTCCCTCACATATCGTCTCGCGTGGTTTCCTTATTTTAGACTTGCTTGTCTTGTGCTCGAACTCCAGAAGCTTTTTGTGCTGGAAGGGGAGGCTTGCCTCCGACAAATGTTCCTACCTGCAGAGCAGTGCATCCCTCTCACATGTTGGTCTATGCGTCTTGTTTTTCGTTCTGTTCTTTGCTTATATTTTAACTCTTTATAGCTTGGTTGTATGTTTTTCGTAGAAAACAATAAATTATATATGAAAATTATTGTTGTTTAACAGTTGAACATCCGCAGCATGATTATCCATATTTTGAAATTTATTTTTCTCCTTTTTTCCTTGTTAATTTATTGAAATGCTTGGTTCCATCAATGTTCTTACATTTTACATGCAACCTCAAGGACAGATTAAATGTGTGCTCTTCACTTGGTTGTGACTTAATTACGTTATTCCAATTTATTTGGAAGGAATAACTTATATTGTATGTGTCATACTAATTTTTATACAAAGTGCAAAATGGAATAATATTTGACTGACATATACTATTTATTGGACTATAAAAAATCTTAGTGTTGATGCATACAAATAAATTAATCTATATGTTTTTGTGAGGTCCAAATATATATATATATATATATATATATATATATATATATATATATATATATATTTTGTATGTGTGTTTGTTTCAAGAGAGATAAAAAGTTAGCTCCCTTTTGTTTGGAACATAGTCAAACATTGGGCAGCCCACAAAGTGAATGAAATTTTATGCAAGAAATTAAAAGTGTGGAAAGTGCCTTTTTAAATTTATTTTCTTATGACCAATGCTGCTTTTAAACATTCTTAGTTAATTTTACTTTGGATTCTTGAAACCTGATCAAAATTAATGACACAATTTAATTTCTTCCTAAAATTGCATATTAGAACTATAAAATTCAAAATTAAGAGTTTTAAATACAATTGCTTATTATAATATTTATGTAAATATTTATATAGTGTTTACTAAGATTAAGATATAGAAGAATTTTTTTTAAACATAGTGCTAAAAACTTTTTTTTATTGGATAGTTTTTTTCACGGACGAGAAAAAACAGAGTATATCATTCAGAGAGTTTCATTTCTTGCTATATTTTCACTCATTGAACACACCAAATAACATTCTTAACTTCTTTTGATTTGTTTAAGTCCCTTTCATATATTTGTATTGTACAGATTGTGGACAAACCGAGGTACCTGTAGTCATGTCGAAGAAAAGTGATTCTCATCGCAATACACACAAATGTATTTTTTTAAACTAAAGTACTAGACCAATCCCTTCTGTCTGGACAATACTTTTATTTGTTTTTTTATTTACATCAACAAGACCTTTTATATAAAACATTATTGTCTATGTGACCGAAAAAAGGTATCGCAGCTGGCAAGGGAAAAAAATAAAGAAATGAAAAAGAGGTCTTTACAACATGTTGTACTTGATGATTCCAGCTTTGGACGACCTGAATGTTGGTCAGGAGCTCGATCAAGAAGAAACTCATATGAAAGGTTATTTTTTCCAACCTCGTATCACATTTATGACCTATGCAATTTCCTTGTAATTTTTTTTGCTAAAAAACAAACACTTTTTTGGGTTCTAGATATCTCACGCAACCTCTGTTGTCCGATATAGAATGTAAATTAGAATCATGAAATGAAACATTAGCTTTTTGTAAACTCTTCGCATATGTGGTATATGATACACTATTGGGAACCACTTTTGTTTTGTGCAACAATATTTACTTTTATATGTGTATAATTATGTGTGCTCGATAGGTATGAACCATATTTCCAGTCTTTGTGCTTAAAAAATTGTTGAAAATATACATAGATGGCCTTGTTTATATTTCCATGCATGTATTTTCATCATTGTCTTTGGCATATAGATCTTTGATTCCATTTTGTTTGGCTTCGATTTTCGTAGTGAGATAGAAGCTTTCCGTGAATTTAAAAGGCCTATTTCAAATTTGGACTAAGTTTTAGTCCTTATTGGTGTTGATTTGTTTACTTATCTATGAAGTTTCAACTTGCTAGGTTCAGATTGTACATTTTTTGGGGGTGGTCAAAAATTTGTTTAGGGATTTGGAGGCTTTATGATTTCATCCTACTTTTAACAGGTTGCTACATCTTGCTCAACATATCTTTTAACTCTTTTTGGTTTCACGTTTGATTTAAAACACCACCAATATTGTATTCTTGTTTGGCTGTACTTATGTTTATTTCTTTCGAATCTGTTTGGTTCCAGGGTAGCGTTCGAAAATGTAGCTATGAGGAATTGTCAAGAGACGTCTTTTTCTTATCTAGCAAGAAACTCAAGTGAGTGTGTGCCTATGAAAAAGGGCTCCATAGATGCAGCAATTTTACTTAAATGATTGCCAATATAACGAGCAGGTTGCAACATGTGAGCTTGATTTTGGTGTTACTCCGATGTCTATGAAAGCACTCTACATCAAGCTAAGAAGACTCCATTTCTACACATCATTCTTGTTATGTCATATCGAAGTACATGTGTGTAGCTGTTATATTCAAATCATTAGCATGAGTTTATAGTTATTTATATTTACTAAATAAAGTGGTCACTGGCACCGCGCTTTGCATTGTGGATAACTAACTAATATATATATATATATATATATATATATATATATATATATATTATATATATATATATATATATATATATATGAGAACTTTATTGATAATAAGAGAAAAGAAGAAATGGTACCAAAGTGGGCTTTTGAAAGGATTCGATTGGGGTGTAACACATCAATTATTCTGTATACTCATTAGATGGGGTGGTCTGTATCGTCTATGACTTAACAAGCTTGACCATTGATACACACATGACGCAACCCATCATGTTCATATGTCGCTTAGTACGAGACTTTAAACTGTCATTATATAAGAAAATAAAGTTGCGTATCTTCTAACATCTATAACTTTTGCCCTAGTGGTAAGCGGTTAATAGATGTAAGTGGTGGTGATTTTACTATGGAGTTTAATGGTGAGATAGCTAAGTTCAATACTCATGATCCCGTTCATCCTCATACTACTGATTATACTATTGGCATCACACATCACGTATCACTAGAAAAATCACATACTGTCGCTGGGCATGAACATGGGGTAACTACCGCTCGACTTGTTGACGAAGGAGGTATGAGATAATTTTTGACTGACACTTCATGTATTACGGTTTGAAAATATGTATTTCCCCCCTGTGGTTTATAAAATAGACAGTTTACCCCATGTGGTATGAAAATATGAATTTTACCCCGTGGCTTGTGAAAATATACATTTTACCCTCTTATAGTTTGTGAATAGGTGTGAAATACACCCTACAAGGTAAAATGCATATTTTCAAACAACATGGGGTAAACTGTCTATTTCGTAAACCATAGGGGGAAAAATGCATATTTTCAAACCATATTGGTGTAATATGCCTATTAAATATGGGGTAATCTGTCAAAAGCCCCTCATTAAATACTTATTCAAAAAAATATATATATATAATAAATTATACTATATTGTATATATGTTGAGTTTAATACTGGCCAAACATTATGTTTGACTCAAAGGTTAGGCGACTTGTGATATGAGAAATAAGACTATTCTCTCGGACCTATGTTATATTATTCTAATTCAAAATGCTCTATAATAATTTAGTGTCTGCAATAATTATATTACACTGTAAAACAACTAAAATAATATTAATTATTTCACCATGTAAAATGTATGTTGGGCACCTATGGGTCAAGGTATGCTCAAGTATTATAAAATTTTCAAAAAGAAAAAATTATTGTTAATTTTCAGAAATTTAATTTTTTAGCTTAAATCGTGATAGCTCTTTAATCCTATCTAATCTGGTCACTTAATTCTAAATCATGGTACGAGGAAAATTTTTTTTGAAGGGAATTAAGTTGCATTACTCTCGACTGAAGAAGGGGGTGAATGGGAAATTTACCAGACCAGCTCCATGTTCAATCAACAGTCTAACATGTAAAAAATGTATGTCCCTAAATCATTAATTCTTCTCAGACAGATTCAGGTAAATCTAAGTAGATCCTTCTTTTTTGGTGGTCTTCCATTATTGGATCGTTTGGTTTTTTAACAATTTCATGATTTCCACATCAACCAATAAAATATACTCTTCATACAATGAGAAGTTTCTTCTTTCATCTACCGGGGGCTCGATTTTTCTTTTTTATTCTGCATTTACCATTTCTTTCTCAGAGTCTTCAGGCCCAAAAGAAAAAAAAACAATTTGATAGGAAAATTTCTTTCGATTTTTTGTTTTTCTTCGTTGACATCGCGCAGTTTGTAGCAAAAATAAATCTTTCGACAAATCTAATCAATCAATATTGTTGTTTTATTGCTCGAATCTAGTCGGTTTTGATCTGGGCACTTGATTATGTTTACAGCTGAAAAGGAATTAAAATTGATTAGAAAGTTCAAATTTTTGTATCCTTTGATTGTCTGCGCAAGATTCATAGGCTATTTTCCAAGTTCTGATCTGGGTTTTTTACGTGTGGTCTTCATTTCTTGAACTGAGTTTTGTGAGAAGCGACAGTTTGCTTTGGTTTTTTGTGGGTTTTGATAATTTTTGACGTGGTCTTTGGTTACAAGATTTGATAGATGGATGTAGATGAATTGGTAGAACTCAAATTCAGGCTAGCTGATGGTAGTGACATTGGACCAAGCAAATATAATTCTTGTGCAACTGTGACATCTTTGAAGGAGAAGATTATTGCACAATGGCCCAAAGGTTGTCTTTTTATATATAAGATAAGAAGCTCTGACGATAATCCTGCAATTTGTTCTAGTTTTGCCTCTTTTCTTTTTTTTTTTTGATTTTTAATTGGTCTTTGGTTCTTTGTTTCGTATGGATATTAGTAGATTTGTGTATAAGCTTGAGCTTGGAATTTAGTTTTTGATACTGGAATTTTGGCATCTGGCGTTGGACAATATGGACTGGAATTTTAATATATAATAGCTGTATCTGACAGAATTTTTGTGTTCCTTTGTTTTAAGGTACATTAAGTGTATATATCTAATTTGTCTCAATTTTGTTTCCTGATTTAGAATATACTTTCTGAAGGGAAGTACAAATATAAAAGACCACTGATCTCATAGGAGCTCTTTTAAAGGGGATAGATATGTGAAAGGACTTAGCTTCTTGGTTTAAAATTCATTAAATTCACTTTCAAAAACAAGATTTATTTCATGGCAATCCACTACTTTTCTGCCATGGTAAATGGGACTTCAGATCCGATACTTTCTTACTGCTTCCTTTTCGTTTAAAACATCTTGGGGAAACATACATTAATCTTGCTATTAAGTGATAATTTACCAATCTTTCCTGTTTTGAGTATCAGTGCCATTAAATGTGAATGAGAGAAAACCCCATAAGTTAGAGGGCATACTTAAACAATATAGTGATTAATAACATTCTTTAATTACAAAACAGCAGTTCATATGAAAAAAATTTGAAACCTAAAATCTCCTTCCAAATCAAACGAAGATAGTTATTTTCCTTGGAGTGTTACTCGACTTATCCTTTCTGTTGCAGAGTAGTTGCCCTTGGATATCAATGCTCGTAGGCTTATAATTTGCTTCTTTTGACATTTTTGTACTTTTAATGTAGAATCTCCCTAACACTTTGCCTTGCCTTGCCTTCCCTCCCCCTTTCCCTCTCATTATAAATGCCATTATGCTGCCCATTTATGCACAAGCATCAAATACGTCTATTAAGGTTCAGTTTTTCCATGTTTGGGGAGGAGAAATTGGTAGAGGATAGGGAAGGATAGTAAATGTTCTTTTCACGAGTTCAATATGTGGTCAATTTATTTCTTATTCCAAATTTGGTGTTGTATTTGTGTTATTTTTGTTTCTTTGTGATGTTCCATCATGCTTAGAAATGCACATTTGAAATGCAGATAAAGAAAACGGACCCAAGTCTGTAAACGACATAAAGCTCATTAACGCGGGAAAAATTCTTGAAAATAACAAAACACTTGGTGAATCGCGGGTTCCAATCAGTGAGGTTCCTGGAGGTGTCATCACCATGCATGTTGTTGTGCGTCCTCCCCTTCCAGACAAAAATAGTGGTAATAATTAACACTCACATTTTCATTCAAATCTCATTATTCTATCATGCACGCGTCACCTTGGAGAAAAAGGATCATGCAATTCATTATTCGATAATTTTCATCCATGTTGAGCTGTCAACATCAAACAAAAATTTTTTTCCGTGCTAACTCTCGAGGCTTTGCTGGTCATTAAGCACTATCTTGCGTGCTTTTTTCTGATGAGGGTATGCTTGGGTGTATAATTTTTTGATGAATAAATTAATCCAATTGAATTGGATGCCAAGCTATAGATGTGATATATGCCTGTCCTGACATTTGTGTCGGTGAATATATTGTTGGCATGAAGGCTTCAATATATTGGCGAAGACAACCATTATAATACAACAGACTGAAGGGTTGGGGCAAGCTGACTCGTATAAGAGTTTGAGTGTGGAAATGTGAGGCGATGGATAAATGAAATTTACACATATTTTTACAGTATTATAACTCTTAAACCATGCTACTGGGGCTGGTTGTATATATGCCTTCATTTGTTGAAAATTCATGCCCTTGAATCTTTTGCTAGACATACTAGTGATATTGAAGGTGCTCTTTTTACAGATAAACTGCAGGATAATTCAAAGAAGAATGGGGGATGTTCGTGCACCATCTTGTAACCTATAAGGCTTCTTTATCTTTCGTGCTTCCTCGTACGTAGCATCACATAAAGTTACTGGATTTCATTAAGGAGCATTGCACACGTTTAATAGATTCAAGAATCACATATTATAGGCTTGCTGGATTATCGACCTACAGTATCGAGGTTTGATGAAATATGGAGCAGTTACATTGGCATTTTAAGACAAGCAGACAGAACTTGAGTCTTGTCCAAGGTTGAATTGTGTTGTTTTCTTGATGATTTTTTCATATATAGGATCTGTTTCATAAGTGTGTTGAGAAATTTGCTGACTCATTTACTTTATATGTTAGCTGTTGGGGAATGGGAATACCTTGTACCTAGATTCATGTTGAAGGAATGTATTTTTTTCTGAAACAAGAAACTAAATTTATCGATAAAGATAGAAATGTATCTATGTAGGTCTTATTAAATTTAAATTTTAACAATTTAGAATCATAAAATAAGATGTTATAATCTCAATCGTAATCAGATCTCAATAATATCGAATTCAAGACAAACTAGAATACAAATTCAACGCATCTGATTAATTGAACTTCGTGGCATCTGTTAGTTCAATACGTTAGATTTGCTCCAATTAGATTTCAATTTGATTTTAAAAAGATGCATAAATCACATTTAACTTCAAGATTCATAATACAAAATCGAATCACTTACACTGATTTGGCATATTATGGAATCCCTCCCTCCAAATACAATATACATTTGAATACACGACGTATTTCGTTTACATTCATGTAAGCATATGAAGTTGAAGTTCATGTATGCTAGTATCAACTGTATTATTTAAGATATGCATTAATAAGCTGAATATAAATACAAAAGTTAATAAAATAATAAAAGTTTGGGGAAACTAATACAAATTCGTTATATTCTATACACGGTATATGTAATTATATTTCAGTTCAACTACAAAGACCTATCTGCTGAGGACAGTTTTTTTGCCGGTAGAAATATGGCCAACGCAACAATGTAATCTACAAAGATAACTGCAGTAAGATATCCCACAAATGATACTAAAAGTGTCGAACTTCTGCACGATAACATGGCCAATTCTTGGCCTGAAAAAGGGATTTTCTAAACGTCAGCCAACAGATGATGTCTGATTTAAGGTTACAATGTTCCTTGATGCTCGAACATTTTTTAACGTCATCTTGAGTTTCTGGTCTCTCGCCTTCAACCTCAGCAAACAGAATACTGAGTCGAGAGTACCGGTCATGCATCTCTCCAGTTCAGTCTCCACCATTGCATGCCTTCCCGTGAGTTCTAACATCTCTTTGATCAGCTCGTTTATCTCTAAAGCTTTTGGAATACCGATTCTTTGTCACCATGTTGTTTCAAGAAAGAACTATGATATGCAGCAAAAACATGTTAAATGTAGAATGTGGCATTAATTATAGCAGTGATTGTTTATCTAGAGAGATTTGTATCAAGCATACATCTTAATACATTAAAAAAGCTAAAGCTCACGAGATATATTACCAATAGTTTTATAGTTGATGGGCAATACACAACAAAAAAGGAATCCATATCAACCTAGTGAAATATGTAAGAATTGCATAGGACGAGTTATGAACTTGCAATATTCCCACTTTAATACCATGCGACTTAAATAAAACTTGAAGAAAACCATGCCCAAATATTCAACCTTATTCACGTAGCTAAGGAAATGAGAAAGCACCTTGTGAAGCTCTTGGACAACAATTTACACCTTGTGAAGGTTGTACAAATTCTAATTGCTGAATTATAAAATAAATAAAATATAATGAAAAGAGAATCAAACAATAACAAAAAAGTTACATTGTTCAGCTATGAAGTCCTATATCTCCCAGGAAATGTCGAGAGGTAAAACCGGTGTTCTAAAAAGTCATCTCCTGGAAGTGTTGAGAGGTGTAAAACCGGTGTTCTAAAAGTGATGATTAAGCATGCAGCGTGAGTAAAACAGATGATTGTGGTCAAAAGCGAGAGAAAGAAATCAAAGCTATTGTCGGCTGTTTTAAGCGCGTTCAAGGGCAAAAAGTGCGATCCTTTTAGTTTAAAGTATTATATTACAAGAATTTAATATTTTTTAAAATAAAGCGTTAGAATTTTTAGATTGTTTTTCTATAAATCTGACATTTTTCTCATGAAAAAACTACTTTTAGCATTGTTTTTCTATAGAGTCTGGACATTATTCCTATGAAAAAAATTGAGCTCAATCATTTTCCCCAATATAAAATATATGCATTTGGTCTATCATTTAGCTCGAGATAATTAAAATTATATTAAAAAATAAATACATATTTTACGCTTAAGTTTTGATTAAGCATGCATAAACTTGTAATGCTTAACCTCGGGGCTTCTCCACAATTGTGCCTTTTAGATCCTTGGTTAAAACTTTTGTTAATTTTTCTTGATCTATAAGGTCAAATTATTGTGGGATTAACATGCTGAAAATATTTCCTACAACTACATCGCAATAAAAACGTATCATAATCTTAATATATCATTTTGATTCTAACATATATGTTATTTTTGACTGAAATTAATGCTTTGATATTACACTTTTGCCTTTGTTTTTTCTATTTTTTGGGTTTTGACTTTTCAGATTTAATCTCAAACCTACTTGGAAAGCAAGATGGATGGCTATGATGAAAGCATAAAGTTGAGGGATATAAATCTGTTACAGTGGCTTAAGAAAGATAGAAGGGGGCGTGAGTTTTTCAAGCAGAACAGAGGAGCGGTTTTCTTTTTGGGGAAAGAAAAGAGACCTGCTATTTTTTTTTCCAGTCAAGAAAGAGAGCAGCAGTTCCTGGCTTGAGAAGAAGAGAGCATCGAGAAGCCAAGTGCGAGAGAGAAACACAGTGGGTCGATTTCTGTCAGTCCAATGATCATTCACCATTTCCATACTAAGATAGCTTAGATTAGGCACATCACATTGTATATTTGGTAGAAATGTATTCTACGCTGTAAACACTACTTTCCATAGTTAGGAGCTTCATTACAGGACATGACTATTGTAATATATTCTTATATAAAGAAATGAATGAGAGAACAAAGGTATTTAGTGCAAAATACTCTGATTATTGACATGGTATCATAGCCAACTCTCCGATAAATTTTTTTTTCGATTCTTGGAGAAACCCTTACTAAATGCATCTGGGTCTAGACCTTACATACATAGTTATTAAAAGCCCACAAGGCGAGCGCTGGCTCAGACCTCTTGCTTCGCAGCGCCTTGCGCTAGGTGTTTCGGAAAGGCGCACTCCTTTGCACGCTTCCTGCACTTTTACTCACAACCAAGGCACGCACTTTAGCGCGCCTTTGCTAAGAGTTGAGATTATAGGCGGTTGTTAATATCTACTAGTGATTAAAATTGAGTTGGATCATTGTATTTATATTTGGGCTTATTAAAAAATAGCCCAAGCTATAGGATGTTGGGGTTTATTTGTTACGTACATTGCCTTCGTTAGCCAAGCTAGATGAAGACAATGATGTTGAACGCTATAAATTTGGTGATAATACAGATGATGAAGATGACACTGATCTTAAAGTTGAATATATGAGCGATAAATACATTAGTTTTTTTATTTTGAAACTTTGGGTAGTTGAATGTGTAAGAATTGTTGTTATCTGATGCTTATTTTATTATTTAACTTTGTTATCTTTAAGTTTATTTATTTATAATTGTTAAATTATGGACATTTTTGATATATTAAGAATATATGCGTCTTTAATAACTATGCTTACATATATATCAATATAAAGAAAATGAACTAAACTACACATGTCAATCAAGTTAATCAAACAATGGTAAACTCATTTTCTTTATGTTGATCCATGCGTGGGGCCCAGACCCGATACATACAAGAATTTTCTGCAAATGGTGCCCAAGACACTGGATTCAAGGATTGGGATGGATTGGTTTTCTCCAAAACGCTGTAAGTTTACTATAGCTCCATGAAAAGAGCATTAATAGAAGGATCTTACAACTCAACAAAGCCGCCACTTATTATGGACAGAGATTGTAAATGAAGAAATATGAGATACTAACCACACGTGGAGTATTCTCTACAGATTCTTCATGTGCAAGGAAGAGTCTAGTCATTGCCCTCGATTTCCTGTCGATTGCGCATCCAGTGTCCTAAGCTTCCAGTCTCAGAAGTTGTGTAGTCAATGCATGGGATTTAAGGCTTCCACAATAAGCAATCATGTGTAACATTTTCGGTGCAAACAAGAGAAGCTTGTTACTGTTAAGAAAGACAGAAGATTATGAGACTTGTACCGCTAAATGGGTTAGACAGAAAAATGTGCATAAAAAGACCTAATATACCACGAAAATATGAAACACATTTACGGATAACTAACTCATACAATATGCTAATATCTACGTGATGCCTGCTTCCAACCAATGTAGATGCTGCGTTACAAATCTGACCTAACAGCAGAAATAAATTACCGGACAATGAGACCCAAACAAGAAATTTTTAGAACGTTTTAGGAAAACAAGAAAATGGGTGCAAATCTTATTCAGATATTCCTTTCAAGGACAAAAGCTATCTTAATATGGTGTGAGATTTTCTGGATAACCTTTTTTTTAATATACACAGTTCCTAATTGATACATGAATGCTACGTTCCACTACTATTTAACATAGTAATGACACCAAAACTACTCATAATTTAAGCCGAACAGACTGATATCTACGTATGTGTGTGTGTGTCTATATATATATATATATATAGCTGCACAAGTTTCAAGGTAAAACTGAGTTGGTCGTTGTTCCTCATCACTCCATTTCTTACTTCATTCAAGACGATGGAACTGGAGGATGGTACATCACTACCTGTGAGAAGATGACTTCATCAGGAAAGTTCAGCTAAAAGGTTGTGAAGCCTTCCAACATCTCAAGCTCTAAATACTAGGTTCACATTTGGAACCATGCAAATGACATAGGTCAATCAGAAAGGATTCCGTAAATCTGTTTAAAAAGGATCTTTATGACTGCAAGCAATGCTCTAATGATAAATATTCGTCCCACTCAAAATCTCCACAGGACGAAAGAACGGTCGAGAGGATATAATCATCCACCTCAATGCCCTCAGCCTGCATTTGATACATGAGCTTCAAAGCTTCACCACAAAGTCCATTCTTGCATATGCTACGATCATTGACTTCCAGGAAACCGAGTTCTTCTCAGGCATACCATCAAAGACCTGTATTGCGTCCAAAAGACACCCACATTTAGAATACATATGAACTAAAGCACTGCCCACAAACACATTGGATAATGCGGGGTTCTTGTTTATGGAGGAATGTATTAGCCTCCCTTGGTTGATGTTTTCTAGTTTAGCACACGCTTTCCAGTGCCGATGAATAAGTATATGGATTGGGTTCTACACCATCACCCAGCATTTCCTTTAAGTACTCAAGGGCCTCGTATTCGTGACCCAGGAGAGAACAGCCAGAAATCATTGCAGTCCATGAAACAACATCTTTATCAGGCAAGTATTGGAGAACCTTCGATGCTGACGTATAATCCCCAAATTTGCAGTAAAGCCACACAAGTGCACTACCTATGAAGATATTGCTCAGAGAAAAGGTCTTGAGGATCTGTGCATGCACTTCTTTTCCTAATAACAAAGCCCGGAGTAAACCACAAGCTCGGAGAATGCTAACCATGGTTAGGTTGTTAGCAAATACCTTTACTTCCCCATCATACGAACAGTCTAATCAGCGTCTTCACCATGTCCATTACGAGCATATCCTGCTATGATAGATGTCCAAGTGATAGCATTTTTCCATTTCATTCCGTCAAATAGTGTTCTGGAGTCCACAATTTCTCCACATTTTGCATACATATCCACCAGTGAAGTCCCTATATAAACATCCACATCATATGAATTCTTAATAATAGTTCCATGTAATTGTCTACCAAATTTCAGCGCTTGTTCTTCCCCACAGGCATTCAACAAGCTAGAAATAGTAAATTCATTAGGGTCAAGACCATTGGATATCATTCTTGAAAACATGGCAAAAGCCTCTTGCCCTCGTCCGTGTTGTGAATAAGCTGTGATTATCGTAGTCCAACTAATTACATCCTGTCTTTGCATTCTATCAAATACATTTAAAGCACCATCCAAATCACTGCATCGAGCGTAAAAATGCAGGATGGCGCTATTTAATATTAAACAACTCAACTGACTTCTTTATTATACAAGCATGTAGTTGCCTTCCAAGCTCATAATCAAATGTCCTGCTACAAAAATTCAACATGCACACAAATGTCTTTGAGTTTCCCAGGAACCCACCGTTAATAAACTCGTAGAACAATCTCAAAGCTTCATCGTTTATCCCATATCTCTGGTATCCATTAAGCATAGCCGTCCAGGAAACACATTTTCTCCCAACATATAATCAAACACCCCACGAGCTGACACCAAATCCCCAAATTTCACATACACACTAATCAAGTTATTCTGAACAAAACTACAGGATCTCTCAAACTTTCACAACCAATGCATGCATTTTTCTAACCTCGTCAGTATTAGAACAGGACCGAACCCAGTGGCCGAATGTGCTGGGGTCAATTGGCTTTATAATCGAATTAGTCCTGTATAGAAGCACATCGTTGCTATCATCCATATTTTCTGGAGACGCATAGAAAGCATGTGAACAGGTCAATAAAGGTAGGTTCTTGGAAATATTGGGGAAATTTAAGCTGTGTGTGTAATGGGCTATATTCTGGACTTCTGTTATATGGACTTTCTTCCTGCATATTGGTGGGATGAATGATTGAGTACCAAAAGGACAGGGTGGTTGAGTTTGATATACAGCTAAGAGCGAGGAGCTGTATAATGGAGAGAACATCGAAAATAATTTCACGTCTGATTTCCCAGAAAGTGTTGGCCTATGAATGGGATAACTTCTCTCCTCTGGCAACAATGTAAAACAGTAATCAAAATCTGACTGTTGTATTATGGAACCCACAAATATCACCATCAATTTGGAAAAAAAAAAGAAAAGAAAAAAATCCACCATAATAAAGCTCCAAATCAAACAAGTTAAAACTCATAAAATTGTTAAACATCTGTACCATAATCAAGTCCAAAGAATATGCTTCATCCGATAAATGAGTCGGCCAAAGTTCCAAACATTCTCTGCTTACCTCACCATCATCCTATCAGTTCATTTTAAGCAACAGGACACAACATTTTCGGCACAAGTAACATATTCGTAATTTACATGAAAACAACGGTAATTCAATGGCGATGCAGTTCAGAATAAGGGTAAACTCCATAAGAATAATTTAACATGTGAATTGAACATTTCCAAGTTTGGAAAAAAGAAATACTCCATGAGAACCTTGACCGACGAAATGGTCACATATACAGAGTTTCAAACAACACGTTATTCTTCCTCAAACCCCATAACCGCAAGAATATAAAGATTTCGAGCAATGGCTTTACAAAAGAAATAAGAAATGAAAGCAAAAAATATCTGATTCTGGACATTCAATTAGAACTAACACAATATTATCATCAATCCAGCTTCCTATCATTCCTGATTTTCCTGAACCGAATGATTCAAATACTTCAATCAAGCACACGGGGAAGGGGGGCGAGTACCTGGTTATGTGAGATTAAGCAGCAAAACCTGTGGGAGGCTAAAAATGTAGAATTGCCAAATTGGGCCGATTAGGCACAAATCTGGGTATTTGACTACCAAGCTCATTGCTTGACGATATCCTTAAAATATTCGTGTGAATATGAATATTCGCATCCAAAAATATAACTTAGTGTGAAATTTAAACACGATTGTATTTTAGAAAGAAGCTCAATATAAATTGTAGGCTGGGTTTTCCCAAAATCTATTCTTTTTCAAAATTAAATTTGTATCTGAATGCACTAAAAGAGAAATTTGAAAAATGACTTATAGTTCTTTTGCATCAATTATTTAAATATATATAATATATGTATGTATATATATATATTATTATCACATTCAAACAAATAAAAAGAAAAAAAGAAATTTGGGAGGGTCCATTTTGGTGAGGAAAAGGACAAAACGTTTGAAAACAAAAATTTGTTTATTTTCTTTCCTTCTTTCTATGTTTTGAACACACATTTTCTTTTTGACAAGATAAGTTAAGGATTAATCATAAAGACTTGAACATAATTGGTTATGAAGAAAAGAAACAAATATGAAAGCAAAAACCAAAGATAGTAATTGTTTTTTTTTTAATTATATTTGTATTCATTGATTATTATGGACCAAACGAAACAAAATTACCTTTACTTTTTTATATATATGTTTGAAATCCTCAAATTTTAATATCCATTTTAACATAATTTAACTTTTTAAAAACCAAAGACCGTTATTTCTTAGTGTAATATCATTACGTTTTGACAACAAGACTTGGTCTAGTGGTTGTCATCTATTTCCCAGGTATCAGATTTTATTCCCATTAGTAAAAAAAGAGTTTCTTAGTGTGATATAAGAATTTCTAGTGGAGTTTCTAGAAGAATTAATAGTGGTTTTGAGGGGATTGATTTTCTTAAGGGAAAATAAAATCGTAAAGCATGAAGCTTACTAAAAATGAAAGACTCTTTAATATATAAAATAATTTTCATTTAACATAAAGTTTAGGCTTAAATTTCTCCTTCTCTCCATAGTATTCATTTATTAATGGCAATCACTCCCTTTCTTTATATATTAAATACTAACTATATGTATAAGCAATAAAGATTGTAGTATTTTATGTTCTAAGGAGTATTTTCAATGTATAATTTGAGATATTAATTTAAATAAATGAAATGCGGCAAATATAATAATTACAACTTCTTCATATCAAAGTATGACCAAAATGCCTCTCACAGACAAAGACACACACAAGTAGAACTGGATTTGAGTTTGTATATAAAAGCTGGGGAAAAGAAGAAAGAAATGAATAACAATGAGTTTAATGTAAAAATATCATTAAGCTAATCAATATTTTCTTTGACTGTTAGTGGATTATGAATGTAAATGTTGCTTTTGTGGTTAAACTAAATGGAATTACACATATAAACGTAGGAGTAAGATACTATTAGGCTTAAACTATCACGCCCCGAGACCGGGGTCGATAACACCGGTGTTGATTCCATACAACTTGAAATCAACAAGCCTCGTAATACAGATTTCAACTAAAACCAGTCTTTTATCCATAAAATAAATATTTCTTACAGTATCAGCGGAAGCTTCATAAATCAATGGCAGCGGCATCTTGAACAACATCAACTAAATCATTATCTCCGACTGATTGATCTTCGTCTTCGATTTCTTATTCGCTTCTATCTGGGGAGTGGATGTGGATGTAGGGGTGAGCGTTTTGGAAAACACTCAGCAAGTGGGGGGGCAATTGATGTGACAATATAATAGTTTTTCATAATTTTCCAAAACATATATCATAATCGGACATAAACTGATACGAATACAGAAACATAAACTTAACAGAATTGCTCTAATCAGAATCAGAACAGAACATCATATCAGAATCATAACTCGTATCACTTAAACATAGATCCATAACACCGACAATCTAGAGGGACTTGCATAGACTCAAGTGGTGGCTCCCGTATATGTAGCACTTTGCTCCGCCGGCTCAAGAGGTGGCTCCCATGTACGTGGCACTTTGCCCCGCAGGCTCAAGAGGTGGCCCCCATACACGTAGCACTTTGCCCTTTGGACTCAAGAGATGGCTCCCATCATACGTAGCACTTTGCTCCGTATAGCCCTTATTTCTCGATGATCAAAATTTATTCGCAGAACATCGTAGTTTTAAAATACATCACATATTCGATTGAGATTTCAAAACATACATATGATTTTCAAAATTGAAACGAATATATAGCAAGGCCCACTTACACGATTGAAGATATTTCTAAACGTTGTTGAATGAATTTAGGGTGCGGAAATACGCCGAAATCCTTCCTTTCCGGTGCTGGAACTTTCGAAAAAGTTGCTGAAATTTTACTGTGTTTTTGTGTGTGATTTTCGAAGTTACTATTCACTGTGTGAAATTATCGAAAATAATGGCTGGAATTTGAGAGTCAAGGTGATGCACCTATATTTATTAAAAGAATGGTGCTGGACTTACAAGATTTAAAGCTGGAGTTTTAGCTTTTGAGGCTAAAGCTTTCGAAAGAACTCTGTGCAATTTATTGAATAATTGAAAGTGGAATCACATTATTTATTAAAAGGTTTGCTAACCCATGCTTATCTATTAGGTGATTTGCAATTTAGATAATCATCTATCAAATATTTTGTATTTTAGATAATTATCTATCAATTCAATATTATTATTTAACTTACAATATTATATTGATATCAAATAATTATGGTTTGACCAAAACTCTACTTGTTGATTTGGTTGGAAAAATCGGGTTCTTACATAAACGCTTACCACTTTGTTAAAAGTTGTAGCTAATAGCAGATACACAACTTTATTCCTTACAGTGATAGCACAAATCACTAAGCGACAAGTGGACATGAAGTGTTGCACCACATGAGTGCGGATGAGAAGGTCATAGATGTTGCATCTCTCCGAGCGTACAGAAGAATTGCTTGGTGCAGTACTTCTACCAGATACATTTTGCTTTAATATTTGGTTGGTTACATTTTATGGGGAATTAAATAAAACATAGGCAAGATGTACCGTCTCTTTTGAATTTTTTTTTAAAAAATCAAATTACTTATCTAACTCTTGTAATTTAATGAAGGATCTCACTTGCCAAGCCAGAACAACTAAGATTATATTCCACGAAAATGAAACTTAAAACAACATTTCAAAACAAAAGTGAAACATAAACCAATAATTATATAATAGAAAAGTAAACAGGAAAGAAGCAAATAAATTATTTTTTTAAAAAAATTAAAAATAAAAATGGGAAGCAAATTAAAGTTAATCTTTTTTTTTCCTGATGACATATAGTGGCTTATCAACTTGTTGTAAAGCTCAAAGGTGATATATATGCATATTGAAAGATGGTTGGTCGACCGCGCACGACTCGAAGGCGCCAGAGATGTCTGATATCGGAGGAGTCCGTAGGACGAGCTCCTTCCGTACTCCTCCTATCTATAGCTAAATTGGTTTTTAGCTATATTGCACCGATACTCTAAAAAATTTCACGATCAAGTATCGGATATTTGGGATACGAATACGAGTGGATATGGCACCAATACTTATCGGATACGCCACGTGGCGTATCTGGGGACAAAATTAAGTTTTTATTTCGGATACGTTTTGGATACGGTCAAGATATGCCGGTGACCGTATCCGACATACGGGAACTTCAGAATTTTTTAAAAAATAGGGTTGAAACTGTAATTAAAATTAAATTATTTAACTTAATCTCTATTTCCTAACCACCATAGTGGTTTAGTGTCGATTATATGCTTGAATTTTTAGATATCCTGGATTAATATTCTACCATTTGTCGTGAATTGATGAGTTTGCAACTTTATTCTGATTTCTAATGTGTTTAATATTGATTATATGCTTGAAATTTGATTTCTTACAAATATTATTAATTATATATTTATATATATAAATAAATAAAATTATCGTATCCAGACGTATCGTATCCTAAAAATTTCGAAAATCTCGTACAATCGTAC
>CAJQUN010000001.1:15523028-15541760 GCA_907163345.1 Haberlea rhodopensis
TCGAATTCCATGTTTATAATGGTTTGTTAGATATATAAAACGTTTGTTTTTTTTCCTTTAATATGCTAGGCTAAGTTTGTTATCGAGACAAGGGAATCTTGTGTATGAACCCACAGTTTTAATTCTAGTTTTTGATTGAGTTTTTGTTATTTTGAGTTTATGTTATGCGTTAATGCTTTTGAAGAATTAGCTACTCTTTGAATTTTGTTTGTTTGCAATTGAGATCGAGAGATGATTTTGTAAAACGGAACCAATAACATAACCATGGATTTCAGACCGAGATCGAGAGATGGACGTCAAATACACGAGTGATAGCTATAGATATCTAGTAATCGAAGGCTAAGGGGTTTTCATAGAACGTATGCACATTGAATTGTTAAATAAGTGAACGAGTTACTTACTGCAATTCAGTTTAGTTTAATATAGCTCGAGAGAGTATATTGGATATCATCGGAAAACTTATCACCTTAGATGCATTAATTTTAATTAGAAACTAGTAGGTAAATTGTGGGGGATTACTCAAGTGAACCGAAGTCTCGATATTATCTCTACTGTTTATTATCTTATTCTCTGTGGTGCGTTGAAATACTTGGAGTTGATTAAATTAGTTCATCTTCAACCAGTTTCGTAGGTTAAATATAGAACGCTAGTTAAATTTGGTAAATACTACTAGTCCTCGTGGGTTCGACAATTCTTACTTCTAGATCATTATACTAAAACTTGACCGGTGCACTTTGCGGTAGAATCGCTCGAAATAACACTGTTTAAAAATAAAAGCGATCATATGTTTTTAATTAAGCCCCCCACCTTTATACCCACTAACCCCCACCTCACTTTTCACTTTACCAATCCCCACTCACTCACCCCACCCCAACCCTTACCCCTCACCATTTTTCGAACTTGCTCCAAGAGGAGGAGAAATCTTCACAAAATCTTTGTTTGTAAGATTTAGTCTAGTGAGATTTGGAGTCCATAAGAGGTATGGAACCCTCCTTGGTGTTTTAAGTGTGTTGGTTTTGATTTTGAAATGGTATTCTAATTTTTGAAATGGGTGGGTTTTGGTTGGTATGGTTTTGTTTGGATGTTGGGTTTTGGTAGTATTTGTGGTGTAGTTGTGTTGTAGGTTTGTTTTTTTTGTGTTGGTTGGATTAATGGTTTTTGAGTTGGTTTGATTTGAGAAGAAGAAATGTGAATAGTGCCCAAAAATCGCATGTACAGGTTTCGGCGATCGATCGGGACATTCTCCCGATCGATCGCGAGCATCAAGGGAGGCGGCGTAGCCTTCCGCAATCGATCGGCATAAACTCGGCGATCAATCGCGGATTGAAATTTTGTTGGCCGAGACAGTGTGATCTCGCGATCGATCGGTGCTTTATGGCGATCGATCGCGAGACACCAAAATGTATGTTTTTGGTTATTTTTGTGGGATTTTGATATTGGACTATTATTGGTTTCTAATATTGGTTTGTGTGAATGTGTAGAACCATCCCAGGTGGTGACACAACCAAGGAAGTGAAGTCTTCCCACATCACCTCCTACTTTGGAAAGGTACGTAAAGAGACGTACGGGCCCCAACGATACATGTATCTATTATACTCATTGATTATGCATTGTGGATGCGAGTATATATGGAATTGTGCATTGTGGATGCAATACATGTTGAATTATGCATGATGATTGGATATGCATATGATGATTGTTGGTGCACATATCCCATGAGTCATGGTATATGGAGTGATGATTTTAATGCTTGGCCGCTGTCACTTTAAACGGTGATAGAATACTTGCCGCTGTCATATGTGTAACGAGGAAAGAATATTTGCCACCAAATGTTGAAGCGAGGGTATTGTCGCATGTTCGCATTTGCGCGAGGTTATTCAATGCCGCTAATATACGTCGAAGCGAGGGGTATTAGTGTCGTTGTCATGACAAGTGAGGTGCATTAAAATACACTATTATAACAGACTAGAGATTGGTGATTGATAATGAATGGTGTTATGTCATGACATGTGTGAACCATTAAATAATCTATTGATTATACTCATGAGTTACGGTACAGGGACAACCAAAAAGGGAGCGTTTAAAATGCATGGGAAAACCAGGAAGTGTTTTATTACGTTTATTCATTTAAGTCTTATATTCATATTGTGTTGGATTGGATTATTATATGCTCATGTTTTGGTGATAAATGGGCTAAGGCGGGTTGAGGCGGTGAGCTTGTGAAGAACGCTTTTGATAAGGAAGGACAGGATTATTTGTGTAGTGTTTACTCTAGGAGTAGTGTAAAGCTATAGTGAATAACATTCATTGTTAGAGAATGTAATTAATCCATTTGAAAGTCTTTAACTTGGCATGTAATTCTTAAGGCTCAAAGTCTCAACATGAAACTTTTATACTCTGATAATGCATGTTAGCTCTAATTATGCCTTTAATCCGCGCTTAGGAACTAGGGTCCTTACATTAGTGGTATCAGAGCATGGTTAGAGAACCCGGGAACGAGTGAAGGTAGCCTTTGCATGATTGGCTAGGTGTTTACATTTGGGCATTTTATGCATGTGGTGCATATTGGGTATAAATTGTTATACTAACATGCTTATTATCGTTCTTGTTATCTAACGGCATAACATATATATTGTTTTGGAATTGTTGTTAACCCTTGTGTTACAGCATGCGGCTATGAATTTGGGGAATCTCAATGAAGAGGTGGGTGATGTTGGAAGTGTTAATGCAAGGATAGGCAGACAAATCCTTTACCTCCCACCACTGTGGGTGTGGAACCCGTAGCTCAGTTGTTTACTACCCGGTGAGCTTAGTTTGACTCAATTCATGACTTTCCACCGCCACCCGCCCGGTTTGAGGGGACAGAGACGGGGGAAGAGGCCGAGAGTGGCTAGAGAGACTGGAACAGATATTTGTGTCCGCTCCTTGTGCTAGGACGGCATGGCTGAGGTTGGCGAAATTCAGCTAGCAAAGAAACCTTCCATGTGGTGGAAGACCACGGTGATGGAATTGAGGGCCCAAGGTATGTTAATTGATTGGACTCTCTTCAGAACCCGGTTTCTGAACCAGTATTTTTCTCTGCGGCTACGAGACAGAAAGGAAGATGAGTTTCACAAACTGAAGCAAGGAGGCATGACAGTATCAGACTATGCTACGCACTATTCTTCATGGCTGAGGTATGTCCCTCATATTGCCACAAATGGACATGCAAACATAAGGCACTTTTTGAAGGGGTTACGGCCGGAATTGTTTGACCGGGTATCCCAACAACACCACTTCTTTCGATGATGCTCTACTAGAGCAGAACTTGCGGAGATCGGAGTTGGGGCCTATCCTAATGCTGTACCCCCCACATGTGCCACAGCAGAGGCAAGTACTGATAGCTTGAGGCCACGAGAAGAGTCATTTAAGCCTCGTGGTGCTTCTTTATCCTCTCGGTTCAGTGGGAGAAATCTTTCAATCGGAAATAGGAAAATAGGAAGGGCAATCTATTGGCCAACCGGGGGCCTATGCAAGTGAATAGAGCGAGGGAAACGAGGTGTGACAATTGTGGAGGGCCACACTCTTCGATCAACTGCCCTGCTTGTTACAGTTGTGGTAAGATGGGCCACATTTCTCGGTATTGCCCCACTCGGGGAGGACAGCCAGACTTCCGAGGGATAGGCCGAGATTTTAGGATAGGACAGTGCATCAGAGGCAGCAGATTATGTCTCGACCATCAGAAGGTCAGACAGTGGGACCGTCCCGGGGCAGGTGTATGCACTGACTAGAGAGCAGGCCCAGGCAGGCCCCGGAGGAGGTGATCGCCGGTACGTGCCATTTTATTTACGTACCCTACTTTTATTTTGATAGATACATGTGCCTCCCACTCTTTGTATCTGTTGGCTTTGTGGAGAGACACCATATGCGCATGTCTTCGTTACCCACACCTCTTATGGTCTGGACACTCACTGGAAGAAATGTTATTACCGACAATTTTTTGGCGGATTGCCTCATTTATTTTGAGGGCCACGAGTTGAAGGCAGACTTGATCGTGTTGGGTATGTCAGACTTCGACTGCATTGTGGCATCGACATTCTGATTAGATATCAGGCAGTCGTGGACTGTCGGCAGAGAACGGTTCGGTTTAGATCTGATTTGGGGATACAATGGACTTTATATGGGAACGGTTCTCGTGTGAAGATTCCGTTAATCTCAGCGATCAAAATGTCCCAGTTGTTGGAACGTGGTCACAAGGACTATCTTATCTATGTCGTGGACACGACGGGAAAGAACAAAGAATTGAGGGTGGAGGATGTACCCGTAGTAGCAGAGATTGCTGATGTGTTCCAGAGGAGATTCCAGAATTCCCACCGGCTAGAGAAGTCGAGTTTGGGATTGAGTTATTACCGGGGACATTCGCTATCTCTCGTGCACCTTACAGGATGGCACCCCGCGGTGTTAAGGGAATTGAAGGAGCAGTTGCAAGAACTCCTTGATAAATGATATAACGCCCTAGCGTATCGCCATGGGGCGCACTGGTTCTTTTTGTGAAAAAGAAGGATGGTTCGATGCGGTTGTGCATCGTTTACCGGCAACTGAATAAGGCCACGGTGAAGAACAAGTATCCTCTCCCAAGGATTGATGATTTATTTGACCAGTTGCAAGGCACAAAGTTGTATAGCTAGATTGATTAGGGTACCACCAATTTGGGTGAGAGAGGAGGATGTGCAGAAGACAACATTTCAGACTCGGTATGGACACTATGAGTTCCTAGTGATGCCGTTCGGTGTGACGAACACCCCATCTGTTCTTTATGAGCTTGATGAACAGAGTGTGTCAGCCATATCTTGATCAGTTCGTCATTGTATTTATTGACGACATACTCATCTACTCCCGGAGCGAGGAAGAGCACGTGAAACACTTGAGGACAGTACTCCAGATTCTCAGAGATCACCAGTTATATGCCAAGCTCAGCAAGTGTGAGTTTTGGTTGAGCAGTGTAGTGTTTCTGGGGCATGTCATATATAGCAGTGGGATATCGGTGGATCCCAGAAGATTGAGGCTGTGATGGAGTGGGCTGCCCCACTTCTTGTGCCCGAAATACGGAGCTTCCTTGGTTTGACCGGTTATTACCGATGCTTCGTCGAGGGATTTTCAAAGATCGCCAAACCATTGACAGACACACGACTAAAAGGGAGTACCATTCTTTTGGTCTGAGGCTTGTGAGGAAAGCTTTCAAGAGTTGAAATATCGATTGACGATTGACGACGGCGCCTGTGTTGGTGATTCCTACTGAGAACACGAGGTTTGTTCTTTATACCGATACATCACTTCAGGGCCTTGGATGTGTTTTGATGCAAGATAAGCAGGTGGTAGCTTATGCATCGAGGCAGTTGAAGCCGCATAACTAGATATCCAGTCCATGATTTGGAGTTGGCGGCTATTATTTTTGCCCAAGATCTAGAGGCATTACTTGTATGTAATGATAGTTCGTTGTATTCTCCGATTTTCGCAATAATAGCTTGGTCCACAGCAGCATTAACGCCGCATTTTATATGTTTCGGATCTATTTACTTACTTTTGAGGGACATTTTAACAGTCATTTTCAAAATTACAGTACCAACAAAAACACCCTTTTATTCCATATCTTTATGGGGTAAAGGGTCTTCAAAAAGTATTAAGGTACGTCGTTTACCATTTATACGGATCACAAGAGCATGAAGTTCTTATTTACTCCGGCGGAGTTGAATATGCGTCAGAGAAGATGGATGGATTTACTCAAGGACTATGACTGTGAAATAGAGTACCATCCGGGAAAAGCAAATTTGACGGCTGACGCCTTGAGTCGGAAGGTGAAGAGTACTGCCGAGGATACCATGTGTTTGTCAACTATGATGACTTCTTATTGCCATCTGGGCTATGATTTTGATGTGGATATATCGCCGGTACGTGTATCGACCTTATTAGCAGAGCCAGATATTTATGAGAATATCCGGAGAGCACAGAAGGCAGATGATGAGATTCAGAGATGGTCATCACTAGTACATCTTGGACAGCCATTGAAGTTCAGAGTGGCATTGGGTACCGTTGGCTGGTTCCGAGTACGCCGGAGTTGCGTAGAGAGATCTTGGAGCGTGCTCATAGCAGCAGGTTTAGTATTCACCCAGGCATGAAAAGATGTACAAGGATCTATGTGATTAGTTTTGGTGGAAGAGAATGAAGCGTGATGTTATCGCTTTCGTTAAAGATGCTTGATCTGCCAGCAGGTTAAGGGCAGAGAGGCAAGGACCTGGTGGGAGTTGAAGAGTTTAGAGATACCAAAACGGAAGTGGAACACATATCCATGGACTTTGGACTGACTCACTTGCCTAGGAGTGCTTCGGGTTTTGATGCCATTTGGGTGATTGTGGACAGATTGACCAAAGTGGCTCACTGCATTCCCTATAGTATGACCTTCACCTATTTGAGGATGGCTCAGTTGTATATTCGAGATGTGGTAAGATTGCACGGGATCCCTGTTTCTATAATGTCGGATCGAGATCCGCGATTCACATCTCATTTTGGGAGGGTCTTCAGTCAGCTTTGGGAACTGAAGTTAGATTGAGCACTGCATATCATCCTTAAAAAGGATGGTCTAATCGAGCATACTATCCAAACGCTCGAGGACATGTTGAGGGCATGTGTATTGGAGTTTGATGCTTCTTGGCAGGATTCAGTGGCCTTGGTAGAGTTCTCATATAATAATAGCTACCACACAACAAGCATTCAGATGGCTCCTTTTGAGGCCCTTTATGACAGACGATGTAGATCACCCTTGTGTTGGGATGACTTGGATGGTAAATCGTTCGGAGGACCGGAACTGGTTCGGGAAATGGAAGAGAAGATAAAGGTGATAAGGCAGAAAATGAAAGCAGCAGCCCAGGACAGACAGACAGCTTATGCTAATAAACGGCGGCGACCGTTAGAATTTCAGTTGGGAGATAAGGTCTTCTTGAAGATCTCACCTTTCAGAGGTGTGGTGCGATTTGGGATGCGCGGGAAACTGTCTCCGAGGTATGTTGGGTCGTACGAGATCTTGCAGCGCATTGGCACCTTAGCTTACCGACTAGCCTTGCTACCTTCTTTGTCTGGTATACACGATGTGTTCCATGTGTCTATGTTGCGGAAGTATGAGCCGGATCCGTCGCATGTGTTGCAGCCTTCCGAGGTTCAGTTAGAATCCGATGTATCTTATGTGGAACGGCCTGTTAGAATTTGGATCGAGCAGCCGCAGACTTCGGAACAAAGTGATACCTATTATCAAGGTTCAGTGGGAACGCAGGGGTGTCGAGGAGGCCACGTGGGAGACGGAGCGGCATATGTGTGCAACACTACAACTACGGATCTTGATCTATGTGATTTATGTTTAGTTTCATTTGGGTAAGTGTGATAGGGTTGAATATTACGCGTTTTTATGCTATGATATGTAATGGTTTTCATGTTGATTCTTGAATTATTTTACGTTTTATGGTATATATTTCTATATTTCAGGAATCAATGTTGAAATTCATAAAAGGTGAAGAAATCAAGCAAAAATGCTGAAAAAATGAATAAGTTGAAGAAAGAGGAAAAAAAAAACCAGAATCCAAGACACATGTTGCTCCTTTCTCCTCAAATTACTATATGTTCGAGCCACGTTTTGGAAATGTGGTCCATATAAAGTTGTAGACCTTTCTCTTATCGAAGAAATGTGGACAGCTATTTCATCAAATTCGGTGTATGAGAACGTTACGGCCAAAATACGAAACTCGCCAGAAGCTGAAAAAGGCGAAGAAAACTTTCTGTGAAGCTCGATCGATCGAGCAAGCATTTCCGATTGATCGAGAAGGGCAGAAAAAAGCCACAAATTCTCACTGGAAGGCTCGATCGATCGGCCACTTTTGTCCGGATCGATCGGTCCGATTTTTTTCAGAAAATAGCTTCTTTGTAGAGTTTGTATGCAAAGGGAAGTCCATAATTCTTTCCTCTATACATATGGACGAAAATAACAACCCAAAAAAAAGATTTTAACCCTAGGAAAAGCCTCCACCCCAACCCTCCACACCATCCACCACCATCAAACATCATCAAATCTCACGCCTTCTTCAGCCTCCATCAAAAAACACATGCCCAGCCATCATCTCACATCCATCTTCCTTCACACCACATCCACCACACACCTCCACCCTCTACCTACACCATTCAACCTTCATCAACCCTACACCCTATGATTTGGAACAAGCCAACAAGATAATCGAAGAGCACGATCGAGAAAGAAGCGAGGAGGATCGAGAATCAACGAACGAAGTCGACTTGGGAGTTTGCTTTTACTTTTCTATTATTTGTTTTGAATTATTATTGGATTTACTTGTGTTTTGAATGATTGAGAAATATTCTAAACATTGTTTTCCTTTAATATTCTTGATTGATTGAATTCATATATCATCTATGAGCATGTGTTATTGTTTTTTTAAATGCTTTTGAAGGATTGATCACCTTTGAATGATATTTTATTATAATTGAGATCGAGAGATGAAATTATAATACGATATAATAATTCATGCCGTGTGTTAAAGATTGAGTTCGAGAGAGTAAAATCACACACGAGTGATAGCTTTGGGTTGTTTAATCTAAAGTTAGTGGTTTTCATAAATCGCATTCAATATTTAATTGTTAATTACGTGAACGAGAGTTACTAGTTGCAATTTGATGTTAGACTTAATATAGCTCGAGAGAGTATATTGAATAAATTCGGAAAACCCCTTCACCTTAGAGATGTATGGAGAAAAGAATTGTAAGAGTTGGGTTAGTTGAATAATTGTCTTGATACTTTCTTGTGGATTTTTCCTCGTGATCGTCGACTATTTGGTTGGATTATAGTAGCTTAATTTAGTTTAGTTTAATTATTAATTGATTATCGTAGGTTAAATATAGTTAAAAGACATCTTATTTGGTACTTTCTTATTAGTCCATGTGCGTTCGACAATCCGTATCTTTCTATCTATACTAAAACTTGACACCGTGCACTTGCGGTCTAAAATCGCTAGATAGAATTAATTGTTTAAATAAAAGCGATCAAGTTTTTGGCGCCCTTGCTAGGTAACTTGGAGCGATGAACCCCTACAACAGTGGAGCTTTCAAAAGCAAATCTTCCTCAACCCTCATGCAAGCGTCTTGATTAGGGGAGTTCACTTTTCTTTTCCCTTTTGATTCTTTTAAACATTGAGGGCAATGTTTGATTTAAGTTTGGGGGGTAGTAGCTTGCATGTTTTACTTGTTTTAACCACATGTTGTGTGCTTAAATGACACTTGAATCATCCGATTATTATGAGCTAAATTTTTTTTTATGAGTTCAAACTTGACAAAAGAATGAATTATAGTAGTGACTATTCAATGAGGATTTTGATCTCACTATGCATATGAACTTGATTTGTGATTGGACTTGTACATGAATATCCTAAGTTGAGTTAGCATGTCAAGAATGAGGAATATATTGAGCACAATGAGTCATGATCTTGTGGATTGCATGTTTTGAATAGTGATAATTGTTGTGAACTTGATGATTTGTCTTGAGCATCTTAGAGTACCTTAGAAACTATTTGATGATGACACTTTGAGGCGAAATTTTATGGTTACAAACTTGACTTGGAAATGATCTAGGCGGTCTTTGAAACGTTTGAGCCTTTCAAGCTTACCATGATTCATATCAATCCCTAGTGTCCCATTTGAGCTTTATTGAAAAAAGAATGGTATATGCATTGCATATAATTAGACCCCATTCGACATTCTTGGCAAACTCATTATACTTACCCTTATTTGAGCCTAAATGAAAAAAGTTATCCTTACCCTAAGAGAGTATAATGATTCCATTTGATGCACGTAAATTGTTATATCCTGATGAGCTTATGGAAAAATATTGATGAATGAGAAAAGAAGAAAAAGAAAGAGCCTTGAAAAAAAAAATAAAAAAATAAACATATAAGACCCAAAGTGGCCAAGGCTATAAAAGAAAAAGAAAGGAGCTCGATGTGTGCGAAAAATTTGAACTGTAAATGATTATACTCTCTTCTTTGTGCTTATCTTATCTTTTCTTTGAAGCCAACACCAAAGGCCTTACATTTTCTAGCTTAAAAAGTCCTTTTGATCCAAGTCTAGGGAGTAACTATCATTAGTGGAGAAGTTGTTTGAAAATAGGCATATGTGATGCTTGATGATAATCTCGAATTTGAGTTCCAATTTTGAGATATGTTGCTTGAATTAGGAGAAAATGTCTTGTCAACTTTGTATATGTGCATGAGATTTCTGGAATAAGCAAGTCATGAAATAATTATTTCAAATATCAAGAATAAACTCTACCTTATGATTTTAATGCTTAATCGAGGACGATTAAGTGATAAGATTGGGGGAGTTGATAGGGTTGAATATTACGCGCGTTTTATGCTATGATATGTAATGGTTTTCGTGTTGATTCTTGAATTACTTTACCTTTTATTATATATTTCTATATTTCAGGAATCAATGTTGAAATTCATAAATGGTGAAGAAATCAAACAAAAATGATGAAAAAATGAATAAAGTTGAAGAAAAGGAGGAAAAAACCAGAATCTAAGACACATGTTGCTCCTTTCTCCTCAAATTACTATATGTTCGAACCAGGTTTTGGAACTGTGGTCCATATAAAAGTTGTAGAACTTTCTCTTATCTCTTCGCGTGGACAGCTGATTCATCAAATTCGGAGTTTGTATGAGAAAGTTACGGCCAAAATACGAAACTCGCCAGAAGCTTAAAAAGGCGAAGAAAACTTTCTGTGAAGCTCGATCGATCGAGCAAGCATTTCCGATCGATCGAGAAGGGCAGAAAAAGCCACGAAATTCTTACTGGAAGGCTCGATCGATCTGC
Source organism: Haberlea rhodopensis (assembly GCA_907163345.1). NCBI lineage: Eukaryota > Viridiplantae > Streptophyta > Magnoliopsida > Lamiales > Gesneriaceae > Haberlea > Haberlea rhodopensis. Next base: position 15,533,928 of record CAJQUN010000001.1, read on the forward strand.
CACTTTGTCCGGATCGATCGGTCCGACGATTTTTCAGAAAAATAGCTTCCTTGTAGAGTTTGTATGCCAAGGGAAGTCCATATTCTTTCTCTCTATACATATGGATGAAAATAACAACCCAAAAAGAAGATTTTAACCCTAGGAAAAGCCTCCACACCTCCATACACCCATTCACCATCAAAACCTCACGCCTTCTTCAGCCTCCATCAAAAAAACAACACGCCCAGCCATCAGCTCACGTCCATCTTCTTCACACCACATCCACCACAACCTCTGCCCTCTACCATTCAACCTTCATCAACCCTACACCCTATGATTTGGAACAAGCCAACAAGATAATCGAAGAGCACGATCGAGAAAGAAGCGAGGAAGGATCGAGAATCAACGAACGAAGTCGACTTGGGAGTTTGCTTTTACTTTTCTATTATTTGTTTTGAATTATTATTGGATTACTGTGTTTTGAATGATTGAGAATATTCTAAACATTGTTTTCCTTAATATTCTTGATTGATTGAATTCATATATCATCTATGAGCATGTGTTATTGTTTTTAATGCTTTTGAAGGATTGATCACCTTTGAATGATATTTTATTATAATTGAGATCGAGAGATGAAATTATAATACGATATAATAATTCATGCCGTGTGTTAAATTGAGATCGAGAGATAAAATCACACACGAGTGATAACTTTGGGTTGTTTAATCTAAAGTTAGTGGTTTTCATAAATCGCATTCAATATTAAATTGTTAATTACGTGAACGAGAGTTACTAGTTGCAATTTGATGTTAGACTTAATATAGCTCGAGAGAGTATATTGAATAAATTCTGAAAACTCGTCACCTTAGATGTATGGAGAAAAGAATTGTATGAGTTGGGTTAGGTGAATAATTGTCTTGATACTTTTTGTGGATTTTTCTCGTGATCGTCGACTATTTTGGTTGGATTATAGTAGCTTAATTTAGTTTAGTTTAATTATTAATTGATTATCGTAGGTTAAATATAGTTAAAAGACATCTTATTTGGTACTTTCTTGTTAGTCCCTGTGGGTTCGACAATCCGTATCTTCCTATCTATACTAAAACTTGACACCGTGCACTTGCGGTCTATAATCGCTAGATTGGAATTAATTGTTTAAAATAAAAGCGATCAAAGTGCATGCGATTTCAAGGACGAAATCTTATAAGTAGGGGAGTATTGTGATATCGCTGAAATGATTAATTGTAATTTGGGCATTAATTATGTTTACGTGATTAATTATGGTGATAATTGAATTATGGTTTGGAATTAATTATCTTGTTGAAATGCTTAGTCACATGGTAGGCGTGACCCGGTAGTGCATTTCGGGATGAATGTTGTCCATTTGGGAAAATTGGGTATTAACATGGTTTATTCATGTTGGTTGTTAATTATTTGGGAAGCATGGATTTGATTGAGTTTTGGGTGCATTTTGGTAAATGATTTTAAAATGCCATGTTGGGGTATTTTATACATCATGCTAATAATTGGGTATATGTTTTTAATTAAACCCCCCACCTTTATACCACCACTCACTTTTCACTTTAGCAATCCCCAACTCACTCACCCCACCCACCCACCCTAACCCCTCACCATTTTCGAAACATGCTCACAAGAGGAGAAATCTTCACAAAAGCTTTGTTTGTAAGATTTGTAGTGAGATTTGGAGTCCATAAGAGGTATGAAACACTCCTTGGTGTTTTAATGGTGTTGGGTTTTGATTTTGAAATGGTATTCTAAGTTTTTGAAATGGGTTTGTTTTGGGTTGGTATGGTTTTGTTTGGATGTTGGGTTTTTGGTAGTATTGTGGTGTATGTTAGAGGTTTATGGTGTTTTTGTGTTGTTGGATTAATGGTTTTTGAGTTGGTTTGATTTGGAGAAGAAGAAATGTGATTAGTGCCCGAAAATCGCATGTACAGGTTTCGACGATCGATCGAGACATTCTCCCGATCGATCGCGAGCATCAGGGGAGGCGACAGTAGCCTTCCGCGATCGATCGCGAGTTTGGCGCGATCGATCGCGATGCCGTGATCGATCGGCATAAATTCGGCGATCGATCACGGATTGAAAATTTTTGTTGGCCGAGACAGTATGATCGGGGCTTTATGGCGCGATCGATCGCTAGACACCAAAATGTATGTTTTTGTTTATTTTTGTGGGATTTTGGTATTGGACTATTATTGGGTTCTATATTGGTTTGTGTGAATGTGTAGAACCATCCTAGGTGGCGACACAACCAAAGTAACGAAGTCCTACCACATCCTACTTTTGGAAAGGTACGTAAAGAGACGTACGGTCACCCAACGGTACATGTATCTATTATACTCATTGATTATGCATTGTGGATGCGAGTATATATGGATTGTGCATTGTGGATGCAAATACTTGTTGAATTATGCATGATGATTGTATATGCATATGATGATTGTTGGTGCACATCCCATGAGTCATGGTTATATGGAGTGATGATTTTATGCTTTGCCATTGTCACTTAAAACGATGATAGAATACTTGCCGCTGTCATATTGTACGAGGAAAGAATATTTGCCGCCAAATGTTGAAGCGAGGGTATTGCCGCATGTCGCATTTGCGCGAGGTTATTCAATGCCGCTAATATGTCGAAGCGAGGGGTATTAGTGTCGTTGTCATGACAAGCGAGGTGCATTAAAATACACTATTATAACAACTATAGGGATTGGTGATTGATGATACTGAAATGGTGTTATGTCATGACATGTGTGAACCATTAAATAATCTATTGATTATACTCATGAGTTATGGTACAGACAAAAAGGGAGCGTTTAAAATGCATGGGAAAACAGGAAGTGTTTTATTATGGTTTATGCATTTACGCATTATATTCATATTGTGTTGGATATGGATTATTATATGCTCATGTTTTGGGGGTTGTCCTTGTAGGTATATTTTGGCATGATAAGGGGCTAAGGCGGGTTGATGCAGTGAGCTTGTGAAGAACGCTTTTGATAAGGAAGGACATGATTATTTTGTATAGTGTCTACTCTAGGAGTAGTGTAAAGCTATAGTGAATAACATTCATTGTTAGAGAATGTAATTACCCATTTGAAAGTCCTTAACTTGGCATGTAATTCTTAAGGCTCAAAGTCTCAACACGAACTTTTATACTCTGATAATGCATGTTAGCTCTAATTATGTCTTTAATCCGCGCTTAAGGAACTAGCGTCCTTACACATACCCTTGTAGTCCAAGAGTTTCAAAATGAATCCACTCTCCAAGCTCCTAGCCTTCAAATTCTTGAAGGAAAATGGGTTTTCTCCTTCCAAGCTTGCTAAACTCCATTTGCATGGATGTTTCCCTCAACTTTTCTCTCTAATTTTGGGTGGTGAATTTCGAAAATTGTGGAGAGATATCAGATGGTTTTGGGAGAGAAGAAGACCTAGTTATGTATTTAAAAATCATGGTAGGGGCCTGAGGTACTAGGTAAGCAAATATGGATTTTTTATCTTTTCAAAGCCAACTTCCTCCATGTGTCAAAGAATGATGATTCCTAGTATGTATTTTATATGGTGTTGGTCGAAATTTGCTTGCCAACTTGTATAATTTTGATGTATTTTATCTTGATTAAAAATAAGGTGTTGTTATCCGGAACACCTAAATTCGAATTCTCAGCTTTTAATCACCCTGGTTTGCTTAAACATCGTTAATCCAGATTAGTCATAATTATTAGTAACGGGCCTTACAGATTGACACCTGATACCATTCGAGTGAAGATTTTTTAGTAGACGGACAGAATTGTCCTACAATAATGAATCGGGTAAATCCTTAACATAAGACAATCATTTCAGTTGTCTAAAGTCAATATCGAGTCAAAGTCTCTATATCGGTATGCTTACAAATCTCCACCGGAAGTATCCTCGAAAGTTCTACCGTTTTAAATATTTTTTATAACTTCATCACGAATGCATGGAGCCTATACCGAGTTAATATTTGGGTCCATGCAACTTCTATTCTTTAATATACCCGAAGATATCACTTCAGTTAATCTGAATTCCATAATAGTTCCGAGCACGGGTTCGTGTCCAACACTACAGCCAAGCGACTTCCAGATCTGGGTCTATATCACTTATCAATTTCAGAAATTAAAATTTACTTGGAAACAGAGTCTATGCTTCATTAATGCAAGGTCCGTATTTCATCATTTCATTAATGGTTTTAAAATATATCGAACCATTCTTAGCATTTATATAATTATTTTTTGCGCATCATTCGAATCACGTCCGGATGTACTTCTGTACATTCTCTTATTAGGTATGCTGATGAGTGACATCATTTTTACTTCATCTATGTTATTAACAAATTACAACTTAAAGCTCAATCATTTTCTTAGAATTAGGATTTCGAATAAATTAGAAGCTAATTCATTACTCAATTAACATCTACCAATAATCTTCTGTAGGTTCGATCATACATCAAAATAGTCATATCATCATTAAATTCCATTTCAAAATTTTCAGTACATGGGAATTTATCCGAAGGACAGAATTCCCAAAAGGTCTCGATCTAAATCTCATATATTTGTATTTCCCACAACATCTGTTTCTATATAATTCATTCTTGGCTTGGCGGCAATATCGCACCTATATTCCATGTTATCAAAACTAGTATCTAACTATGTTTTCATTCAACATATTTATCAGTTCATTCTTTTTACTTTTTGTAAAATAAATCATACTCAAATCTCATCATAGCCATATTTTATTCTTTTTCAGCATCTCATTGCCAAAATCTAAATGGCTCTATGTCCCGGAGATATCTCAATCACATCCAAAGACTCTCATTTCAATTATCTCATAATTTATTCAATCATGTTATTCTCAACGGGTTCCAGATCAACTTCATTGCTCAAAGACGTCTTACTTACTAAACTTCAATAAAACAGTTTGAATGTCTAATATGATATGCATGCTCTTCATGTATTTAATCTAATGCAACATTCGTTCAATAATGACAGGTTTTGTAGGTGATCGAGTGTAAAATCTTTCCTACTAAGTTTATCAAACATAAACAATAATGTATCAATGTCGTGGTCAATATCAATACGACACGACTCAACATACTCAAATATAAATCACATATCGACATCAACTATTTTTCACTCCAAATCACGTGAGAGCAATAGGTCAAATAAGTTTCAGACACATACACACATGTTCATTCGTGCCTATTCAAGTGTACACAAGACTTAAGACTAGAGCATTCCCAATTTATGCTATGATACCAACAGTGAGGACTCCTTCCTAATCAAGTAATAATTATCGCACAATGATTATTTATTTGTAAACAGCTGAATATTATTTAAAATTCTGCCAACAAGTGGCTCTAAAAATTTCGGCATGACCTGCCACACGAGGGACATACCAAAAATATAAAAGCACAAAAAAATGTCCAGTGCAATAAGTAAATACATAATACGATAGCATGCATCATAGGCACCCAGCACATAACCCGTACTAAAATATTTACATCATATCATAGCATGCACAATAAGTCTCCTGCACACATTCCTACTCAAAATATTTACATAATACCATCACAGAGAATATTAACAAATACTCAAGACTGAACTAAAGTAAACTTAATTTACAGAGTTAAACTATCCAGAACACACCTTGGTACACTTAACTATCTTACGACTGGTAAAAAACAAAGATACAACCTCAGGTAAGACTTCAATGAGTATTCCCTCTTTGGGATGGTTACCTATAATACCTGTCATTGTTCAACACAAATATGACAACAGCCCCCTCTCTGGGGTGAGCCAAAGCCCAATATGAAATTATCAGTCATACAACATGCATCTATAAAATGTGATATATGATGTACTGCAGTGCAATGTAATGCAATGCATGAAATATACAAAGGGTCGAATCTCAAGATACCAAATCGGAGTCCAAAGAAATGTATCATCAATCGATATCAAGCTCGAGCAGAGGGTGACAACACACACACACACATTGCGCTAGGAAATCATCATGTGATGTGCTCGTCATCCCTCGTATCTAGGTCCGGTAGCAACGCGCGTGACTACAGTTGCTACCTAAACTGTCTGTCATAGCCGTGCCCTCATCCCCGATACTCAGAGTAATAAACTCATTCATCATCAAGGATATCAAAGAAGAGGATAGATCCATATGATATGCCCATAATCATCTATGTCAAATATTGATGTATAGTTATCAAAAATGATGTGTGTTAAAAAACAATTATTTTCATACATCGATATGTCAGTTATGAATGCTAGAATGCAATTCAATGAATCACATAGCCAGTAATTTCACGTAATTCACGTATGTTCAGCAGATATTTATCAAATAATACAGAAACATGTCGTATGTTACCGATCGCAACATACATATTCTTTAGTTGTCCCATCACGATATCTTTGATCACTTCAATGACATTTGGTATTGGAATCTAATAAAATCTATAGAATTCCAAATATTCACTCAGTTATACTATGTCATTTAATTTGTTAAAAGAAAGTAATTATACACATATTACTTCAGATCTGTTTATATTATTTCCTTTGTTTCATTATCAAAGCACTTGTGTCTTAATAATTCGCTTCAAAAATCTATCTCAACTTGTTCATCACATTTAGTGATTTAGCTCTAAGTACATCATTAAGGTAATCATATTTCCTTATTGTTCAAGAGATATCACTTTATCATTAAAATGCATTATTTAGCCTAAATGCATTTCAAGTTTTATTCCTTACCTATATTTAGTTAAGTTTCCATACTCCATGTCGTATGTCAATCTTAAAATCTTATTTTATTTCAGATCATTTCATATTAACTAAGAGTCTTTATAATCATTCAGTACCTGTTCTATTTTTACACGAGTTTATTAATTCTCCTTTTATTCAGTTGTCTCCAATTATAAGCACTAAACCCATGCAAATAAATTTCAAACAAAAACATAAACCCCTTAGTAAGTCAAAATAAGGGATTCACTAATCTTTCAACAAGGTTCAAATGAATTTAACAACATGAAGCTGCTACTAGCTTTTCCTTAACCCAAACCAACTTTTGCTTATCCTTAAAAACAAATCAAAGTGAATCATTTTCATCCATCTAACTAATGATTAATTTAGCTCCAACCCTCACACATGTAAACATTGTAGATGCACTTGCACATATAAAGCAGCATATGTTCAACGTGCAGCAAGATTTTCGACAAATGGTGTTCTAAAACCATACAAATTCATACCATAAATCATCTGTTTGGGATGCCCCTAAGACAACTCATTAGATGATTGATTTTGGCATACAATGTATATGATTTTATTAATGGCAATTCATTATTATATATTATTCCAGTATCTGTGTAATTGAATATATATATATGTTAATGTCCTTAGAATAATATTGTATTATTCGTAAAGTTATCCCTAGTCAGGTATTATCACGGATTAGGATAATGATAATGCGTTGAGACTAGTATGTGTTTTGTTGATGAATTTGTTAATGGATATGAGATATCACATCAACACATGGTTACAAGTTAGAGAACTATGTACTGGAAAGACCCCTGAGAAATATGTATATGAATGTCATAAGCAATTCTCATAGTGATAATAATGTACGTAATCCTACGACATGAGATCACACCAGAGATCCCAAACATAAGGAGTTGTGTATCTTGATTGTCAAACGTTACCTGTATAACAGGGTAAACTATAAAGACAATCATTGGATACACACGAATTATCTAGAGGATGTTGAGTGATCAAGATAGGATTTGTCCTTCCTATATAACAGGAGAAGTGTTTGG